>CM069863.1:183603329-184203329 GCA_036172795.1 Pelodytes ibericus | reverse complement strand
ATAAAGTTAACCGGTGGAACATGAAAACCTCTGCTACCCACAGGACCACAAGGAATAGTCCTTACACACTATGTTGCTTTTTACCCTAAAAACACTTTACATATTTAATTTATTTTCATTCTTTTAAATGCACTTTTATTTTACGCAGTACTCTGCTAAGGCATACTTATAGTAAATTACAAGGAAAAGAAAAAATGTATAATTTGAAAGATTCCTCTGTTGAATCAAGCATTTTTTTGTGAGAATGTCATCTGTGTAATGCTAAACAGTAATTTCTGATGTAAAAAAAGACTTAAGTGCAGAGTTGAATTAACACATTGTAATGAGGAGTACATTTTGTAAAAGAGAAAAACCCATAATACACTTGAAACAGTTCAATCACATACATTGTCCTTGTCTTTTGTTTAAAAATCCCTGCTTTTATAAACCGTCAATAATGCTAATGTGAGATTAACCAGCAAGCCCTGACCATTATGATCTTTATATTTGTTCTCATGAGTTTCCATCATTCTGAGTAATAAAAACACAAAGCAGGGGAGAAGAATGAGTAATGGTGTTTGTTTCACGGGCTGCTTGGAGATTATGCGCCAAGGCAGTTGGGGACTGACGCTACTGACTCGTAGATACAGAAAGACCTCCCTCCCAGTAGGATGAATAATATCTCAGCTCAATGTTTTGTTCTGATACAATAAAGTGTTGTAAAGGGTTGTATGTCATGCAATAGAAGCAAGGCTAATACTCATCTAGCAAGCAAACAAAACTAGGCAAGGCTAATAATCCTCTAGCAAGCAAACAAGAGTAGGCAAGGCTAATAATCCTCTAGCAAGCAAACAAAAGTAGGCAAGGCTAATAATCCTCTAGCAAGCAAACAAAAGTAGGCAAGGCTAATAATCCTCTAGCAAGCAAACAAAAGTAGTCAAGGCTAATAATCCTCTAGAAGGCAAACAAGAGTAGGCATGGCTAATAATCCTCAAGCAAGCAAACAAAAGTAGGCAAGGCTAATAATCCTCAAGCAAGCAAACAAAAGTAGGCAAGGCTAATAATCCTCAAGCAAGCAACCAAAAGTAGGCAAGGCTAATAATCCTCAAGCAAGCAAACAAAAGTAGGCAAGGCTAATAATCCTCTAGAAAAGCAAACAAAAGTAGGCAAGGCTAATAATCCTCTAGCAAGCAAACAAAAGTAGGCAAGGCTAATAATTCTCTAGCAAGCAAACAAAAGTAGGCAAGGCTAATAATCCTCAAGCAAGCAAACAGAAGTAGGCAAGGCTAATAATCCTCTAGAAGGCAAACACGAGTAGGCAAGGCTAATAATCCTCTAGCAAGCAAACAAGAGTAGGCAAGGCTAATAATCCTATAGCAGGAAAACAAGAGTAGGCAAGGCTATTAATGCTTTAGAAGGAAAACAACAGTAGGCAAGGCTAATAATCCTCTAGCAAGCAAACAAGGGAAGACAAGGCTAATACTCCTCAAGCAAGCAAACAGAAGTAGACAAGGCTAATAATTCTCTAGCAAGCAAACAAGAGTAGGCAAGGCTAATAATCCTCTAGCAAGCAAAAAGGAATAGGCAAGGCTAATAATCCTCTAGCAAGCAAACAAGAGAAGACAAGGCTAATAATCCTCTAGAAGGCAAACACGAGTAGGCAAGGCTAATAATCCTCTAGCAAGCAAACAAGAGTAGGCAAGACTAATAATCCTCTAGAAGGCAAACAAGAGTGGGCTAGGCTAATAATCCTCTAGCAAGCAAACAAGAGAAGACAAGGCTAATAATCCTCTAGAAGGCAAACAAGAGTAGGCAAGGCTAATAATCCTCTAGCAAGCAAACAAGAGTAGGCAAGGCTAATAATGTTTTAGCAGGCAAACAAGAGTAGGCAAGGCTAACAATCCTCTAGCAAGCAAACAAGAGTAGGCAAGGCTGGTAATCCTCTAGCAAGCAAACAAGAGAAGATAAGGCTAATACTCCTCTAGCAAGTAAACAAGAGTAGGCAAGGCTAATAATACTCTAGAAGGCAAACAAGAGTAGGGAAGGCTAATAATCCTCTAGCAAGCAAACAAAAGTAGGCAAGGCTAATAATCCTCTAGCAAGCAAACAAGAGTAGACAAAGCTAATACTCCTCTAGCAAGTAAACAAGAGTAGGCAAGGCTAATAATCCTCTAGCAAGCAAACAAGGGAAGACAAGGCTAATACTCCTCTAGCAAGTAAACAAGAGTAGACAAAGCTAATACTCCTCTAGCAAGTAAACAAGAGTAGGCAAGGCTAATAATCCTCTAGAAGGCAAACAAGAGTAGGCAAGGCTAATAATCCTCTAGCAAGCAAACAAGAGTAGACAAGGCTAATAATCCTCTAGCAGGCAAACAAGAGCAGGCAAGGCTAATAATCTTCTAGCAGGTAAACAAGAGTAGGCAAGGCTAATAATCTTCTAGCAAAAAAACAAGAGTAGGCAAGGCTAAAAATCCTCCAGCAAGCAAACAAGAGTAGGCATGGTTAATAATCCTCTAGAAGGCAAACAAGAGTAGGCAAGGCTAATAATCCTCTAGCAAGCAAACAAAAGTAGGCAAGGCTAATAATCCTCTAGCAAGCAAACAAGAGTAGGCAAGGCTAATAATCCTCTAGCAAGCAAAAAGCAATAGGCAAGGCTAATAATCCTCTAGCAAGCAAACAAGAGAAGACAAGGCTAATAATCCTCTAGAAGGCAAACACGAGTAGGCAAGGCTAATAATCCTCTAGCAAGCAAACAAGAGTAGGCAAGGCTAATAATCCTTTAGCAGGAAAACAAGAGTAGACAAGGCTAATAATCCTCTAGAAGGCAATCAAGAGTCGGCAAGGCTAATAATCCTCTAGCAAGCAAACAAGAGTATGCAAGGCTAATAATCCTCTAGCAAGCAAACAAAAGTAGGCAAGGCTAATAATCCTCTAGCAAGCAAACAAAAGTAGGCAAGGCTAATAATCCTCTAGCAAGCAAACAAGAGTAGGCAAGGCTAATAATCCTCTAGAAGGCAAACACGAGTAGGCAAGGCTAATAATCCTCTAGCAAGCAAACAAGAGTAGGCAAGGCTAATAATCCTATAGCAGGAAAACAAGAGTAGGCAAGGCTAATAATCCTCTAGCAAGCAAACAAGAGTAGGCAAGGCTAATAATCTTCTAGCAAAAAAACAAGAGTAGGCAAGGCTAATAATCCTCCAGCAAGCAAACAAGAGTAGGCATGGCTAATAATCCTCTAGAAAGCAAACAAGAGTAGGGAAGGCTAATACTCATGTAGCAGGCAACGAGAGTAGGCAAGACTAATAATCCTCTAGCATGTTGAACAAAAGTAGGCAAGGCTAATAATCCTCTAGCAGGCAAAAAAGAGTAGACAAGGCTAATAATCCTCTAGCAAGCAAACAAGAGTAGGCAAGGCTAATAATCCTCTAGCAGGCAAACAAGAGTAGGCACGGCTAATAATCCTCAAGCAAGCAAACAAAAGTAGGCAAGGCTAATAATCCTCAAGCAAGCAAACAAAAGTAGGCAAGGCTAATAATCCTCAAGCAAGCAAACAAAAGTAGGCAAGGCTAATAATCCTCAAGCAAGCAAACAAAAGTAGGCAAGGCTAATAATCCTCTAGCAAGCAAACAAAAGTAGGCAAGGCTAATAATCCTCTAGCAAGCAAACAAAAGTAGGCAAGGCTAATAATTCTCTAGCAAGCAAACAAAAGTAGGCAAGGCTAATAATCCTCAAGCAAGCAAACAGAAGTAGGCAAGGCTAATAATCCTCTAGAAGGCAAACACGAGTAGGCAAGGCTAATAATCCTCTAGCAAGCAAACAAGAGTAGGCAAGGCTAATAATCCTATAGCAGGAAAACAAGAGTAGGCAAGGCTATTAATGCTTTAGCAGGAAAACAACAGTAGGCAAGGCTAATAATCCTCTAGCAAGCAAACAAGGGAAGACAAGGCTAATACTCCTCAAGCAAGCAAACAGAAGTAGACAAGGCTAATAATTCTCTAGCAAGCAAACAAGAGTAGTCAAGGCTAATAATCCTCTAGCAAGCAAAAAGGAATAGGCAAGGCTAATAATCCTCTAGAAAGCAAACAAGAGAAGACAAGGCTAATAATCCTCTAGAAGGCAAACACGAGTAGGCAAGGCTAATAATCCTCTAGCAAGCAAACAAGAGTAGGCAAGACTAATAATCCTCTAGAAGGCAAACAAGAGTGGGCTAGGCTAATAATCCTCTAGCAAGCAAACAAGAGAAGACAAGGCTAATAATCCTCTAGAAGGCAAACAAGAGTAGGCAAGGCTAATAATCCTCTAGCAAGCAAACAAGAGTAGGCAAGGCTAATAATGTTTTAGCAGGCAAACAAGAGTAGGCAAGGCTAACAATCCTCTAGCAAGCAAACAAGAGTAGGCAAGGCTGGTAATCCTCTAGCAAGCAAACAAGAGAAGACAAGGCTAATACTCCTCTAGCAAGTAAACAAGAGTAGGCAAGGCTAATAATCCTCTAGAAGGCAAACAAGAGTAGGGAAGGCTAATAATCCTCTAGCAAGCAAACAAAAGTAGGCAAGGCTAATAATCCTCTAGCAAGCAAACAAGAGTAGGCAAGGCTAATAATTCTCTAGCAAGCAAAAAGGAATAGGCAAGGCTAATAATCCTCTAGCAAGCAAACAAGAGAAGACAAGGCTAATAATCCTCTAGAAGGCAAACAAGAGTAGGCAAGGCTAATAATCCTCTAGCAAGCAAACAAGAGTAGGCAAGGCTAATAATCCTCTAGCAAGCAAACAAGAGTAGGCAAGGCTAATAATCCTCTAGCAAGCAAACAAGAGTAGGCAAGGCTATTAATGCTTTAGCAGGCAAACAAGAGTAGGGAAGGCTAATAATCCTCTAGCAAGCAAACAAGGGAAGACAAGGCTAATACTCCTCTAGCAAGTAAACAAGAGTAGGCAAGGCTAATAACCCTCTAGCAGGCAAACAAGAGTAGGCAAGGCTAATAATCCTCTAGCAGGCAAACAAGAGTAGGCAAGGCTAATAATCATCTAGAAGGCAAACAAGAGTAGGCAAGGCTAATAATCCTCTAGCAAGCAAACAAGAGTAGACAAGGCTAATAATCCTCTAGCAGGCAAACAAGAGCAGGCAAGGCTAATAATCTTCTAGCTTGTAAACAAGAGTAGGCAAGGCTAATAATCTTCTAGCAAAAAAACAAGAGTAGGCAAGGCTAATATTCCTCCAGCAAGCAAACAAGAGTAGGCATGGTTAATAATCCTCTAGAAGGCAAACAAGAGTAGGCAAGGCTAATAATCCTCTAGCAAGCAAACAAGAGTAGGCAAGGCTAATAATCCTCTAGCAAGCAAACAAGAGTAGGCAAGGCTATTAATGCTTTAGCAGGCAAACAAGAGTAGGCAAGGCTATCAATCCTCTAGCAAGCAAACAAGAGTAGGCAAGGCTAATAATCCTCTAGCAAGCAAACATGGGAAGACAAGGCTAATACTCCTCTAGCAAGTAAACAAGAGTAGACAAAGCTAATACTCCTCTAGCAAGTAAACAAGAGTAGGCAAGGCTAATAATCCTCTAGCAAGCAAACAAGGGAAGACAAGGCTAATACTCCTCTAGCAAGTAAACAAGAGTAGACAAAGCTAATACTCCTCTAGCAAGTAAACAAGAGTAGGCAAGGCTAATAATCCTCTAGAAGGCAAACAAGAGTAGGCAAGGCTAATAATCCTCTAGCAAGCAAACAAGAGTAGACAAGGCTAATAATCCTCTAGCAGGCAAACAAGAGCAGGCAAGGCTAATAATCTTCTAGCAGGTAAACAAGAGTAGGCAAGGCTAATAATCTTCTAGCAAAAAAACAAGAGTAGGCAAGGCTAAAAATCCTCCAGCAAGCAAACAAGAGTAGGCACGGTTAATAATCCTCTAGAAGGCAAACAAGAGTAGGCAAGGCTAATAATCCTCTAGCAAGCAAACAAAAGTAGGCAAGGCTAATAATCCTCTAGCAAGCAAACAAGAGTAGGCAAGGCTAATAATCCTCTAGCAAGCAAAAAGCAATAGGCAAGGCTAATAATCCTCTAGCAAGCAAACAAGAGAAGACAAGGCTAATAATACTCTAGAAGGCAAACACGAGTAGGCAAGGCTAATAATCCTCTAGAAGGCAAACACGAGTAGGCAAGGCTAATAATCCTCTAGCAAGCAAACAAGAGTAGGCAAGGCTAATAATCCTTTAGCAGGAAAACAAGAGTAGACAAGGCTAATAATCCTCTAGAAGGCAATCAAGAGTCGGCAAGGCTAATAATCCTCTAGCAAGCAAACAAGAGTATGCAAGGCTAATAATCCTCTAGCAAGCAAACAAAAGTAGGCAAGGCTAATAATCCTCTAGCAAGCAAACAAAAGTAGGCAAGGCTAATAATCCTCTAGCAAGCAAACAAGAGTAGGCAAGGCTAATAATCCTCTAGAAGGCAAACACGAGTAGGCAAGGCTAATAATCCTCTAGCAAGCAAACAAGAGTAGGCAAGGCTAATAATCCTATAGCAGGAAAACAAGAGTAGGCAAGGCTAATAATCCTCTAGCAAGCAAACAAGAGTAGGCAAGGCTAATAATCTTCTAGCAAAAAAACAAGAGTAGGCAAGGCTAATAATCCTCCAGCAAGCAAACAAGAGTAGGCATGGCTAATAATCCTCTAGAAAGCAAACAAGAGTAGGAAAGGCTAATACTCATGTAGCAGGCAACGAGAGTAGGCAAGACTAATAATCCTCTAGCATGTTGAACAAAAGTAGGCAAGGCTAATAATCCTCTAGCAGGCAAAAAAGAGTAGACAAGGCTAATAATCCTCTAGAAAGCAAACAAGAGTAGGCAAGGCTAATAATCCTCTAGCAGGCAAACAAGAGTAGGCACGGCTTATAATCCTCTAGCAGGTAAACAAGAGTAGGCAAGGCTAATAATCCTCTAGCAAAAAAACTGAGTAGGCAAGGCTAATAATCCTCTAGCAGGCAAACAAGAGTAGGCAAGGCTAATAATCCTCTAGCAAGCAAACAAGAGTAGGCAAGGCTAATACTCCTCTAGCAGGCAACAAGAGTAGGGAAGGCTAATAATCCTCTAGAAGGCTGAACAGAGTAGACAAGGCTAACACTCCTCTAGCAGGCAATAAGAGTAGGTAAGGATTATAATCCTCTAGCAGGCTGAACAAGAGCAGGCAAGGATTATAATCCTCTAGCAGGCTGAACAAGAGTAGACAAGGCTAATAATCCTCTCGCAGGCTGAACAAGAGTAGACAAGGCTAATAATCCTCTCGCAGGCTGAACAAGAGTAGGCAATGGTTATAATTCTCTAGCAGGCAGAATAAGAGTAGACAAGGCAAACAATCATCTAGCAGGCTGAACAAGAGTAGGCAAGGCTAATAATCCTCTAGCAGGCAAACACGAGTAGAGAAGGAGGCTAATAATCCTCTAGCAGGCAAACAAGTGTAGACAAGGCTAATAATCCTCTAGCAGGCAAACACGAGTAGAGAAGGAGGCTAATAATCCTCTAGCAGGCAGAACAAGAGAAGGCAGGATTAATATTTCTCTAGCAGGTAAAACAAGAGTAGGCAAGGATTATTATCCTCTAGCATCCAGACCAAAAGTAGGCAAGGCTGACAACCCTCTAGCAGGCAGAAAAAAGTAAGCAAATATCATAATCCTCTAGCAGGCAGATCAAGAGCATTGAAACATGGCAGCTGCTGGTCAGTTTGTCATCACACGAGGGACAGCTAACCTTTCACTTGTGCTTCTATATTAGAAGCAAAAATGATGGGTTAATGATGACAACTTCTAACCATCACTGGGAAAATAATGAATCTATTCATCGTGATAACTGACACACGACTGCCGGGGATACGATCAGTTTAGTGTTACAAAACATGCTGCAGGGTCATTTATAGGGACACCTGGTACCTTAGCTGCTCCAGACTTCATAACTCCCATGATGCTCAACCAACGACAGAGCAGCCATGGTCAACGCCGGCAGCTCTTGTATGCAAGCGTGTCTATTCCCCATCCTTCCATCTGGTGTCAGAGAACCAGTAGGGTTCTGTCCTTTGTGTCAATTAGCTGGAAAGATGGGCTGACGTGTCTCAGTGCAGGGGCACTTTAAAGGTTATCAAAATCGCCAATTATCCCGCCATCCCTCCATGTTAATAAGTGCGGCAGGGATTTACCATGCTGTGAGGCGTTATCTAGATAATGGCAGTTGATATTGATACATGGAATTCCCATCCTGTGTAATTAATATCGACTGTAAGTTCCATGAGTGTCACGTGGTAACAGACCACCTCAATTGGAGTGCTGTGCAACGACAGTTACATATAGCTAGCCAAACGGACAACTAGGAAGACAGCTAGCCAGACAGACAGCTACAGTCATAATAACACCTGCAAACCAATGCTTATCATGACGCAAAACGCACTATAAACGGTCATTACTGACCCTGCGGATTCACTGGATCCCAGTGAAGTTCCTGCCAGATTAAAGCGGAGCAGAGTGGGAATAGATTAACATGCTTGGCTAAGGCGCTTAGGATTCTGCAGCACTCGCCTGTTGGGGAGGAGAGGGGGGAGGGGGGGGGGGGGCGTGTGTTTAAACAATACAGACATTCAAGAGCTGGAAAACGAAAGCTCTAAACAATCATCATCTTGTAAAAAAAAAACAAAGTCCAGATTACTGTTTTTGTGTTGTAACGTAATTACCAGGCAAAGCTGTTGAAGAATTTCCTCATTAACTGGAATTTTATTGCCAATTAAAAGTTTGAATCCGCTCTATTAGGCTTATAATATCTCTTACGCTCTGCCTGGCAATGCTTGATTTTTATTTTAATTTGTTTTATTGCACTGCATATTCTGTACATCCAGGAAATTCCGCGACTGGTTCTGACTCGATTCTCATCAACTTTTCAAGTGCAAATATATTTAAAATTGTAGCCCCCCTTTAACTATTAAGACATTGGCCCCGTTGTCCCTAGTTTTCCTGATTTAATCATTTTTTTTAAAAGATCTTTCAATCATTTTTGGCTTGGGAGATATCACTGGTTATATAGGATAGAAAGCAAGCAGTAGGAGATATGTCAAAAATGGACACACCGCCTCACTTGTCCGTCAGACAGGCATTTGTCGCTAATGGTCTTGCACACTGGATTAAGTAGCGTCCTAGTGATTAGTTTCTGCCCTGGGATGTCTTCCAAACAATTATCTTAACATTATACAAAAGATCATTTAGCAAGTCACTAAGTCAATAATACAGGGCCAGTTTATTGTTACAGACAGTTTACATAATACACAGCTAAAATACAGCTTTATAGATATAATTTTATTTAATTTACCTTAAGCATGCATTGCGCCACACAAGGAATAGAAAAAAAAAGAGATAAAGGAAGAGATAATATATGTAAAATATACTTTGCTTCTCACTGTAATAAAATTGGAACAAGGTGTATAAGTGTAATATCATTAATCCTCCTCCCAATTAACACCTGAACAGCAATTTACAATTAAACAAACTGAGGAAAGGAATAGTGTTGGCGTGCCAAGATACAAGGATTGTTACAGGATTAATTACTAAACAGGTGTAAGGTGCAAGTAACTTGCATTTCTTTTGTGGTTTGCAAAACCTTTCCCCTGTTTGATTTTCACCCTGGATTGCATATTTCCTCTCTCAAGCTCCCCAATAGTTATCTGGCATTGGTGGATCCAAGGGAAGAGGCCGACACTTCACTGAAGTGTCCCTTATTGACATATGGAGAGGGGAGTGTTCTACTGGAGGGGAGGAGAGTGCAATGGCAGCCTTCTAAAGCCCCCTCTTCCATGCTTTAATATTGAGCTGCTAAGTTTGGTTCTCCCTGCTTAGTCGCTAGTTTTCTACTGCGTTCCCTATCTACAGTTTTGGTCTTTTTGGTACGTGACCTAGGCTTTGCTTACTGGACTCTCACTGACCTGGCTCGTTCATTGTTGTGATCCTGTGCTGCCTGCACAGACACATTTAAAACAAGAAAATGCCTTTTATCTGTGTCTGTGAAGTCTCCTGTTTATGACATCACCTGTGGCCTGATATGCAAATGACAAATGTACCATTGAAAACCAGTTCATTTGCATGTCAAGCCTCAGGTGATGTCATAAACATGAGACTCCGCAGACACATTTAAAAACACATTTTCTCCTAATTTAGGCATTTGTTTGCAATTCTTCTAACACAATGTATAGATAATATTCAATCATTTTTACTATCCACATTCACAATATAAGCAGTGTAAAGCGGATACAGTCCCTTTAACTTTTATTAGTTTGGTTCTGCAGCTCAGTGAAACTTAATACATAAATATTTCCTTTTGTTTCTATTTATAACCTTAGATAAATAATATAGTTTCCATTTAGAATCAACTGGATTGTATCTTGTATATTATGTATCATTATAAAGCAATTTAGCAATCAGAGCAAATACTGCTCGCTCTGAACCCCAATTAAATGTTCGGCTAAAATCAAAAATATTTCTATTGTGCAGTTTTGGAAATGACCTCAAATGGCCATTTCTTTCTCTAAAAGTCAGACCAGGCTGTGGTTAAAGCCCCAATTAAAGTTCTGTGTAATTGTGTACAAGCCAAAGTTGCAAAATGCAGAACTGACTCCCAGCCGCATTTCGCGCAGGGATCTCTGTTTATTATTGTGACTTTCCAGGTATTACAGGCTCGTAGCCTTTATACACCAATCTCATGGTCTCAAGGTGAGTGGGCAGGTTATCAAGGTCCCTCGCCATTATGGACATTTTGGGAGTCTGCTCTATCTATGATGAATACGTAGATTTAGGTTGTGTCAGTGCTAGATGCAGCCGGCGCAGACTATGTATAAAAAAAAATCAGGCGCTGAAAAAGCGTCTGATTTGTGTCGGGAAACCGGAAGTCCCTTTCCCGCACTGCAAAGTGTCTGGGGTCCTAAAAAAGCGCAATATTCTTTTGATATACAAAACAAACAAGGATTGCGCTTTTTTAAATGAACCTCCTGACACTTTGCAGTGCATGTGTATTTATACTAGACATGTGCAAAACTAAAATCTTCGTTTAGTTTTCGTCTCTGCGTGTCACTCTCTCCCTCCCCGTGTCTCTCTCTATTTCTGTGTGTGTCTCTTTCTCTCTCTCTCTCTCTCTGTATGTGTGTGTGTCTCTCTCTCTCTCTGTGTGTCTCTCTCTCTCTCGCTATATCATATATATATATATATATATATATATATATATATATATATATATATACTGATCAGCTATAACATTATGACTTGTTTGTCCAGCACATCCCACAGATGCTCGATTGGATTGAGATCTGGGGAATTTGGAGGCCAAGTCAACACCATGAACTCGTTGTTGTGTTCCTCAAACCATTCCTGAACCATTTTTTGCTTTGTGGCAGGGATTATTATCCTGCTGAAAGAGGCCAATGCCATCAGGAAATACCGTTTCCATGAAAGGGTCTACATGGTCTGCAACAATGCTTAGGTAGGTGGTACGTGTCAAAGGAACATCCACTTGAATGGAAGGACCCAAGGTTTCCCAGCAGAACATTAGCCAAAGCATCACACTGCCTCCGCCGGCTTGCCACCTGTCAGTCCAAAGCATCACACTGCCTCCGCCGGCTTTCCACCTGTCAGTGCTCATAATGTTACGGCTGATCAGTGTGTGTATATATATATATATATATATATATATATATATATATATATACACCTGTGAGAAAACATAACCAATATCCAAATATCATATTTTAGTCTTAGTGATTGCTAGGGCTGAACCAGCATAATTCATTCTGTACTTGTCATAACAGTGCACAATCAGTGGGATTGTGCAAGATTTACCATCTGCCCTTTTAACCTCAGGTCAAACTAGATGTACGGTCCTGACCACAATAACAGCCGGTGTGGGGTAGAAGTGACTATGTGATATTTGACAGGTACATGGCTGGGGTAAACTATCTAGACAGGATGCAATGCGGCTGTAGAAACTTGTGTTTGAAGTACACAGAGCCACATAGGATTTTATCTTCCTAAGAACTCTATAAATCTTTCATGTTCTAAAATTGTAACTCAGAGCTGCCTTGACACAGCTTTGAATGGTCATGTTGCTCGCTCTCCTTTGATCGCGATTAAAGAATACTTTTGCTACTCTCACTCTCTGGTCTCTGTGGTCGATTGGCACTCAGCCTGCAGAGGGACCAGGCTGATGATCTAACAGCGCTAAAACCTATTATAGCTCAAATCCGCTAATAATGTGTTGCTCATATGGCTCCCATCCATATCACCAGATCTCGATAACTTCTGAATCAACGAGCAAGAGTAAGATCTCAATTTGATTCCGTGGATCTATTTAGTCTAAGCAGCAAATAACATGCACATTGATACATCTAAATGCTTAATATGAGAAGATCCGCAGCCATCAACCTCAAAGTATAAATGGAACATGTAATCAATGTTCCTCTCTTGATGGGAGTCACACAAGATCAATGCATTTTTCTCTCCAATACTCTGGGGCCTTCGAAAAGCCATGAAATGGTATTTACCTACTGGGCACTGCTAACCACAGCTAGAAATACAATTGTTCTAAATACAGAACATTTCCCAAACCCATAAAAACATGAGAAGGTGACATTGAAGGTCTGGATATATTTCTAGTGGAAATACCGCTCAGATGTTCAAGACGAAAAAAAAAGGAGAAACCAGGCACGACTTGACAATCCGCTCTACAGTTCTTTTTTTTTTTTTGCATACATAATAGATCAATAAAAGCGTATTTACTTATGATAAACACACTTCAAAATCACTGTCTTCCCGGTACTTGCCGATTCGGAGTTGATGAGGCGTGAGCTTTTCCGTTTCTTAATTTCCTGCCTGGAAGGATTACATTGTAGAAGTGATATGAATTGCTACAATATTAGGAAGATGATGCACAGCAGCTAAACGCAAAAAAAACCGTAGATTTTCATTTTATCAGATACTCACGGGAACGGAACCTTTTTTTTTTTTTTTTTGTAAACTAATCTGTCTCTGTCTTTTCAAACCCAAAATACCGTAAGGCATTTTTAAAGATTTAAATAAACTATGAGGAGAAAAGGGATGGTTCATTTCTATCTTTTTTTTTCTTTTTCTTTCTGAGTTTCAATAGGGATATAATTAGCTATAAAAAATAAAGTGAATCTGTCTTATCTCTGCTCATAGTTAGCAATGACTTACTGGGGTGGGCTATTCACTAAAATGTGAGTTGAGGTTCCCCCCCGTCCGTCCGTCCGCCAACGGGAAAGAATGTATATGGATGTTGTCAATGTTCTGTTTTGTTGTATGTAGTTCTAGGTAAGCGGTGCCGACCTTATTACTATTTCGCACACCTGATTATGTTTTGATATAAGGCACTAATATATGTAGGTGTAATACATTTTACGTGGAATACAGATTAGTATTTTTTCACATCCTGTCTAGATTATGACTTTGACACAGTGTATTTTGAAATAAACAAACAATACAGTATACTGCGCCAATAACTGTGATGGAGTAAGCTAGTGCACAGCTAGTGTCTCACTCCTAGCAAACCAGTGAAAACAAATACAATAAAGTGAACATGTGCGCTAGTGACCAACACTAGAGAAAAAAGAGCATTACCCTTTTCTATGAGACGAAATGCTCAGATATTATGCAAAGGGAAAAACAAAAACAATTATAGTGTAGTATATCAGTGCAATGGTATAATAGTGCAAAGTGCATAAATGGTACACTCACATTTACATGAGCAATACCCTGCTCAAGATAAACAGCGTGGGTGAGCTCAGATAAGAGCAGGTAGATCTTGTAAACCAGCTCCAGAGGCAGCCCAGATATCCAGATCACATGGGAAGGAGAAGGCAGGATTGCACAAGTAAGTATTTTAATATAAGCAAAAAAAAAACCAACAAACAGTAATATCTTACATTTAAAAACGTATTAAAAGTCCCAGATGCTTGTCCATAAAACCAATAGTGTTGTCTGTGCACTCCTCTCCTCTCACACAACGCGTTTCCCCTCTTGTTGAGGCTTTTTCAAGTCCTATACCATTGCACTGATATACTACACTATTATTGTTTTTGTTTTTTTCCCTTTGCATAATATCTGAGCATTTCGTCTCATAGAAAAGGGTAATGCTCTTTTTTCTCTAGTGTTGGTCACTAGCGCACATGTTCACTTTATTGTATTTGTTTTCACAGTGGTATTTTTTCATAATAAAATGAAAAAAAAAATATCTGATGATTTTCCCCTGCTCAGTGAACAATGCATAGCTAAACTGGAGAGATTAAATATTGGAGCTATCACTCTGTGATCGGGGTCAAGAACACAAAATAGCCTGTTGGAACAAAGGACAAAAGCACCATTTGGAGTTAAGGGGTTAATACAAACCACTTTGTGTGAAAGGTTTTATTTTTTTGTGTGATGTAATATTATACTTCTGGTTACAATACATATATATAAGATGTCCATATCTTTAGAGACTACATCTCCTTATATCATCTTGGCTTAAAGGGATGGTCTCCTAAACAGTGTTATTACTGTGCATGTAGAGAATACAAAATGATTGAAAATTCTCTATACATTGTGTTAGAAAAACTGCAAACAAATGTCTGAATTAGGAGGAAAAATGTGCTTTAAACATGTCTGTATAGTCTCCTGCTTATGACATCATCTGTGGCACGGTATGCAAATTAACTGCTTTTCAATGGTAAATTTGTAATTTGCATTCCGTGCCACGGGTGATGTGATAAACAGAAGACTATTGTACGCAGTACTGGAGACCGTATCTCCAGAAGGATATTGATACTTTGGAGAGAGTTCAGAGAAGGGCTACTAAACTGGTTCATGGGTTGAAGGATAAAATTTACCAGGAAAGGTTAAAGCATCTTAACATGTATAGCTTGGAGGAAAGAGGTAACAGGGGGATATGATAGAAACATTTAAATACATAAAGGGAATAAACACAGTAAAGGAAGAGAGTATATTTAAAAGAAGAAAAACTACCACAACTAGAGGACATAGTCTTAAATTAGAGGCAAAGATTTAAAAGTAATATCAGGAAGTATTACTTTACTGAGAGGGTAGTGGATGCATGGAATAGCCTGCTAGCAGAAGTGGTAGAGGTAAACACAGTCAAGGATTTTAAGCATGCGTGGGATAGACACAAGGCTATCCTAGCTATACGACCGGGAACGGGGGAATAATAAAACTACTCAAAAAATTGGGCAGACTAGATGGACCAAATGGTTCTTTTCTGCCGACACATTCTATGTTTCTATGTTTCCACAGACACAGTTAAAAGGCATTTTCTTGTAATTCTGATAATACAAGGTCATGTTCAATCATTTGTTATTCTCCGCAGTGACAGCAAGAACGATGTTTAGGTGATACAGTCCCTTTAACACTTTTGTTAAAGCAAAACACACCTGTGTGCTAATCATCTGTGTGTGTTAGTTTGCTAACACTTACAGTCTATAAATGCTTTTTTTATTTTTATATGGTGCCTAACAGTGACATGTAGAAATAGTTGTCAATATCTGCATTCACCAGTATAAAACTATATGTGACCTGGGTTTAGAATCAAATACTGTCAGGATGATCCATTGTACCTTGTATTATTGTTTAAAAAATTCCTGACACCCGCATAGACCCCATTGTGCCCATTTTTTGGTTTTAAATTTGTTCTCATCGAATACTATGTTTCTAATGATGGAATAACATGTATTTTGATTGAGGAGGTGCTTGGTTTATTATTTTGTGTCCTTTAAAAAAAAAGTGACATTGGTCAACATTGTTGCTGAAGGAATGAAGAGTTGAGGAAGAACTTTAAAAACCAAAAGATAGAAAGATAAAATACATATTAGAAGAAAAAAGAAATCCCACAGTGCAGACCGTTCGTTTAAAACACAATGTGGCTACATATTTTATAATTGGAATTTAGAAATCTGCGTCTGTTCTCATGATGTTGTATAAATGTCAGAGGTAATGAGTTTAATTGTCATGATTAACACAATTTATATATAAGGAATATGGCCAGAAGTAACAGAATACAGGGAGATTCCTGGTGGAATCTTTCCCTTTTCTGCGGATCAGTTTATGTTCTGTTGCTGGTGGCTGTAGAGCGGCAGGTCTATATAGGCCAATCATTCAGCACTTAGGAAGTGTCAGGATATATCCCTCAGTCTCCATGTTATCACATTGAGTCATTGTGGTCAGTTTTCCTTTAAGGGGAAATTATCCTGCAAAATGAATAGAGAACAAACTTGTGCTGCATTAGCCAAAAGCTGAAATGCTAAACTGTTAACAAGAAGTGAAACCTCTTCTCTCCAGGGCCTGATTTGCCAAAACATTGAGGGAGATGGAAGAAACACTTCTTTTTTTGAGTAAACTTGTAGGAAACAGTTTTACCCCAGTTCAGGTATCAGTTCAAATAAAATGTTGTATCTGAGTTTCTGCTAAAACAGGGATTTTATTCTACTGCTCGTATCGTAAGTATCGTACATTCGTGGGGCTATTCACTAAAAGGGGAGTTGTGATGTGTAGCAGGTGAGTTAAAATGAATAGCAGGTGAGTTAAAGTGAATCACAGGTGAGTTAAAGTGAATCACAGGTGAGTTGAGTAGCAGGTGAGTTGAATTGAATAGCAGGTGAGTTGAAGTGAGTAGCAGGTGAGTTGAATTGAATAGCAGGTGAGTTGAAGTGAATAGCAGGTGAGTTGAAGTGAATAGCAGGTGAGTTGAGGTGAGTAGAAGCTGAGTTGAAGTGAAAAGCATGTGAGTTGAAGTGAATAGCAGGTGAGTGGAGGTGAATAGCAGGTGAGTTGAAGTGAATAGCAGGTGAGTTGAAGTGAATAGCAGGTGAGTGGAGGTGAATAGCAGGTGAGTGGAGGTGAATAGCAGGTGAGTTGAGGTGGGATGAACATTCCATCTCAACAATTCAGCTATACATTGTGTAGGAACAAACCTGGTTAGTTCCCCCGCTAAGTGATCTCATCAGGTTTGTTCCTGCACAATGTATAGCTGAACTGGTGAGATGGAATGTTCATCTCACCTCTACTTAGCTGCTATTCACTTCAACTCACCTGCTATTCACCTCAATTCATCTGCTATTCACCTCAGCTCACCTGCTACTCAACTCCCCTTTTGGTGAATAGCCCCAGCTGAGCTTGCTCACTGGACTTGTTCAGAATCTGATGAATCCTCAGTATTGCAGGATCAATTCCTGACAATGTCAACTTACCTTTCATCTTCATTTTCGGCAATGCAATTATTCCATTAAGTTGGGTAATGGCAAGAGAGACAAAACATACTTGAAAACAAGATAATAGGTCTGTTTATTCTTCCTAATGGAAGGCTGTGCTATTATTATTTTCAGGGATATTAAGCAAAAAAAACATTCCCCCCCCAAGTTGATTACTGTGACCACATTAGCAGTTGCATGATTCATGGCATAAGGTCAGGGAAGAGTAGACTTTCCATACACCGTATCCTGCATGTCCTCCTCTTATCAGCTCTCCCTAATGTTCAAAATCATGCTTTAAAAATGACATGCAAGGTTAAGATCCCAAACATGCTTTTACTACAAGGGTTATTTATGAGATCAATTAATAGCCAAAGGATCCAGTCAGACCCCATATCACGATACCTATTAAGAGCATCTCCATCATTTATTTAAAAGGTTCCAAAGTATAGCTATGTGAGATTATACACTCAGTACATTTCTCCACTTTAATGTCGCCCATATTTCTCGCCCTCAAAAGTCCAGGGAGCCACAAAACACACATTAATAACACATACGATAAAATGATAGCATGCAATGCTACATACAGAGAGACTCCCGCTGTGAGGGACATCCATCATTCTCGCTCTCGGAAGCACAGCTTATAGTTTCTTATAGTATATTCGCACATAACATAGCAAGAAGAAAATCCAGCTATACTATCTCAATATTTCCATTCTCTCCAGGCTAGCACCTGTTTACTGGGGTATTCATTTACATTCCATTAGTCTTTCTGCGATGACGATTGTCAAATCCGTAAGTAGAAGACCATAATCGCTAGAGCTTCTGAGTTGTAGCCTTATTGCATATGGTCACCACTTCTCTCCTATGTGGCCACCATGTCTGGTGGTTCTTTGCTATGAATCGACTGTTGTCATGATCCTCTCTGGCACTTCCCTGGGCTACCCCGACCATCCCAGGCAGTGGCCTCCAAAACATGACTGTGACCACACTTGTGATCATTAGATCATCGGAGAAATCTGAATCTAAAAGAAAGCAAACAGTTGTTTAATCAACTGTTTTATTTTCTAAATATATATTTGCCACTGGACAAGACAAAAGGATGCTTTAAAAAAAAAGCCAATCTATGCCAAGGTCTCACTGATTTGTCTTCCCTGCAGTGCCACCTCCTTTAATTGCACCGTGATCTACACAGGAAGGGTCACAAGCACAAAAACCTTCATTTATTTTACATCACATAGTATGCTCAAAAGAGCTTGCAATCTGTTAGATCTTCCATGACACAAACTTATATATTTCAGACTGCTCCTCAGCTTTACGTAGCATGAAGTACACACTGTTGGTGCGCTTCTCCCCTCCCTCTGACCCTTGTGCTGACCTCACAAGCAGGGTAGAGGAGGGGTCATGCGCACGAGGATCTAGGTATGGGGAACTTCGTTCTCCGATGCTCCACGCTCCTTCCCGTGCTGTTGGAGGTGTGGCTACCATTGCAGAGTACACGCGGGACTCAACTCATTGCCTGGCCAGCCACATTTGGTTCGTAGGCCGCACGTGACTCCTGCTCTACGTCCTTGGAAATATGTAGATCCCCCTGGGAACTTGCACATTTTTACTCCTGAGTTGGTCCAACCACCCATGACACTACTGCCTGGGAAATAGGTCACTCCTGATACTGAAGCTGAGATAACGGCTCAGGGGATGCTACATAATCTATCACAAATCTCAAGGCCGGTCTAAGATTCATATCAGACGTATGATTTAGATGGCTGGCACAGTCGTTTAATAAAGCAGAGATTTAGCCTTGTTATTGTAGAAATAGGACAGTTCTGTCCTCGGAATTAAGGGGTAAAGAAAATAATTTCACTTGCTACAAAATCTCCAAATCTGGGTTCACCAAAACCACGGGTTTGGAGTAAAAATAGAAAACAGGTCATGCAATTCGGCTTTCTGTACACGTTCATATCAGTTTTGCAGTACCAACCCATTTTTCAAGACCTATTATACCCTTTTAAAATCTCTTGTCTGCCACCTTAAAAAAAAAAGGAGGAACAAAGGATGTGTAGCTGAAAAGATAAAAAAGCCATATCTGTCTCATAGTAAAATTGCTGTCTATCAGAGCTGAATAAGAATTCTCAGATTGCTACATCCATTTCTCTGTTCTCCCTGGCCTTGCCATCTAACTTTATAGAAGCTATTCTTCTTTTTTTTTTTTTTAAAGCAGAATTTGAAAGTCTGTCAGCATTTACCGTGGGGGGTGGGTGCTAAACAATTAGGAGGTCTTAAAGGCAATGTATTTGCTTCCATTTTCCAGTCTTGTCACAACTATATCAATTAGGGCCAAAAAGTGAGATTTTTTTTCTAATTGCATTTATTAGTGATGACCTATGAAGTGGAAACGCATTTTGCTTTTTTTTTTCTCTCTCTTTCTTTTGCTCTCTCTGACAATAAAGTGTTGGTCCTGATCCAGAAAATCAAATATTATCTCAAGAAACCACTCCGGGCCTGCCACACCTCAAATCCATCCTCTTTCATCTCGGCTCACACAAAATCACTTTGATCTCCCAAAAGCGGAAGGGTGAAAGGCTGATTAAAACGACCAATCAGGGTTACCGATGACAAAAACATCAGCGGGTTCACTTTGATTCCTTGTACGGCTTACGATTCCAGCATCAAGGTTGAGAAGGGAAATAAATCAAAACCTTCTCTACCAATATTAAGACAAATAGGGTAATGTGAAGCAGCTAATATGGCGATGCTTTGCATGATGGGAGATTTGGGGCAAGTGCGTATTATGGTATTGCTGGGAAAAGAAAAAATACCTGTAAGATTGAAAAAGAACAAAAATAGAATATCCTCCTGGTTTACAACACAAAATCAGTCCTTTAAAAATAATAAATGCAGAAAATGTACTTCTGTTTAATTGAAAGTTTGCATACAATCTTACACATTTTAAATAGCAAATGCTATAATAAAATGCGTGCAGTGTCTTGCAGTGTTAGTTTGAAGCTGTTCCTGTGTTGTACGATGCATGTGTTACAAGATGTGCCACTTTAACACACAGGTAAAAGACCCCACAGTCTATTTTGCACGAAAGCTGGAGAGACAGACCAAGAACAGTACTAGGCCAGTAGCAAAAGCAGGGGCCTTCCTGTATTTGTCACATAATGCTTGTGTTTAATTCCCTTGGCAGACTCCAGTCGACCATCCATTGTGACAGATGAAAAGGACCCTGCCTGGTTTCCCTCCATGCTTAAAACTGAGCCAATGGACCCCTCTCTGTTATGTAAGTGAAGATCCATTAAAAACAAAAGAACGAAAGGGAAGTGTAAGATGGCTTGTTTTGGAACCATTACAGAAGACAACTTCACTTTCTTCCACGCTGGGGTTAATTCATTTTCATTTTGAAAAAGAGTATGATGCAGGGAAAAAAAGAAGACAGAAAATAAAACAAAATAAAACAGTGAACCAAAAGTACCTTCACTGCAGAAATAAGGCCACAGTAGCAGATCTGGAAGCATAGGTGATGTTCTTGGAACGACGCCACCCAACAGCATTGGTCATGGTGGACATTTACTGGGCTCTCGATGGACAATGTAATGATGTTCTCTGGAACTTCATAGACCTTGTCACCTGGACATTTTGGTTGTTGCTGCAGTCACCTGCATAATAATACTAGAAAGCGTAATAATCTGGGCCCTTCCTTTTGAATAGGTAGATGGGCTACATATAGGAACTGGAGCGCTAAAACATTTCATTGTATGAAAAAAAAGTAAAAGTGAGATACAACCCCAAAGTCTAAAGAAAAAATATAAAACAAAAACTTATATCTACTCGTATGTTCTTTATAAACAAGATTCTTCCCTTTGGGCAGGTTCCCGGGCAAAGATTAATATGTAAAAATAGAAACAGAAATGCACAGTGTTATCTGTATCAATAGAAAGACATTAATGTAAGGCTCTGAAGGGGCAAATAGCTCAGATCAGGTAGATGGGTTATATTTCCTTTCTGAGAACATATTTTAAATATAGTCACGTGCTTTTCCTAGTCCACCTAGTCCAGGAAAGGTTAAAGCATCTTAACATGTATAGCTTGGAGGAAAGACGTAACAGGGGGGATATGATAGAAACATTTATATACATAAAGGGAATCAACACAGTAAAGGAAGAGAGTATATTTAAAAGAAGAAAAACTACCACAACTAGAGGACATAGTCTTAAATTAGAGGGGCAACGATTTAAAAGTAATATCAGGAAGTATTATTTTACTGAGAGGGTAGTGGATGTATGGAATAGCCTGCCAGCAGAAGTGGTAGAGGTTAATACAGTCAAGGATTTTAAGCATGCGTGGGATAGACACAAGGTTATACTAGCTATAAGACCGGGAACGGGGGAACTAATAAAAGTACTCAAAAAAAATTGGGCAGACTAGATGGACCGAATGGTTCTTATCTGCCAACACATTCTATGTTTCTATGTTTCTATCTTTTCCTTCACTTTCCATCTTGCTGGTGGAAAACCCCTTGGGCTTTGAAGATTTTATTTAGTCCATTCATTTAAATCTTGAATAAAGTTTTTTGTCTGCCAGTTTACTTCCAGATGTCTCATCATATTCCCGAAAACATGGCCTCCCAAACACAAAACACATTGTTTCATCCGTTGGGAAGAAGAAGGCCTTTCTTACCCTACACGTCACCACCGAGAGGTCATAGTATTTGCTGTATAAAAACAAGGAAGTCATTTTGTTCATTTTATGAATCGTTTACACAATCCAGCCTTTTATCTTGTCATGCAGTGTATGCTGAGGTTGGGGGTCAGGGTAGGATGCCAGACAGCCAGACAGTATCCTCTAACCAACTTAGTCAAAGTACTGGTAAAGTTTACATCAAAGAATTAAACCATTTCCGTAAAAAAAAAAAAAAAAAATCTTTTCACAAATCACGACGGGTCAACTCACTAGGCCTGACGTTTCTCAACTTGGCTGTGAATACTCAGTTCATTGGTTGGTTCCAGTACTGTCCAAGTTCAGCCTAAGTGAGTTTATGGTTCGTTTTTCTACTTTGTCATGAAGTCATTCCAAATAAATTCCCTGAGTCCAAAAAAATAAATCCTATTGAAGTTGGCAGGGGGTCCACAGTGCCAACTAAGATCCCTGAATTGGATTTGGGCAGCGCTCGGAAAAGGGTTCATACAAGGACACCATGGCAAGTCCTATGGAACATAAAGACATTATCTGCCACAAAAGTAGGTGTCCGCAATGAACAATATAGGTGCTGACTTACTTTTTGATGGAAAGATTTAAAGCTGCAAACAACCAGCCAACGTTAAGCCTTAAGGAGTTTATAATTTTACAAAAAATCAAATAAAAAATGAACAGCTGTGAATAGCGTTACGTGTTGTGATGTCATCATTCTGTGACAGTCTACGCAGCTATGTATACCAAGCGTAGCTTGTTATGGTTCCGATATCTTTAAAACCATTATAAGGGAAAATCAGCAAACCAGCACCAGATGAAGTAGTGCAAATGCTCGTTGTCTGTTTTTTTCAGTTACATGTGTAGTATAAGTATAAGGTTTATCCATTCTCTGTGTAATTGGAATAAAAGCATCATAAGTCAAACCAATAACTAAGAAAGATTTGGGTTTCAATGCTGGAGAGAGAATATTCAATTTTTTTTAGGGTTTTCATTTATTGTGTGAAAACCATTTTATTCACTCGGAAATATATAGCAGTGTATTGTCATGAAATACAGGAGAAAGATGTGTTTTCTCTCCATGATTTGTACATATTTCACTGACCTTGCAGTCCCCCCTCTTACATGGATATTTTACGGCAGAAGACAAAAGTTTCTGATTTCTGAAAATAAGGAAGAGGCTAGTTGGTGGCATTGGACACACAGTGATGGGTACACCCCACGTTTGGCTAGTATAAATAGAATCCAATCTGAGATCAGTAGATAAAAAAATGCAGGTGGTGAAAAAAAAGTCAACTCTAGAGCAACCTTCTAAAAGTGAATCAATCAGAAGAAGAATTCAATTGGCTACTCTGTTACCTCTGCTAGGTTTGCCTCCTGGGACTCTGTGTATTTGGTAGCTGCCCCTGTTCTGCATGGCACCTGAATTTAAGTCTTACTCTGTTGCAGTCAACCTCCTACCTGCGCCTAGATTTTTGCTCAGGTGTTTCTACTTGATTATCCTATTATTCTCCGTCCATCCATCCTGGCCATCCTAATTCTTAGACCCTGATTTTTCTCCTGTTGTTACTCCTTCTCTGCTTGGCTACGACTAGTGGGAAACCCAACGAGGTCCCTGCTTGTGTGAACTCAGAGACACAAATAGATAGGCAAGGGCAGATTTATTGGAAAACAAAGTACAACACTTGATAGAGAAAATCAATCAGGTTTAGCAGTGCTAGGGCCCACATGCATCTTTAACTGGTTTTTAGTGGATGAGAGGGAAAGGCTGTGAAGGTGGAGACAGTGAGGGGACCCTCCTCTCACCAAATATACTCTTGTAGGGTCAGCGTGGAAAGCCATAATACAGAGCATACCTGACCTCGGAGCTTTCTATCCTGGCCTACTGATGCCAGCTAGAACTTATCTGGGAAAGACGGCGATTCTACACACCAGGGCATTTAGAAGTGGTGCAGCCCCAGCCCCTTGAATCATCAGATTAGAGAGAAACCTTGGGGGGGGGGGGGGCAATTGCCCCCTTCCCCCTCCTTTCCTCTGTCTACAAGCATACACCAGATAACGTATGTGTCCTAATGCTTGGTTTTCCCATCACAGTACCAATGATTTCGTCTTGACTAAACATGATAGAAAAATAATGAGTGAATTACTCAAAACAGGACTGATTTAGTGTTAGTGTTAAATACTTGACATCAGTCCTTGATTAAGCCAACATGGATTCTGCAGGAACTCTGCTGTAAGGTCACAAATATTGACCGGCAGATCTTGCCAGTGTCTCAAGTCTGGAATGATCCCATTTGGGGTATTTTGTCTGAATTGCCTGACAACATTGCACCTATAGATATTTTAATGAGCAATAGAAAACAATAGCAAAAAAACCAAATACAAATTACACGGAAGATGAATGCATATAACTTGCTTCTTTTACGTCAAGCATGGTGCAGGACCATTACAAATGCAGGACAATTACAATCCGTAAAATGCATGCCTGAATGCTTTTGTGATGTACAGGTTAAAAACTACCAGATACATCAAATTAAGGCAGATGACTGGGAAGATGAGAACTGCACGGTATCGAGGCTGCAATAGTCACCATCATACGCCAGGGCTCGACAAACCCCGGGCGCCAGGTCGCCATGGCGACCAGGGAATTAGACCTGGCGCCCGGGTATTGGCACCCCTCACCTCTGTGTTCCATGGAGTTTTTGCTGTTCCTTTGGACAGCGCAGCGCGAGGATTGGCAGCATGTGCCGTTTTGCACAGACTGCCAGCTCTGCCCCCTCGCGCATCGCACTTCACAGTCTTAGTTCCGGGAGCACATGACATCCGTGTCACATGACAACCCGGCTCTCAACAGGATGGGCTGGAACGATGGTCTGTGACTGGCAGACTGAGATGAAATGGCAGTGCTCCCCTCCCCTGCAATCAAGCAAAGCAGCAGGGATGGGGACACACTGAAACACGCAGCTTTTATTTGATTTATTTAAAAAAAAAAACGGCTGACTTGTCAGGTCTGTATGTCAATGTGTCTGTCTCTGTCTATGTATGTCTTTTTGACTGTCTGTCTCTGTGACTCTCTGTGATATCCTGTGTATGTAAGAGGAACTGTCTCTGTGACTGATTTTCTGTGTATGTAAGAGGAACTGTCTCTGTCTATGTGACTGTCTGTCAGTGATTTTCAGTGTTTGTAATTGGAACTGTGTGTGTGACAGTCTGCGAGCGTATGTGTTTACATGACTCTGTGATTGTGTGTATTTTTGCGTGGTTGTGTGTGTATGTGCGGTTGTCTGGCTCCTAGATTTTTTTGCTGGCTTCTAAAACAAAATTGAATTTGTCAAACCCTGTCATACGCTATGAAACACAAACAAATATGCATAACGGTTCTAACTCAGCATTCTAAAAGCAAAGACGCCAGCAGCTCCATCCCAATGGGTTCTATGGCGGTAGCTCCCCTTTGCTCCAGAATTATATGTTTAATCATCAGTTTTGCACTGTATTCTGTTTTCAGCGCTTGTGGCGGCTTACATTCAATCAATGGAAACTCACAGCATGTACCAGACCCCTCAGACTTAACATCTATACACTTAATCTGCTACTGGTATATTATTAGAGCACCCATATGTGAAACAATAAGGTCTGAGATGATAAATCATTTGATTTCGTCTATTTTCAGCAGTCCAAAGGATGCTGCTAAATCCTCTCAGCCCCGGGTCATCTATATCCGTTTTATCTGCCTCGGACACTTCCTGTTACATTTTAGAAGGTGTTTAAAATGACCTAAACCAAAAAGGCCGGGATTTTTACCAGAAGTGAAAGCCCGAGCTCTGTGACAAATGACTTTCCAGATCAAAGATGGCTGACTTTTTAAAAAGGAACATGCTGATGGTACATTCCTTTTAATGTAAAAAGATGAAAACACATTTTTTTTTTTTAAAGGTTTTGATCCAGCAGGTCTCTCTTTTTCTTCATCATGTGTCATTTTTCCTGAGGTAGGGAAATTCAACTTCAGATAGATTTATCTCTCTCCATATGAATACCTACAAACATGTCATTGATCACAGTAGAATCAGTAGAACCAAGTTAAAATAAAGGGAACTTAGATTTTCAGGCAAGCTATATAATTTTACAGGGGCCATATTTAAAAAAAATAAAACTCAGAAAGATTGATTTATATCCTAAATTCATTATTCCGTGCCATTCTTTTTTTTCTGATCAGTGTATACACGTGCGCATTGATATTTGCCAACATCACGGGAATGAATCATGGAACACAGCAGAGGTGGAGTAAAAGGGGGTGGAGTTATGTGACATCACACAGCGTTCCATGAACCCTGCGAGATTGAGCGCCAGCCTGGATGGTAAAGGTATTGGTTGTCTGACGCCCAGTCCTTCAGCATTAAACTATATATGTCTTCCATGGTTTTAATGTTAAGCTGTTATGCTGGAACAGGCCCATATTTGACAGGACAAGACCCCCAACCTCTAGTTACATAATGCCTTTTTAAAGGACTGGTGCCCAGAATTGTACTGCATATGCGTCTTGCCACTGACTTGTAAAGAGGCAAGATGATATTCCATTAATCAATACCCCGTTTTACATATATCAATATCTTATTGGCCTTTGCAGCTGAAGACTGGCATTGTGCACTGTTGCTAAGTCTGTTGTCTTCAATTATTCCTAAATCCTTCTCATTATTAGTTCTTGCCAGAGAGATTTAAAATATATGTTACATGGTTATTATTTTTCCCATAATGCATAACTTCCTAGGGAAGGATCAATATATTTCGGCTGAATTTTGCATTTCGGTAGTTTTTGGCATACTAACAAGCACCACTTCTTTTCGGCCCTATTGGATATCTTTCAGTCAATTTCAGGAGACGATCATATTGTATACACTTAACCCTTTAAGGACCAGGGATTTTCCTGGGCCAAGGACCAGAGCGTTTTTCAATTTTTAATACGCGGTTTTTGAAACATAATTTTCCTCTCTCTCATTTAACATACCCATACAAGTTATATGTTGTTTTTTAAAGGACAGTTAGAGCTTTCTTTTGGTACCCTATACATAACCCTATACATAAAAATGATTTACATTTTAGTATTAAAAAATACATATAAAAGAGGAAATTTTTGAGGAAAAAAAGTTTTTCCCCATTATTTTCCCAATAATAAGCTACATAACTAGTGCAACACTAACCCACTTATCCCCCCCTAATTAACTAACTAATAAAAAAGAAAAATATTGGTTCCCAAACTCCCCATAACAAAAATTTAAGTTCAGGGTTACATTTAAGGTTAATTCAACATTAAACCTTGTTTAACCCTTGCTTTCGCTGACTGCCGAATGCTAGGGTCTCTCGCTGCTAGAACAGCGAGAGAAACTCGTTTTTGCATGGGATCAGCAGAGGGGGACCTTAACTAGTCCCAGCCAAAAATTCCTGTTTACCTCTAGGGGGTTAAGTCTTGAACAAATCCATTTAAATTGCACACGAGATGGTCTACATATAGCTAATTCAGGGTTTAATGAATTTACCCATCTCTCACCTTCAAATAGAGGTGTTCTACAATAATGATGATTGTCTCCGCTCTACTAATTATGGCATCTTACCATCTCCCCTGTTGGTTTTTTATGGGAACTAAACTAGACAGGAGGTCTTAAAAAACAAAAAAAAAAAAAATGACATCACAGCAGTGTGAGATCTAGCAGCATTACCCCAGGTTACATCTTGTAAGTGAGCCGAGCAGTCTAATTACAGAACAGATAAGGCATATTAGGCCGATCTATCAGTTTTTGCATTCTAGCATCTGACTGTAATCATATTAAAGAAAAGTCACGCCAAGATCTAATGAAGATGATAACATAAAAAGTGTATGTAAATTATTGGATAATTGTGAACACTGGGATTTGCATGCAATGTGCAAGGTACCAGATGCCAAAGGCTTGTGCTGCTGTGGATTTCAGCAGAGAGATTGTTCGATAAGACTGTGAGGATTCTGTAACAGATGCCAATAAATGTGAATTTTGGCCCAAAAAATTAGAGTGGTCTTCTATGTTGAAGACTTATTACTGGTTGTCTAGTGGAGGAGGAAGGGACAAAAGATTTGCCTACACAGATCTATGTATCACCTTTCTCGGTTAGGGATTAAGAGGCATTATACGTTCTCCATGAATGAGGCAGTAATGGCTGGGCTGGTCTTGCTCCCTTGTGCTTTGCCATGGCAAGTTATATCAGGAATATCATGCATGACTGGCTAGTATTTACCTTGCTAATATGACTGAAAAATGGACACCCTGTTTCTCAGGAGCCAATCAGAAGATTCCCACGGATACGCTTGAGGATTCCTAGCAATTAGGAATTCCGCTGCACTTCTATTGAGCGATACGGGTATGCACCGAGCATTCTAAAATGCATGTGATGTAAGCGTCAGTCTGGCCCAGTAAGTACATGCAAACTCTGTGAATGTTTACATATAGGTTAAGGGGTGGAGCATATGTGCGTATGCAAAAAAAAAAAACAGAAACATGCTTAAAGCAACATAACCCACCTACCAAATAAAATAAAAAATAGGGAACATTTTAGGAAAGAATTGTATTTCCCATAAAAGACAAGAGATCCAAAGGATTGAATAGTAATGTGTTTGGTGAGTTGTGTCCAAGTTAAAATGTTCTAAGTCTAAGTCCTCGAGCACTGTGATTATTATAGGATTCTATTAACTAATTACAAACAACTTAACCAGGAAAGGTTATAGTCAGATATTGTCTGATTTTCAAGTACATCCAGGGGATGTTATATTTGCCCAACATCCAGGAGATCTACAGATGGTCATCTCACCAACACTGCACGATGAAATGGGCGAGCGCAGGAAAGAAGGTCAATTGTGGACTTTGTTTTCCGACATCCACAGCATAGCTTCTATAATGCAACGACAGCGGAGCAGCTGTCCATTGATAGCACCTACTACGCCAATAAAATCCATCACAACAGGAAAGACAGACGTATATCAGTTTTCAGGAAGAGATAAAACGTCCAGCATTTAAAACAGAGTTGGGAGAAGCAAGACATTACTTGTAAGGACACCAGCACTGAGATGTCTTATGGCCGCTCAATAATTCATGATGGAATCACTGCGTGTCCATTTGTACCAGTTTCCCAGAATGCTAACATACTCTAACATGCAGTAACGATCTTGGTTTTAATAATAAATGGACAATGAGTGTGTTAAGAAGTGTTTCAAATTATTTTTTCCCCTTTTTCTTTCGCTGCTAGTCTAATCCTCTCTGGAATTGTCAAGCCCGGATTTCCAAATGCCTCAGATGTTTGTCTCGGTTTTAGTTACTTATTAAAGGGAAATAACCATTTATATTTCATGTTGTTTTTTGCCATTAAATGTTTCATTTGGCAGTCTTCAAGCAAGCAAACAAACAAACAAACATGTAGTTTATGGTTTTGAGTATATTTGTACAAAGTGGAACTAACTTTTCAGGGTTTTTGTGTGTGTCTACTTTGGGTTTGAATTTTTTTTTTACCTGGCAGCATAGTTTTTTATTTATTTTTTCACAGTCAGCCACAGACTGTTTCTTTGTTTTGTTTTATAGCAGCACTACTATTACAGTTCTAAGAGATGTATAGAAAACATATAAGGACTGAGCTCCAAGCAGGAAGCATCATTATAAATGATAGCAAGTTACTCCTTTAGCAAGTAATCCATTTTCTTTTTTTTTTTAGCGGTCTCTGTTGGGGCTATTCACTAAAAGGTGAGTTGAGGTGAGTAGCAGGTGAATTGAGGTGAATAGCAGGTGAGTTGAAGTGAATAGCAGGTGAGTTGAGGTGAGATGAACATTTCATATCACCAATTTAGCTATACATTGTGCAGAGACAAACCTGGTTAGTTTCCCCGCTAAGTGAACGTATCAGGTCTGTTCCTGCACAATGTATAGCTGAATTGTGAGATGGAATGTTCATCTCACCTCAACTCACCTGCTATTCACTTCAACTCACCTGCTATTTACTTCAACTCACCTTTTAGTGAATAGCCCCACTTGACTATTGGTCAAGTTAGTCTACTTTACTTCCATCTAGTTTTCTGTATATTTTTGTTCAGCGTGGTCTACATTATTTAACCAGAATAAGTTTTTTTTAAAAACCATTTAAGTTACCTCTGGGTAGACTAACGTAGCTGTCTCAGTAACTACACTTTATGTGTCTCCTGTCCCCCACTCCCTCTAGATTTTTAAGCTTGCGAGTAGGGCTCTCTAACTCATGTACTGGGTTGTTTTTCAAACATAGTCTGTAATTCACTTTTATTCTTTGTACTACGTGCTGCCTAAATTGTTGATGCTATATAAACAAATGTCAATGTAATAGGTCATGGGGAACTGTCCAAAACTGTGCAAAAAAACAAGGACAAGAGCAGTCCTCCAGAATCCATTATCTACCGACACTCAACAACCAAGTCTGTATTCTGAAAGTCACATTTCTCTTTCCCAGGATGTTTTTAGCAAGAATAGACTTTGCTTTCTATCTGTTTCCATTGGAACATTGATAATTGGATAACACTTATTTTTTTTTTTTTTAAATCACTGTTTACATTTACGGTGCACCATGATTAGGTGTCAGTAAACTGACAATTAATATAAACTCTGCGAATTGGTCGCGGTCTCACTTTTCATGTCTTGTCGAAGCACAGTCACAGGCGAAGACAAAGGCGGAACATATATACAATGACACATTAGCACTTAGTCATGATCAAACATTAAAAATACTTTTATTGCAAGCAATCTTACTTGCCGTACATTTTTTTTTGGGCTGGCAGAAAAAAGACTAACTATCTGTCCTGGTTTGGCAACTGGAATATAGGCAAGTGACCCGGGTCACAGGATTATTGACACTCGTTCAAAGTGTCATGTAGACCTTTACCGCACGCCTACCAAACAAGCGCATCGGAAGTGCATTGCAATGGGGGCACATTAGCTTTGGGTACTATGGTTAGGAGGAACATTATAGTTATGGTTAATGGGGAGAATATGGTTAAGTTTAGGATTTAGGGTTAGATGGTTCGGCATGTGTGTGTGTGGGGGAGTTAGAATTAGGCACACAGGTAAGAGGCTATTGGCGTAAGGATTATTTAGTACATTAGGGTTAAGGTAGAATATCACTACTAGAGGGAAATTAAGGTTAGGTGCAGGTCAAACTGTGCAAAAGGAACCAAACTGGGGTAAAAAAAAAAAAAAAGAAAAGAGGAAAGCTTTCTAGCGGGATAGATGATGGACTCGCGGGGAGAAGCGTGTCAGACTGAAGTCAGATATTGGGGATACGGAGCCCTAGAAGACTGGATGGGGTCTTCCTGATCTGCAATGGTGGGGGATGAGGTGCGATATCAAGGTGGGTGACAGAAAGAAGTAAGGGAAATATAGCTATTGTATGTAAAAATAATGTTGTATATTCCCAGGCAAAAAAAAATAAAGCAAAGCATATTCCAGTGTATTGTTCGATTACAAATAACATCATATAAAAAAACATATGAAGTAAAATTAATTTTTTAATTGTTCAATAGCTTTGCTGCTTTTAAAAGTGAGATGTACCTGACGCATTTCACGCATTTCAGAAATTGGTGGACCTTCAAAGGAAGGGACGACGTCCTTACCAGGAACTAGTTTTCATTGAAAGATACTTTTTATACTTAGTAGCTCCCGATGTGCAATATTACAATTGGAAAAGATTCATTGAATTTGGTCTGAAAAGCCTATTTTATTTAAAGATGTTTCAAGGGAGATCCCTACCAACTTTGTGGAAGGCCAACTTAAAGGTCCATGATCTAAATGTCTCGGTGAGAGTACGGAGACCATTAGGATTAGAGTGTGTCGACATACTGACAAGCGTATTATTAGGGGAATGACCATAAAAGACTACGCAAAATGTATAATGTCACCGTGTGCCCACTGAACAATAAATAATATAGTAATTTTCGGCAAGCTCCAATCCTGTCCTGACCATGCCATGCCCACACAACTTCTTATCTAATGGTATATTTTTTACATTTGACATGTTTGAAGGATGTATAAAAGAGCAAGAAGTACTAGTGCCGAGAAAAGTATGAAATTAAATTCTGTTCAAGAGCATTATTCATACTGTATTTAAGGTCACTGCATGACAGGTGCACTTTAAATCTGGAAAAAAACAAAATAATCACTGTAACCTAATCAGTCTCTCTTTCCAGATATGTGATTAGAGAGAGGAAGATGTGTCCGAAGGAAGGTCTCCCTTCAGACAGCACCATTAATACTCTACATTATCATAGTTTTCTGTGCTTCAGGCATGCCAAGGGCTATCTGATTGTGAACTACTACAAACTGGCACACTGCGAGTTAATTATAATAAAGTACAATGAGATATTCTCTTATTTCCAAATAGGAATGTGACTATGGCCCAACAGCCGGGGGGTTGTTTATGGTGCTCATTTGAATCAGCTCGGAAGGATGTGCTGACGAGATCTCTTTTAGAATCCACTCTGAAGCTATGAGATTCTAAACTGAGACATAAAACACAATCCCTGTGTCTTTACAAATACTAGAATACTAAAAGATGCTTCATTGAACAGGCTTATACATTTTTTACAGGACAACTGTCGGCAAAAAAAAAAAGTTATGTTTAATTTAAAGATAACATCATGCTTAGACATTTTAAATATAAATGCGTTAATGAAAGGATACATATAAAGTGCCTTTTTGAGACTCTTTTGCTCCATTTAGGGTCAGACATGTTGTTTAGAATCCTGAGTCACATGGGTTAGATCTTCATTTTTTTTGACCCAAGATGTCAGCCACCTGGCAGAGCTATACAAGCAAAGAGGGCTCAGTAAGGTGCTTTGTTTTATTCTTTCATTAGCTGACAATCATAACCTGGGCCTTCCTCACGTGAGCTTACTGTTTTCAGAATCTCACTGTGCAGAAATAAGTGCAATGATGCTGTATGCCCCCTGCACCTTTAGAACATAATTAAATAAACATGTATCCAAATGACATTCACATCTACAGCTGCTCCCCTGACCTCTCTCCCTCTGACACGTGTCATGTCGGGGACTGTCTGTCGGCCATCTCTACCTGATCAATACTTAAAACGTAAGTTCTCTAAAATAGAGCTGATTATCTTCCCTCCCTCGAGGTCCATCACTGTACCGGACTTCACCATTACTGTCAAAGATGTTACAATTGTACCCACTGACTATGCCTGATATCTTTGACTTTCCTATCTCAGCCATCCCCCATGTTCAGTCCCTGGCCAAACCCTGTAATTTGCACCTAAGGCACATTGTGCTCATTCACTCTATTCCTCAGCGAAGTGGCTGCCAAAATCCTAGTGCACTTGCTTGTAATCTATTGTCTTGACTACTGTAATACTCTCCAGGCTGGTCTTCCTCTGGTCCATCCTTTTCACTTGTAATCTAATCATAATGTGGCTGCCAGGCTCATCTTTCTCACTCATCACGCAATATCGACTGTTACGCTCGGCAAAGCCGTCCAATTGCTTCCTTTCTGCTACTCGAAAAAATGTAACATTGGATCTTTAACCTACAAAGTCATCCTACTACCCAGCGTGACCACTTCCCAGACTGTCCCCAAGCTGTCCCCTTTCTCTGGAATTCCCATCAGCAGAGCATCCAGCTCTTTTCTTCAATCTTATAAAAAAAAAACTCAAAACTCATCTCTTTTAGGAAGCCCGCTACTCATCCCCAATAACCATCATCTGGCCAAATGCACCTAGCTCCTACTGTCCCCAAATATGATCAAGAATAAGAAAGCTTACTATTTTCCTACTAGATCACCCATGAATTAATCTCTGGCCAAACCCACTGTCCCCAAATACTGTTACCACCACACTTTCCTCATTTTACTGTGTCTCCAGTCCCTCTAGATTATAGGTTTGCCAGCAGGGATCAGTGGGTCTCAGTACATAGTATGTAGTCCCCTTCTATGCTCTGTATCATGTGCTTTATCCATTTTTTCCATTATATAAACGCATACGGTAATGTGAAATGTAAGAAAGGTTTCACAGTTTAGTCAATGCAAATAACTGATCTGTACTCAAAACTATTGGACTCTCATTGACCACTAGCCATGATGATCCCAACAGAATGACATCAGCCATCTTGTGACATGTATCTGAATTAATAAATGCAATTGGGTGTGATTAAATTCTGCAGCCTCTCTGTATGAATAAACCAAAACACTTAATCATGTGAATTGCTTTGACTCAGACTGTAATACAGACCTAATAGGTGAACCCAGTAACCCAACTAGCAGAGTTGCCCCCAAGATTAAACATTACCCTGTTACCCTGTCCTGGCGAGATCCTGTGTCCTGGCTCATTTAGATTAAAAATGGGGTTAATGCTCTGAATCCAGATTAACGCACACAGCGCCATCTCTGTGGACATAATTCATGAAATGAGGGATATACAGGCTTTTCAAACTTAAGGTCAAAGGAGCCAGGCTGGAAAAGCAGATACATTGGGAAGTGTTTCAGGTTCAGCTACTTTGGCCTTAAGTTTCAAATACCCTTCAAAACCCCTATGCTCTTTGGATATTGAGGTACGTAGAGAAGAAGATGTATATCTATTACAGAGCACTGTAATTGGACTAATTGTCATTATATATATATATATATATATATGATACCATCGTACATATTTACACTGTATTCTACTCATGGTGCCCATTACTTCCTACCTCTTGTTCCCATGTATCGTTCAAGGTATAAGCTCCAACAGTCTTCAAAGTGAATATCTACTGGACCCTGTGATAGACAATTGTATGAAGTTCTATGGATCTCATTTTTGGAGAAAAGATTTTTTCCTTCCAATATCCCTTACCCTACTGTCTTGACTAATGTTATAGACATAAATTACCAACACGATTCTCCAAAGGCTGAGCCTCAAAAACATTGTGTACCTTCAAAAAAGGGTTAACTGTAACCAACTGAAACACCTTTTACATAATTGTCTTCAGTTGTAAACTGCAATTTCCTTCTCAATGGATTATGGTATGCAACGCCCATCGTGGTCAAATGAGGTTGAGAGAGATATTCTCTCCGATCTCCTCCTTTACAATTCATAAGTAGGATTAAAAAGGGTATCAATTACAGGCATACAGATATACACCTGCTGAACGCCAAACTGTGGATTCGTGCTCTGTACAGGCTCTTGTGTAATACGTGTAAGTGTAGCAAGTACAGTTGTGATTTGAGGCCACTGTGCAATGTGCGAGACACTTTGATTGTTGCTTTTTTCCTCCCAGGCTAGGATATATTTTGCATATTTTTTCATTAGCTTTTGTAGATGTGTAAAATAACTTAAAATAGGTGTGTTCTTTTCAACTTTCCACATATTTTTTTTTTTCATAGAGTAAATTACATATGATCCAAATAATGGTATTTCAAGAAAGCCCCTCTCGTACTGAAAAAAAAAAATGTATATTTAATTTGTGTGGGAACAGTTAATGAAGAAGAGAAAAATTACAGCTAAACACTAACACTGCAGAAGTATTAAAACAGCCATTGTCACCAAAGGTAAGACATGGCCAAAGCCCTGTAACCAAGGGGCTACTAAGATAATGTTGATCTTATTAACCAGACTATATTTCAATTTAAAAAAATGCAATATCCAATTCAATGCTACACATCTTGCAACACAACAAACATAGTGACATTACACTGTGTAATTATCATGTCTTTAAGAGAGTGTTACTTTTTTTTTTTTTTATTTGTTTGTTTTTATTTTTTTTATGTATTTTTTCACAGTGTATCCTGTAATTTAGGGAAGCATTTACTAACATTTCATGATCTACTGTTTGGAATAAGCCACTGGATAAAGAGCAGTATCTGTTTCTTTGCAATTTGTACTTTCAGAGTTGTGCAGCTCACCTCTACGATGCCGCTGGGAATAATTCAAGGCAATTCTCGCTGTATATTTGGCGTGTAGGGGGATAAAAACAACAGACACAGTGATACTTCTCTATGTGGCTTACCCCATAGGAAAATCATTAACCTACTTACTGTGATTTGTTACAATGAGATTGCCACTGTGATTAACCAAGCACAAGTTATCCCACTGTAAGACTTTAAATTGGGCTGTATAGAGCCATTTTAGAAGCTAAGAGTGCCATAGACACCCATGGAATATCTGGCACTTTACATCATAAATATGCCAGGGTATGACAAAACGCTAAGGACAGAAAGAGGGAATAAAGACAGAAATAAACAGGGAATAAACCAAAAATAAAATGACATATGGTGTAAGCATAGGAAAAGAAATAAAAAGGTAATAATAAATGACAAAATAATATTAACAAACCGGGAGGACTGCTGATCTGCATTTCAAAAGAGATACAGGATTTTTAAATAAAAACAAACAGCAAGTTTCCTTCAAGTTTGAATAAAAGCAAATAATGTTAAAAAAAAAAAAAAAACTCATTCCACTGTTTTTAAGCAACCAGCGTATTCTTGTATAGACTGATTGGAGCCAGTCACTTTGAATGAGTTGCTCACCAGAGAGAGAGAGACAACAAAAAAAAAGGAAATCAAACCCCACAAGGACCTGGCATTTTGCCGTGTGAGGCTTCTGCAGAAGTACATCTGATATGGGTTTGTGGTTCAGTTAGATGTAAAGTTGTGCTAATTATAATAGCAAAAAAAAAAGCAAACAGCATGAAAAAGAGAATTGCAGGGAACTGAGACAGGAATTTCAAACTGAAGGCCACAATAGCCAAGTTCGTTATAATTTTTCCAACTAAGGTCCTTTGACCTTAAATATTAAAAAATGTTTTAATGAATATTTGAATGAAGTGTTTCAATTTCCAAGGTATCTCCTCCAATATTACGTGAAATAGGAACACCACGTGAACTTCAAAGTGTAGTTTATTATATATACATGTTTCTCCATACCAAACCCCATATGGGTTGCGTTTAAACATACACAGTCCACCAGGGATTGATCACTTTAAGAAACTGACATGCAGGGAACCTCATCATATAGCCACAGACAATTCAGAACATGGCATTCAACTGAATGAGATCATTTTTTCCAACTCTGCAACCTTGGCCTTAACTTTGAAATGACCTTCTCAATTCCCTCTTTTCTAAATAAAGTGTAAAATGTACTACTTGGGTTGTCAGCTTCTTACTTTTTATTTTCTATTATATTTAGTGTGACTTTTCACCCAACAGAACACTGGTGAGTTATATGTTGAAACGAGTCAGGCCCAGTTACTGTCTTTGGATATGTGAAGAGGTTCCCTGCATGATCAATCCCACAGCAGAGTTTCTGGGTGGCTCTTACATGTTTAAATGCAACACACATGGGGTTTGACATGGAGGAGCATGCATAATAATAAGCTACACTATAGCGTTTATTTTTTTTTTTTTTTTATGGTTTTGTTTGATATCATATTGGAGAAGAAGACATGAGAATTGAAACACTGTATTCAGATAAAGAGCCACTCTCACTACTTTCTGCACAGCGAACGCACAAACTATCTGTGTGCATGCACACTACGCATGACCACAGGCAGTGGTGTATCTTGGTTTTGTGCTGCCCTAAGCAGACAAAATTCGGGCACTCCCCCTATCCACGTTGCACACCCACGACATGCCCCATCACCCACGTTGCACACCCACGACACGCCCCATCACCCCATTACATGCCCCATCACCCACATTGTACACACATTAAATGCCCCATCACCCCCATTACATGCCCCCATCACCCCGAATTGGCAGGTACCAAAGCTTGCTGGAGTGAAAATGTTTGAAGCACCAGAAGTGTTGTAACACCTTCTGGCAAAGTGACGCCCTCTGGCAAAGTGCTGCCCTAGGCTAGTGCCTTGTTTGCCTTGTGGAAGATACACTACTGACCACAGGTGTCCCAGAGAACCAGAAATCAGGAGAACAATACCAAATCAGGACTATCCTGCTCAGTGTAGCACAGCCGCTCAATATAGAGGGCTCTATTCATGGAAGAGGGGATTGCAGAGAACCGAGAAAGGGAAATTCTCTTGTCAATTCCCCGCAGCTACCTCTCTCTTTCATGAATACAGCCTATGGAAGGGGCACTGCCAGGTCTGGATATTATCTGTCTTTTCAGAAACCAACTTTACCAGCGGTGAGAGAAAGTTCATAAAAGATCAACTTCTCCTGTTTTTCGGATCGCTGCCTATTTTCACATTGTTTGTTTAATTCATCACCTTTTGTCTTATCCATTTTCTAGTCAAATAATAATAAGCCGAGAAATTTAAAGGATTTTAAATATTGAACAGATTGCTTGGTTTGCACAAACTCTGGAAATGGGGGAGTTTATTTATCTTATTTTTTTCATTTAATAAATAGCTACATTTAAAAAAAAAAAAGCACTTGCAGAATGGGGATCTTAAATGGCTTTATGTGTTTGATGGATACGGGCGAAATAGAAGAGGACTTCAAATCAGACTAAATAGAAAGCCATTGCATGATCTAAGAGAATATGTGAATGTACAGATAGCTGGGGGAAGACCTATAGATAATCTGGTGCGCACACACACAGCTCTGCCAGATCCCAACCACATAATTAATCACATTGTATTGGAGAGGAAGAAGATATTTAGTGAAATACATTAGGGTCCTCTGGTCCTTCAAGTCCAATTTTACTACTTTAAAGCATTTATCCTGCTCCAAACGAAATCAATAATGAACTGGCAGTGCGGAGGGAGGACCGCAAACAGAAATAATAAACAGACTGTCTGTTCATTAATGCAAATATCTGGGGAGTGACTCACACAAACACTGATCAGCCATAACATTATTATATATATACACTGATCAGCCATAACATTATTATATATACACATTATATACACTGATCAGACATAACATTATTATATATGTACACTGATCAGCCATAACATTATTATTTATACACATTATATACACTGATCAGACATAACATTATTATATATGTACACTGATCAGCCATAACATTATTATATATACATTATATACACCAGTCAGCCATAACATTATTATATATATACACTGATCAGCCATAACATTATTATATATACACATTATATACACTGATCAGACATAACATTATTATATATACATTATATACACCGATCAGCCATAACATTATTATATATATACACTGATCAGCCATAACATTATTATATATACACATTATATACACTGATCAGACAGAACATTATTATATATGTACACTGATCAGCCAGAACATTATTATATATATACACCGATCAGCCATAACATTATTACATATATACACTGATCAGTCATAACATTATTATATATACACATTATATACACTGATCAGACATAGCATTATTATATATATACACTGATCAGCCATAACATTATTATATATACACATTATATACACTGATCAGACATAGCATTATTATATATATACACTGATCAGCCATAACATTACGATCACTGACAGGTGGCAAGCCGGCAGAGGCAGTGTGATGCTTTGGGTAATGTTCTGCTGGGAAACATGGGTCCTGCCATTCATGTGGATGTCACTTTGACATGTACCACCTACCTTAGCATTGTTACAGACCATGTACACCCTGTAAAGGAACTCCAGAACAACAGATGAAAAATACTTTTTTATTATAACAAAAAACATTTTTTAACCAATTAAATTGGGGTTGCTTCTCCAATGCTCAACTGGGGCATTTCTATTGGGGGCACTCAGTCAAAAGTGTAATGCATTACTTTTTCCAACGTAGCTTATGTTTAACAAGAAGTAAAAATAAAAAAATAAATATATATATATATATAATTTAGAAATAGCAAGTTCTTGCAGGAGATTGCATAACAACGGAGCTGGAATAAAAGATCCCCTTTGACCGTGTATGGATTAAACCCTATTTAACTTTGTGGACCAGGGAATGCCTCCCTTGGCATTTAATTATGTTTGCTTAATATCTCATAACATTTTCCTTCTAATAGCTGTTTAAAGCCAGGCTAGAACCCGAACGGCACAGTGACAAATACAGCAGGATAAGCAGTCATTTTCCAGTGTGACATTTATTTCTTGCTGCAGGTTAAAGTGGAGAGAAATCTATTTAAACAGAACCATGGGATCGTTCAGTACAGCGGGCAGGGGCGAGATACCTCTATTTGAAGTTTTAGGACATAGAACTTTTATACAATCGAAAATGACCAACATGAGGATGCTCAGCCGAATGGTTTACCCCTCACGGAGAACGAAATGGCTAATTAAATGACAATTAAACTTTTTTTTTTTTTCACTTGTACTTCTAATATAGAAAACAAGCTCGCGCCATCCTCCTGACGGGCTCTGCCTCAACTCTGAGGCAGAGCCATGAGTAAAAACGTATTGAATTGACTTAGGAGATAGGGACCTATTTATTTTAGCCTTGGTTTCTTTTAAAGGGACTGTATCACCTAAACATGATTTATTTTGAATGTAGAGAAAAAAACATTATTGAAAATGTTGTACATTGTGTTAGCAGAGTTGCAAGCAAATGTCTAAATTTGGAGAAACATGTGTTTTAAATGCATCTCAGGAGTCTCCTGCTTATGACATCACCTGTGGCACAGTATGCAAATTTCAAATGTTCTATTTGAAATCCAGTTCATTTGCATATCAAGCCACAAGGTGATGTCGTAAGCAGGAGACTCCGCAGGCTCATTTAAAACATATTTTTCTGCACTGCCCACACAGAGACTGTTCTCTTCTTCTTACTTTATTAAAAAAAAAAAATGTAGAATTACATAGATCACTATTAATAGATCATGAAGCAAGGCAAACTATTTAAACAAAGAAAGATTGTATCTCGTATTTAAAGGGACACTGCAAATAAAAACACAAGAAATTGGTGAAAAAAATTATACAAATTGCTTGGCGCTTTCAAAGTGGAGCCATCAAAAGCAACCTTCTGTACTAAATATAAACCATTTAACAGCGTGTTTGGTTATAAATAAACATGAGGTATGCTTCAAAATAAAGGGAAAACATGTCAGTCACAATTGTTTTAATGAAGCCAAGAATCTGCCAAGGCGACTGTCAGTTTGAACGAAAAACCTTTCAGATAACGATTCAGTTTGTTGATTTACAATCTCACTAATGTACCCTCGTTGTCGACGGACGCTAAATACAAGTAGTATTTTGTCTGCTAAAAGGGACTGTGTCGCCTAAAAATTGTTTGAACTGTGAATGTCGAGCACAATAAATGATTGAAAATGATCGATACAAATTCCAAGCAAATGCCTAAATCAGGAGAGAAAAGTGTTTTAAATGTGTCTGTGGAAGTCTCCTGCTTATGACATCACCTGTGGCCCGGTATGCAAATGAACTGCTTTTCGATGGGAAATGTGTAATTTGCATACCGTGCCACAGGTGATGTCATAAGCTAAGGTGATGTCCACAGATTTAAAAGGCAAAAAGCAGCACTGGGAAGATAGATATGCACAGGAAATAGATTTGATTTTTTCAGTATTTGCCCCCATTCATTTCTAGTTTTTCATTAACGAATTTCTACATTAAATGCCCACTCTTGATGCAGTCTTATTTGCAGACAGTTGCCCATTACCTTTTCGAAACACATGCTTTATGCCTGCAACCCAAGCAATCCAAGAAATGTTCTATTCTTCTATTCGTATGCGTCTTTTTACACCAGACGTTTTGTGGTATTTGTTTTCAAATCAAAATAATAAAATATAGCCACATGAATGATTACCTATGATTGTTTATAGTAAATACTAACCCTGTTTACAAAACATTTTCAGCAATTCTGGATTCTTAATGCCCGTCCTGACTAAAGGAAGGACATCCTGCCTGCCACACTATTATCGTAGGGCCCTGGGGGAGGCCAAATTGGGGTGTTGCTGGATGCCTCGATATCAAGGCATTTCAGAAACAATGGCTAAGCATAGGCAGCGACCCCTGATTGCTGCCTATGTGGGTTTCAGGTATGTCAGCTGTCCTCGACAGCTTTTCCATGATGTAGCTGGTCGGCCCATTGTCCTAAAGAAAGGGGTTAATTGGGCGGTTGAGTAACTATGGCATTCTTGGGCAAAATTAGAGTATATATTGGTGAGCATCTGTAGTCTGTAATGTTCGGCACAGGTGTGTATGCTCTTCCAGGTGGAAGATCTCATCTCTGGTGGAACTGATGCTCTTCCCAGGAGGCAGCTAAAGCTCTGGTGGAACGGGTTTCACTTTAAGAAGGGATTTGAACACAGTCAGGATATATGTTTCTCAGACAGTTATCTTACCAAGCTAACACCAGCATACATAAGCAGAGCTTCCAGGCTGATATTACCCCCATGACTCACACATATCCGGGGTTTGTAATGGCTTCAAAGTGTCCTCAACACTTTCCAATAACAACTACTATTCCTTTGGGATGAGCAGCCTCAATAAATCCAGTAATGTATATATTTACTACCACCGCTCTTAAACTGGCGGCCTTTCAACTTCAGCATGTGACTTAGTGACGCGTAAATGATGCGGGAGTTTTAGCCTGACCATTCAGCGAGCACGGCATTGTTCGCAGAACACAAAGCACTGGCCATGGTACTGAAAATGAAACATTGGTAGGTAACGAGGCTGCGCTACAGGGAAACCGTTACCTTCTTATGTTTCTAGTTTCCTCGCAGCAGCCTGGGCAGTTTGCTACCCCTCCTACATGGTGGTAGTTCTGAATTATGCTACGGCTTAGAATCAGCAGAACAATTCGATGAATTAATAAAGGACAGGAAAGTCCCAGGGAGTTGGATTGTTTGTTCAGATATCATTAGTGAAATGGTACGGAAAATGACCCCATCCCAAATACCTTAGTTTGCCTGATGCTTGATACGCAATTAAACTACCTTCAAAGGCAAATGCGTCATCTGCTTATAGTCACACAGTGATGTCAACTTAGTTGCAGTTCCGCTAACACAAAGTGGAGATCATTTATTTTTTGGATTCTCTACATCTGAAGTATAAGCAGTATGTAAGTGGTTTATTTTACCTCGAGGGATATTTGCTCAAATAGTAATTCACAATTTCCAGGGTAATGAATCCTACGACTGTCTCTGTTTACATTTTGTATGCTTTACTTTGAAAATGGAAAAAAAAAACAACAACAATAAAAACAAACAAACAAACAGAATATAAAATAGGGAAAGAGGCTAAAAACTTTACCTGAGAGTAATGTCACAATGACATCTTTTAGGGTTTACCAGTTCAACTAAAATCACTAATGATGTCATTACGAATAATAGTGATGTAATAATCATTTTACTGATTACTGACCCGGCTTACTGTCATCCAAAACAATGCTTATACTGTGGATGTAGAGAAGAAGTATATGATGAAAAATGATCTATACATTGTGTTAGCAGTGAAATAAAAGAAACGTGTGTTTTAAATGTGTCTGTGGAGTTTCTAAAATGTTAACTATGGGTTCTTGTCAAAATGCAATCAAAAGGATTATGTTTTCTGTATATGAGCTTATATATCTTATACTAGACCTGCCAATAAAACATATATCACCTTGTATTTAATATGCAAATTACCTCATTTGCAATGAGAAATGTGTAATTTACATATACATGGTGATGTCATAAGCAGGAGATTCCACAGACACATGTAAAACACACTCCCCCCCCCCCCCCTCCTAATTTAGGCATTTGTTTGCAATCCTGCCAACACAAAGTACAGATCATTTTCCATCATGTTTTCTTTATTCTGTGCATTCACAATATAAGCTGTGTTTTGGTGATCCCTTTACCAGTAATATGATGTACTCTCAGCTGCAGGTTAGTCTATTACTATGTGTCTTGGAGAGACATCCTGTGATCTAGAAATAGATTATTTTAGGTTCACAGCTTTGCAAACATTCATTTATATTTATATTTTTTGACCATTAATTTATTTCACATCCCTGCACCTGTTAAATCAATTTACACTATAACAGGTTTTTTGTTGGCTCATATGATGGCACCAATTTTCGGTGCTTAAATGTTCTATTTGTGAAAATGACAAAATATTCCCATTCACATTAAAACAACATCATGTTAACCCCTTTGTGCCATGGTGTACCCTTCAGGAATGGACTGTTCTGGCCATCTTGTACCCTTCGTGACTGGGCTGTTTTGACCATGTTGTACCCTTCGTGACTGGACTGTTTTGGCCATGTTGTACCTTTCATGACAGGACTGGATTGGCCATGTTATACCCTTCAAGACCGGACTGTTTTGGCCATGTTGTACCCTTCGTGACAGGACTGGTTTGGCCATGTTGTACCCTTCCTGACCAGACTATTTTGACCATGTTGCACCCTTTGTGACTGGACTGTTTTGGCCATGTTGTACCATTTGTGACCGGACAGTTTTGACCATGTTGTACCCTTCGTGACTGGACTGTTTTGGCCATGTTGTACCCTTCGTGACTGGACTGTTTTGGACATGTTGTACCATTTGTGAACGGACAGTTTTGACCATGTTGTACCCTTCGTGAATGGGCTGTTTTGACCATGTTGTACCCTCCGTGAATGGAGTGATTTTGCCATGGTGTACTGTACCCCTGGTGACATGTGGTGTTTTAACATTTTGTTTGTTCTTTAACTATATATTTTTTTCATTCTCATTTACTATATCCAGGTTTTTTTTTTTCAGTAGAAGAAGGGCTTTTTTATGTACATTATTTTGATTATATCATCTAACTTACTAAAAAAAAAAACATGGTTTTCCAAGTTTCACTTTTTTTTTTTTTAACTCATCTACAAAAGTTAATGAAAACATCCTGCTAAATAGATTCAAATATTTGTCCTTAGTTTGGGAGTAGCCAGTGTTTTTAACTTTTATTTTTGTGCAAGTTATAAAGCAATAAATACATGGAGCGCATTGCTATTTCAGAACCATTTTCTTTTCAAAACTTTCTTTTTGTTTACGCCAGCACCCGCTGAGAAAAGTAAACAATCATTGATCACTTCCACCACTTCCTGCCGGTCACATCCTATATCAGCAAGGGAATTTCTCCGTGGACTTGCCTGACATGCCATTATGTCGAAGAAGGGGTTAAAGAACTCTTAAAATAACGGTCAATACATAGACAAGACAATCAGAATTTCCCTAAATACTGCTAAAAATATATAGTTCAAAAAATCCCGCCAAGTTTATTTTTATATTTTAGAATTCGGCTACAATTACACCCGCTGGATTAAAAAGTCAGCATAAACACATAATCGCTTCGTACGCTCCTTTTCGTTTGAGATCAATGTGTCTGAAAACCTTGCTCAGTGGGTAAATATATTCTTAATTGAGCATAAGAGCACATCATGAAATGTTATTGTATAGGAGCTGATTCATTAAGCTATTAAACCATTTAGTCGGCTGGATGACTCAGTTTGCGTAGAATACCATGGCACGAAATATTCCAGCTTAACTATAGAGCTTATTTTAATCAGAGAACAACAGCTTTTTTTCCTAAGTGTTAGTAATTGGTTTGAGAAGTGGGAGGTAAAAGATTATATATATATATATATATATATATATATATATGCTTAAAAGCCTGCTAATTTGTATCAAGAGATAGCCAACCAAACAGAAATATCTTCATTACTCATGGACTCCGATGAACAGCTAGCAAATAGTGTTGAGCGAACCCGAACCGCACTGTTCGGGTTCATACCGAACATTACGGTTTTTGGACCCCGGACCCGAACACGGACATTCCACTTTATGTTCGTGTTGGAGTTCGGGGTTCGGCGATTACATTGTATGTAATGCTATTGGCTTTCTATAAACCGAAATAGAGTCCCCATTCATAAGAATTTCATAAGAATTTCTTATGAATGGGGACTCTATTTCGGTTTATAGAAAGCCAATAGCATTACATGTATTCCATAAACCGAAAGTCCCCATTCATAAGAATTTATTATGAATGGGGACTCTATTTCGGTTTATGAAAAAACCAATAGCATTACATGTATTCAAAATGTCTTTCGGTTTATAGACTTTCGGTTTATGGAATACATGTAATGCTATTGCTATTCTATAAACCGAAATAGAGTCCCCATTCATAAGAACACTCACCCACATTTTACTTCATTTTGCAGCCCTCTAGCCCTTTCCAGGACTTTTTTAGAGGCATTTTAGTGGCCAAAAGTTTGTGTCCCCTTTGACTTCAAGTTCGGTGTCATGTTCGAGCACGAACCAATACATTTTTTTGAAGTTCGGCTGAACCCGCCGAACCCGAACATCCAGGTGTCCGCTCAACTCTACTAGCAAAGCATTCTGGTCCGTGTCCCAAGCCTACAGTCAACAGGAGATGGGGAAGAATTCTATTAAAGGGCAATTACACTTTTATTTTTAACTCTTGCTAGGGTAAACAAATATAGTGTCACCTTCACTTTATTAAACCTGATTTGTATCTATGTGAGATACACATGGGTTTACTCTAGGGACGGGCTCGACCCTGCTAGTCTGATTGGGGTCTAACACAGAGAGGAAGAGACTCATTTTGAAACCTAATTTTTACATCTACTCATGGTTTTACATCTGCTGATCCGATGTAAAGATTAGGTTCTCCAACAAGAAAGTCGCCAACAGGACTGGCGGCATGCTTCCCAGGGACAAGTAAACTTTTATTTTTCCACCACTGTGCTATAATCGAATGTTTAGCTGGCCTTTAACGCATATCCTTTAACTCAAACACCACACAAAACCTTCCAACAAAACAACATTACAGGATCATAAAAACAAACAACAGCAAAAAAAAACATTTCAAAACAACAGGGTTTTCTTTTTAAAAAAAATAAAGGAATTTTGATGTCCCATAAGTTTCTATTATTCTGTATAGTTTTCTATACTTTTCCCCCCAACTCTAACACCACAGTCTGAGAGAGAGAGAGAGAGAGAGAGAGAGAGAGAGAGAGAGAGAGAGAGAGAGAGAGAGAGAGAGAGAGAGAGAGAGAGAGAGAGAGAACAAGAGAGAGAACAAGAGAGAGAACAAGAGAGAGAGAGAGAGAGAGAGAATATGTTGGATGATGTTATTGGCTTGAATAGCTCTTCTTCAGGGGGTTCCTGATAGACAGCCATATGAACCAACATTGCAACTGATGAACATTTACTGGGACTATCTAATGATGTCCTACTGATCTTCACAGGCCTTGCCACAGACACTGGTGTTCTTGTATGGCCACACTGCTTATCCCAGCTCATAAAACTAGACAAAGAGGTCTCAATAAAACACTTTGCTTGTATTCTCACAGTAAGGTATTTTTTATTCCAAATGCCCATGCTTGATGCAATCTTAGAACTGTCCTTTAAACAAAATATGTAATATGACAAACGTGTCAGATTCACATATTACAGAGTGTTATCCAACTCCCTACTTACCTGTCCCACATGTTGCAATGACAGATGCCTTTTTAGGACCCCTGAAAACCTCTGTAATAACTTCCTTTTAGCCTCTCTATTAACTATGAATCACCTTTTGTACTGCGTATCGACTCGAGCATGTCTCATCTTCTATAAGTTAACTCCGCCGTGCTAGGACTCTGTGGAAGTGTATTAATTCATCACTTTCCACCTATCAGAACTGTCTCCCACTCAATATTTGTCAAGCATTTCCTTTCACCTATGTTACAAAGACGTGGATGAAAGCGATCTCTCGGCGGATAAGAGGCATCGTCGCCTCCTCGATTGATACCAGATTCAATTGGCCGCCACGACTTGCACTCATCAAATCATTCGATCTCCTGCTGTGGCTTCCAATACAGCAGAACACAATGAACTGCGTTTTATATTATTTCCCTTATATTTTATCAACTAGAGGTAGCTTCGGAGTACACCGAATTCTTAAATCAACTACATTTACTATGAGCAAGAGAGAGAAAAATCCACCATTAAAATATAGTGGAAGTAATATGCTGAATCCATCTCTCTGTGGAGGAACAATATTGGGGGTACCAATATATGTAAAACTGAGGATAAAAAAAACATGCTTTTTTAAAAGAATGGGTCCACACCACCTTAACCCACCTTAAACAACTTTTTAGTGCCAAGATTCTAGTAGGACACTAAACGTCCAACAATAAACAGCTCATCGCGGCCCCACTGATCGGGTCCCTACTTTCATGTTCCTGGCTCTGATCACTTCATGATCGGCAGCCAGGAACACACAGACGTCGGATGGTGCTTTGCTCATGAGTCATTTTAAACAAACATGCTTCTTTGCTCTGTACAGTACTATCAGGGGCAGACATATTATGTCTATTCTTTTTTTTTTATCTGGTCTAAGATTCTAAACAACATGTCTGCTCACTGATACTTTTTTGTATTCTCCAATTCTATTTAAAATGCCTCTGCTTGATGCAATCTTTCAATTAAACAGAACTTAATTTGTTTGCAGTAATGTTTAAGAAAATATTGCACATTTTCACACTACCAGATTCTTCTCAGATTAGGATACAATTGACTGACTTCCCTGAACGCAGCAGATGTGTTCATGCAAAAATTTACTTTTTAAATGTAGTCTAATGTGGGGATATTCACTAAAGGTGAGTTGAGGTGAGTAGCACGTGAGGTGAAGTGAATAGCAGGTGAGTTGAAGTGAATAGCAGATGAGTTGAAGTGAATAGCAGGTGAGTTGAAGTGAATAGCAGGTGAGTTGAGGTGAGATGAACATTCCATCTCACTAATTCAGTTATACATTGTGCAGATACAAACCTGATGAGATCACTTAGTGGGGAACTAACCAAGTTTTTTCCTGCACAATGTATAGCTGAATTGGTGAGATGAAATGTTCAACTCACCTGCTATTCACTTCAACTCACCTGTTGCTCACCTCAGCTCACCTTTTAGTGAATAGCCCCAATAGAGTTACTTTATACAGTGGAAAGAATTTGACAAATTGAATGGCAATCCTATGTCGGATATATTTCAATTGCCAGCTTAGCAGGTAAACCGGCTAAGTCAATTCGGATACTAAATTAATGCAGTCATCTCTTTCGAGTAAGTCATCTTGCCGGGGTGGCTGGGTGGGCTACTGCTACAGAATGTGCTTAAGTCCCAACTCCTGCAAACAATGTCTGATGAGGTAATTTCATCTTTTTATCCTACTTTTGGGGGTCATGTACTAAACAAGTGCAGTGGGGAAAAAAAGTAGGTAAAACATGGGTAAGGAGCAATTTTTGACTATTTGTTACATTTTGCGCTCCCCCCCCTATTTGCGCCTCTGCCATTTATTTTTATTTAGCGTGCATTTTTCCTGTTGCGCTAATAAATTGTGATTATATTTGCTCACGCTAAAGAGATTTGCGCATGTTTTGTGAAAAATAATTCTTATTTGCGTGTGAAAATTACACCAGCTTTTAGCGAGCGCTGTCAAAAGAGGTAGGAAAAATATTCTCAAAATTGCCTGTTTCTATTCGCAATTTGCCCGTATGTACTATGTGAGTGTTAAATCTTTAGTACATTGCAATAGGAGCAAAGAGCAAAAATAGTTTTGTACATGTCCCTCTAAGGTTGCTTAAATGAGTTCCATCAAGTTAACTCTAATTTCTAAGTATGTCTTGGAGATGTGAAATAATAATCTGATCATCTCAAAATATCCTTTCCTGGTCCAATGCAGTATTACTTTGTTTTGGCATTTAAGTTGGCTAGTTGCTTGATCTTCTGACAGGGAACATATTGCTTTGCAAATCCTGTGCTGATTTATCTTTAAAGGGGCCCAGTCGTTGAGAATTGTTGGGAATTTAAAGAATCAAATGATCCGTTCCTCATTCAAATTGGTGAACTAATCAAGTCTCCAGGTGTTGTCATAACTAGGAGACTCCACAGACCCCACTGAAATCTCATGTAATCCATGCACATACGTGTTAGAGTCCCTTTACATACCATATACATTGTATTATACACCAGGAAGCATGACACGTCCAAGGGTTCAAACATTTCACGTTTAGCATTTTGTTTTGAAATGTTCCCTGGAGCTTTAGGTATTCCTGTTTCTCCAGTAAACACCTGGATAGTGTGAGATAATAATATAGTGAGGGGATTTAAACATACAGGCCTAGGGGCGTATTTAGGGTTTGTGCTACCCCAGGCCTGAATAAACTCATGTACATCCAACCTTCATTAGTCATAGCGCTTCCTTGCATAAAATCCCGATTGTCCCCACATCCCTGTCCACAGAGCCATATTGTCCCCACATCCCTGTCCACAGAGCCAGATTGTCCCCACATCCCTGTCCACAGAGCCAGATTGCCCCCACATCCCTGCCCACAGAGCAAGATTGCCCCCACATCCCTGTCCAAAGAGCCAGATTGTCCCCACATCCCTGTCCACAGAGCCAGATTGTCCCCAAATCCCTGTCCACAGAGCCAGATTGTCCCCAAATCCCTGTCCACAGAGCCAGATTGCCCCCACATCCCTGTCCACAGAGCCAGATTGTCCCCAAATCCCTGTCCACAGAGCCAGATTGTCCCCAAATCCCTGTCCACAGAGCCAGATTGCCCCCACATCCCTGTCCACAGAGCCAGATTGTCCCCACATCCCTGTCCACAGAGCCAGATTGCCCCCACATCCCTGTCCACAGAGACAGATTGCCCCCACATCCCTGTCCACAGAGACAGATTACCTCCACATTCCTGTCCACAGAGCCAGATTGCCCCCACATCCCTGTCCATAGAATCAGATTTTCCCCACATCCCTGTCCACATAGCAAGATTTCCCCCCCATACCTCTCCACAGAGCCAGATTGCTCCCACATCCCTGTCCACAGAGCAAGATTGCTCCCACATCCCTGTCAACAGAGCCATATATTGCTGTCTGGTGATCTAGTCGGGGCAGCCCGGATGTCAGTGCAGTAACACAAGGTAGTGAAGGAGGCGGTACCACAAATAATGGCAGTACTAATGTCACCACCTTCAGTCTGCTCCCACTCCCCTCCGGTCTGCCACCCTAGGCCAAGTCAGCCCACCCTAGGCAGATATACAAGACTGCACAGGCCTATCCTGCGGCACAATAAATCAAATAAAGCTAATAACATGTAGGAAATGATCAGATGACCAGGTTATTATCTGCGGTTATTTTCTATATCTCTAAGTAATCTTCCTGTGACTCTCTCTCAAGCCCCAATTCCTATGAATTGTATCATGAATCATGACTCGTTTCTATATCTAGAAATGGACTTAATAAGTCCTGTCTGAGACTTAGATTCCTTCCCCGTTGCTTCTGCAATGCTGGTTACTCAGGTATATGTAAAATTAAACTTGAGAAATGGGTGCAGCAAGGAAAGCGTATATCATAATTACAATCTATATTCCATGCACATTACAGATAATGACTAATTATACTGGGGGGAAAGGTAAATGCGGCATAGGATGAAATACAGTTTTCTGTGTTGACTGTGGCTCCATTTAAAGAGGAAACTCCACAACTAAGCATATATCCTGTATGTTGTACATAGGCCTGCCACCTTTTCTTTAAATAAATACCAACTTTGCCTCCAAAGACTAAGCGTTGGTCCATTTTTGTTCCTGGCCTGACAATAAAATGTGTTTAATATATATATATATATATATATATATGAAATTCAGTTATTTTTACTAAAAAAAATTCCAGTCCTCCTGTAGTTTTACATTGAACATAATTCCATCGGGGCTTTTAAATTCACTGACATTCCAAAGAGGAGGGGCTTGGAAATAAAGGCTGTACTGTTGCCACAGCAACAGCAATAACTCTGTCACACTTTATTCTTCAATTCTTGCTATCGCCTATAAATTGCAGATAAGTCGTTAAGACAGATCGGTTTCATTCTCTTTAGATTACACAGTGCAGCACTTTGCTGTAGGTGGAGCTACCCCTTTGACTCCACACTTCAAAATATTGGGGATGAAGTCCTGTTATCCTAAACTGAGTTATAGATATTTGGTTCACATCTGCCAACATCCTGGGACCGTGTCCAGTGAAGCACAGCGCCATGGGATTACATTATACTCCGCCATGACTATACTATTTATGACTCATAATCATAGTTTAACCGTAATGTCTCTTGTGCGTCAGTGGAAGTTGTTCCCGGTTTGTTGGAAGCCATGATGTTTTGATCCAGGGCAGGGCTAGGAAAAAAGGGAGTTTTCTAGCACAGGAATTGTACTGCCACAGCAGGTGGGAAATGACTTGCTGACTACACCTTGTTATGCTGCATTAGCCAGTGGTGAATCTTGGTTTTGTACTGCCCTAGGCAGAAAAAATTCGGCCACCCCATACTCACATTGCACACCTATGACATGCCCCATCATCCACGTTTCACACCGACGACATTCCCCATCACCCACGTTGCACACCCACGACATACCCTATCACCCCATTACATGCCCCATCACCCACATTGCACAGACATTAAATGCCCAATCACCCCATGACATGTCCCCATCACCCACATTGCATACACACTAAATGCCCCATCACCCCCATTACATGCCACCATCACCCTCATTACATACCCCCACCACGTCCATTACATGCCCCCATCACCCCGATTAATTGGAAGGCGCTAAAGCTTGCTGAATGACGGGGGAGGGAGCAAAACAGTTTGAAGCACCAGAAGTGTGCTTTAACACCCTCCGGCAAAGTGCCGCCCTCTGGCAAAGTGCCGCCCTAGGCGAGTGCCTTGTTTGCCTTGTGGAAGATACACTACTGACATTAGCTATCTATAAATGGGGGTGTGCATGCATGTCAGTGCAGATGGTTTGCCCCTTTGATCTCAGCTTGCATTCCATATTAAATGATCATTTTTCTCCATGACATGTTGGAAGGTTTACTTCGTTCCCTAGGTGCCACAGGGACTTCAGGCCTTCCAGGCTAACATTTAGCATATATGTAATTGTTATTGTCAGGACATTAAATCACTGGTTAATTAGAGGAGCGCTGATTGATTTAGAGGAGTACCAGATTAAAAGTCACGCATGGCTTACAGAATCCCAAGACAATGGGTTTGGAATTTACCATTTGGGAGGAAAGCACATCCCGTGAGCCACCAGGGTCCTTCATGCTCCATTGTAGGCTTCCTGAAGGCTCTAAATCTATCACCACCACTTAGAGTCTTCAACTACCGACTTCAATGCACAATTTTTCTCCTGTTCAGTTGCAATAATATAACGGCTCACATTTCATTCATATGCCGCTTCCCACACATTGTTTAAGCTGTTTTTTACATATGGAATGAGTAAATAATATCACATTGTAACAATTCATTTTACATGAAATATCTCTTCTCACCGGATGGCACATGGATCTACCTAAGCCAATGACTGAAAACCAAATAATTAGCGCTTGGAAAAGCTACTTTGTTGAAACCTGGTATATGTACGGGGGGGAAGGGGGGGGGGAGCATGTTGGTATTCAGATGACCTTGCTGCTATTCAGGTACATGTGGTCAGTTTACTTGTTGGCAAGATCCAGTTCTCTTTTGAGAGCTATAGACCTTGACTTAGTCTTGAGATTGACGCCCAGTCTACGTTTCAGTTGAGCCAAAGTTTAGTTTACGGCAAAGACGTAAGGTTTACTGAGTGAGCAAAGCCTATTACATGTGTCAGTATCACAGTAAGAGAGAGGATGAACAAGCCAATCCACTGAGATGCTAGAACAATAGAATGCATAAATATATATATATGTTATGTATATCCTTTATCCGAAATTCTTCGGACCAAAAGTATTTTGGATAATGTATCATTTCGGATAATGGATCTTTTTCCCCAATAAGATATATTAAAGCCTCTCAGCTCTCATGTAATACCGTAATATACAATGTAAATACTGTATAGAGCAAATAAATCCCTGTTACTGTGATGTAGCTGTGATGTGAGGCATCGCTTGGAACCTGCCGTTGGCGTGTCAGGTCTGCACACGTGTCATTGTATTACCCTTTGTGGGCGTGGGGGAATCCGAGCATGCATGGAAAGGCTATATTACAGCGTAAGGGGGGAATCCGAGCATGGATGGAAAGGCTATATCACAGCGTAAGGGGGGAATCCGAGCATGCATGGAAAGGCTATATCACAGCGTAAGGGGGGAATCCGAGCATGCATGGAAAGGCTATATCACAGCGTAAGGGGGGAATCCGAGCATGCATGGAAAGGCTATATCACAGCGTAAGGGGGGAATCCGAGCATGCATGGAAAGGCTATATCACAGCGTAAGGGGGGAGTCCGAGCATGCATGGAAAGGCTATATCACAACGTAAGGGGGGAATCCGAGCATGCATGGAAATGCTATATCACAGCGTAAGAGGGGAATCCGAGCATGCATGGAAAGGCTATATCACAGCTTAAGGGGGCTGGACACTGACTAAATGAATCTGCCCTTGCACTCACTCAGGGGTGTGTGCAATTTGCCACTTGTGACAAATTCCGATTTTTTTTTTTGCTTTACGGATCATTTTGGATAATGGATTTCTGGATCAGGGATATTCAACATGTAGAAATATAGCTTTAGCTACAATTATTGTCGTGATGTTTTTGAAAGTTCTAAAGCCAAAATATCTCATTTGTTCATTTTTTAATTTCTGAGTACTTTTTAGAATCTCCAAAATGTTTCACTTTGCAAAACAATGAGGTCACACACCAAAAACAAAACATACATTAATTTTTTTTACCAATTTGCCTCTGTCATCCAAATCTCCTCAATTCCGGTCATTGTTGCCCTACTATTTAATAATTAAAACGACTAATAAAATGAGACTTTATAAAATAAATTTGGTTTCCTATGTGGAATGTTCATTTCCCCACAAGATTCTCCTACCTAGAGCAAATTCCAGCAAGCAGCGCATTGAATGGGTTAAGGCAGGAATATATATTTTATTATGGCAATATATTTTCGCCGTGACAAGTGCATTTTCTGCATGCAGCTTGGCTAACAGAGACCTAGGATAAGGTGACTCTGCCCACGGTTGGAGAGCATTCACCATTGTATCGAATTTTATTGCTCATAGAGAAAGTAATTTAATTACATGATAGAGTTCGAACAGAGAACACAATAATAGACTCCTGCAGGCAGAACATCTAACAAAGGCATCCGAACAGTTAATGTCATTTTTTTTTTCTATTTTATAGCTCTATAGATTTTTGAAACAGATCATTGGGATGGCTGGGAGGAGAGAAAAAATAACTTTTTTTTTTTCCCCATAGAGAAAGCAGTGCTATTTTCACAGAATAAATAGTACAGGAAGAGTGGGACTTCCCCTTATAAGCTGTCTGTTGTTTGGGGGTTATATATAACAGAGGTGCATGCTGGGATAACGCCTAATAGCATACTTGGAAACTTTCTGCAGTTGGCTTCTGGGGAAAAAAGGGGGTTGGGCTAAAAAGGGACACATGGGATTGCATGACATCATGCGGCATTTCATGACCCCAGGAGATAGAGCTCCTGCCTCCTCGGTACAGATACCAGGTGTCCAGGGCCACATGCTAACTGTGTACAGACTGTGCATAGGCAGTAATAATGCAGGGACAAACCCAAATTTGAAGGTACAGGACCCCCAGAAAAACGGACTGTTGGAAATTATGTAAAGCTGTTCCCATGTGTGCCAGTATATATGGTGAACTTCTAAATAATGTTGCGAGTTTGAGCTCCACTGCCCTGATATGCATAGGCAACATATCGTCTGAGACATATACAGTCAAAGCACAAAGAAACCAGCTCCAGACACCCGGTATCTGGCGGGCATTTACTGGCACCTGACAATATAATGATGTTCTATTGACCTTCATCGACCTTGTCACACGTGAACTTGTTGACGTTGTACCGATACTTTGCCTATTCCTGTTGCGTAGGCTGGAGCTCAATCTCGCAGGGCTCACACAATGGCCTGCCATGTCACATACCACCCAATTTAGATTACTCCCATTCGTGTCACGAGATCCGAGGCAACAAAAGTTGGCAAGTACGCTAAACACTTTTTTCTACAAGAAGTGTGCAGAAGAAACAAAACAGACCTTTCTTCAATGAAACACGGCACTACGCTACACCACAGCTCTCAAAGAAACTCTTCTATTTCAAATGAGAGAGCACGTATGCTTGTTTAACGATCTTTTTATCGAAGGATTTACAGCTTTCCTCCCCTGTGTACTGGGCAGAAAAAGACCCCAAAACAGTCATCATCCCCCGAGAGCTCCTTCCGTTCTCCAGATCATTCATGCCTCCAAGGTAAGTTTACAGACACTGACAAAGGTTCAGGAGAAGAAAAAAGAGAAAAAAAGAAGCTTGTAATAAAATTTTCTCTTGTTTATGATCTAATTCCATTAATTCAGCTGCTTTTATAGCTACGAGAAACATCAGACATAAAAAAGATAAAACACCACTGTTTTCACAGGACAGGTGAAAGCGTGGATGTATAGATACATTACATATATCTCTCTGTATATACATAATGCAACATACAGGCTCCATCACTAGAAAGCGGACGCTAATATCTTAAAGAAGACATTTAATAGGTCATCCATGGCTGTAAAGAGCTTCTCCATTAGATGCAATGACCCTTAGCCGTTCTCTGGTGCCATTTCTGCTTTTAGGTTGACTCCCTGTCTTTTAAGTAACACTTAAAGAGAATAAAAGCACTCTTCAAAAGATGATGTACTTTTCTACAAGATAAAACTCTTCTGCTGTGAAATTAGAGGTTGTCAATTGTCAATGCACACAAAAGTAGAGCTCAGGAATGACCTGTCAGTAGAACAAGTAATAGCCTCCATTTCGAATTATAGCCAAAGTTGACAGCAGCGGTAGCCGTTTTTTTTCCCCTTTCTTTCCGTACATGGCGGAGGGGTCATTAACTTAGGAATGAAAAGTGAAAGTTGTTCTTATAGATTTTTCATGGTCACACTGAACACTCAGGCCCAGGGGGTTACGACAAACACATAGAGACGAGGACGTGGTCCGGCAAGAAATTAATCTTTTTTTTACGAAAATGGGTGTGCGCTAATTACTGCAGGAGCATACATGGGGTTTTTTTCCCCATTTTTTTCTGCTTTGGGTCACATGATCTGAAATTAATATGTGCATTAAAAAAAATGATTATCGTCATGGTAATTAGATGGTTTAAGTCAGCTTTGTTCGAACAAAACGTGGATAGCAAGAATATGTTTATATATGGCTAGCAAGAATATGGTTATACATGGCTAGCAAGAATATGGTTATACATGGCTAGCAAGAATATGGTTATACATGGCTAGCAAGAATATGGTTATACGTGGCTAGCAAGAATATGGTTATACATGGCTAGCAAGAATATGGTTATACGTGGCTAGCAAGAATATGGTTATATATGGCTAGCAAGAATATGGTTATACATGGCTAGCAAGAATATGGTTATATATGGCTAGCAAGAATATGGTTATACATGGCTAGCAAGAATATGGTTATATATGGTTAGCAAGAATATGGCTATACGTGGCTAGCAAGAATATGGTTATATATGGCTAGCAAGAATATGGTTATACATGGCTAGCAAGAATATGGTTATATATGGCTAGCAAGAATATGGTTATACATGGCTAGCAAGAATATGGTTATACATGGCTAGCAAGAATATGGTTATATATGGATAGCAAGAATATGGTTATATATGGCTAGCAAGAATATGGTTATACGTGGCTAGCAAGAATATGTTTATATATGGCTAGCAAGAATATGGTTATACGTGGCTAGCAAGAATATGGTTATATATGGCTAGCAAGAATATGGTTATACATGGCTAGCAAGAATATGGTTATACATGGCTAGCAAGAATATGGTTATACATGGCTAGCAAGAATATGGTTATACATGGCTAGCAAGAATATGGTTATACATGGCAAGCAAGAATATGGTTATACATGGCTAGCAAGAATGTGATTACACATGGCTAGCAAGAATATGGTTATACATGGCCAGCAAGAATATGGTTATATATGGATAGCAAGAATATGGTTATACATGGCTAGCAAGAATATGGTTATACATGGCAAGCAATAATATGGTTATACATGGCTAGCAAGAATATGATTACACATGGCTAGCAAGAATATGGTTATATATGGCTAGCAAGAATATGATTACACATGGCTAGCAAGAATATGGTTATATATGGCTAGCAAGAATATGGTTATATATGGCTAGCAAGTATATGATTACACATGTCTAGCAAGAATATGGTTATATATGGCTAGCAAGAATATGGTTATATATGGCTAGCAAGAATATGGTTATACATGGCTAGCAAGAATATGGTTATATATGGATAGCAAGAATATGGTTATATATGGCTAGCAAGAATATGGTTATATATAGATAGCAATAATATGGTTATATATGGCTAGCAAGAATATGGTTATACATGGCTAGCAAGAATATGGTTATATATGGCTAGCAAGAATATGGTTATACATGGCTATCAAGAATATGGTTATACATGGCAAGCAAGAATATGGTTATATATGGCTAGCAAGAATATGGTTATATATGGCTAGCAAGAATATGGTTATATATAGATAGCAAGAATATGGTTATACATGGCTAGCAAGAATAAGGTTATACATGGCTAGCAAGAATATGGTTATATATAGATAGCAAGAATATGGTTATACATGGCTAGCAAGAATATGGTTATATATGGCAAGCAAGAATATGGTTATACATGGCTAGCATGAATATGGTTATATATAGATAGCAAGAATATGGTTATACATGGCTAGCAAGAATAAGGTTATACATGGCTAGCAAGAATATGGTTATATATAGATAGCAAGAATATGGTTATACATGGCTAGCAAGAATATGGTTATATATAGATAGCAAGAATATGGTTATATATGGCTAGCAAGAATATGGTTATATATGGCTAGCAAGAATATGGTTATATATAGATAGCAAGAATATGGTTATACATGGCTAGCAAGAATAAGGTTATACATGGCTAGCAAGAATATGGTTATATATAGATAGCAAGAATATGGTTATACATGGCTAGCAAGAATATGGTTATACATGGCAAGCAAGAATATGGTTATACATGGCTAGCAAGAATATGGTTATATATAGATAGCAAGAATATGGTTATATATGGCTAGCAAGAATATGGTTATATATGGCTAGCAAGAATATGGTTATACATGGCTAGCAAGAATATGGTTATATATGGTTAGCAAGAATATGGCTATACGTGGCTAGCAAGAATATGGTTATATATGGCTAGCAAGAATATGGTTATACATGGCTAGCAAGAATATGGTTATATATGGCTAGCAAGAATATGGTTATACATGGCTAGCAAGAATATGGTTAATCAAGTCACTGGGCTGAATGAGGAATGCCTTGAATCATTGCAACACATTCATGTGACATCTAGCATAAGATTGAAACTTCCATATTATTGTTGTTATAAGCTCCCTAAAGGGTCATAAAACAGTAGAATAATCATATAATCACCTGTTACCCTATGGATTTAATTGAGCGACCAGGAGCTGCAGCCAGAGGATATGTGTGTGATTTTCTTTGCACATAGAAAGTTATGAACATATATTTACTAGTAGACTTGCCAGATAACCTGGTCTTTTCTTTTTTTCATAAAGTTACAGAAGTTAGTGGGATACTCAGGGTCGTCTTTTTGTTTAGCATATACGGTATGTTTTGGGGTTTTTACATTATGTGGAGCTGGTCAAGTAACCAGCCCCACGATCCCTTGGCCCGATGCCTGGCTGTATCTTGTACCGGGGCACAGCAATGTCTCCGTGTCGGAGGTGCTCGGGGGCAGTTGTGGTGGTAAAGGTTGCTCTCTTTCTTACTGTGCATCAGGTGTGCTGTGACAAGAGAGGAAGGGCAAGAAGATGTGCTCATATGCTTCCACAAAGCACACCACGAGGTCATATAGTGCAAATTAGAAGAACCCTAGACCACCAGGGGCTAAGTGTTGGGACTGGGGGTATATTTATCAGAGAGGCCCAGACCAATTGTTCTTTATGGAGCCCCAGCATTTCTCAGTGAAACAGTGAATAATGGATATTGTCCATATCCGAAAGAGCATGCAATAAAAGTCAGTGGCAACAAAATGTATCTAGCAGGCTCCCTGGTATGTGTTTGGGGTTCTGATGGCAGTTTTGGGAGCCCCTGGGATCTGGTTTTGACAGAAAAAGAGGGAATTTTTATCTGTATTTTTAAAAAAATGTTTATTACATTTTCCACCTGTATAGAAGGCAATTTGTGGTAGGTGGGTTGGATGTCAAATTCCAACTCCCCTCCCAAATCGAACTCGAGTTCGGTTTTCTGTGAATAGTATTTCTTATTGCTTTTCACTGAAGGGAGTTCGAGAAAGAAAAACAAGATGGACTTTGGCGAGGTTGGGCAAGAAGGATGTTAACATAGTGAATAGCGTGAGGAGGTCGACTTGGGAGGTTGTCCTTTAAAGTCAAATTTGATACGACTCCAATGTCTTCTATGTTCTTTCGACCGTCGTGACTATGACACGTTGCCCGTTTTACAACACTGTGCCTATTCTGCCTATTCTAGCTACCTTTGGGTTCTGTCAACTCCACTTATATTAAAGTCTGGCTTTCCGTTAACTAGCCGCCCATCACCCATTTATAAAACAATGATACACGAGCCCAAAACCCATGGGCGAAGATTTATCTCCTGCTGCCATTGCTGGGTCATTAACTTAAAATCCTCATAATAAAATACGGACCTATAATTTATCCGGCTGATATGAACATATCATTAACATGATGTGGATTTCAACATTTTTCAACTGATAAAGGTCACGAACATTAGATGCATGGAGCAACGCATCGGTAATAATGATTGAACTTTTGAATGATTTATTGGTGATTTTGTGGAGGAAGGTACTGAACTCAATTTATCCAAGGAAAACAAAATAAAAAAAGTGGGGGGAAAAAATCCCACATATTTTTGTATTTTTTTTTTTTTTACAATTGTTTTCCTCTGTATTTATTAATTTTATTTTAGGTTTGCAAATAAAGAGACTTTGTCAGTCTCAACATTGCTTACACTGTGAATGCAGAGAATTTAAAAAAAATAATAATATAAAATGATGTAGAAACTATTTTATCAAAATTGCAGGTAACTGCATAAAATAAGAGGAATGTGGGTTATGAATATCTTGATGCTTTAGATTGTGAGAATATAACTCCTCTCTTCATCCATTGATTTTTTTATTTTTAAAAAGTTCACCTGCTTTTATTCTCACTGAAGCTATGGCCCACATTTTTCGTATTTAACTATCCCCTAATGTAGGCCCGATCTCGGTTCATTCCACTTTATGACAGGATCCCGCTGGTTCCAATTCTAGAAAGGAGGGCATCCAGCTGTTCGAAAGGGTCCACAAATTGATCGTTTCATATACAGGGTGCACACTATTGGGGCTATTCACTAAAAGGTGAGTTGAGGTTAGTAGCAGGTGAGTTGAGGTGAGTAGCAGGTGAGTTGGAGTGAATAGCAGGTGAGTTGAAGTGAATAACAGGTGAGTTGAGGTGAATAGCAGGTGAGTTGAGGTGAGATGAACATTTCATCACATCAATTCAGCTATACATTGTGTAGGAACAAACCTGGTTAGTAAGTGATCCCATCAAGTTTGTTCTTTCACCAGGTATAGCTGAACTGGTTAGATAAAAATTTTCATATCACCTCAACTCACCAGCTATTCACTTAAAATCACCTGCTTTTCACTTCAACTCACCTGCTATTCACTTCAACTCAATTTTTAATTTCATACACCCAAGTTAATGCTCAGAAGGCTATTACTATTTCTATTACATGTCCTTGTAACAGTACTGGGGGTTCTTGGAGAGAACCGATGGCTTGCTTTCTTCCTATAGATTATGGGCCCTGGCTATAAAAAGTTTTAGTTTTAGATTTGGGGAGAAGGGCACAGTGGGTAAGATTGCAATTGGCATTGATCACAGTGTGTCACAGGGGAGTATTGTCACAGTAACTGGACTGCAGTTCTAAAAGTGTCACAGCACTGGTTCCGTCTAGTTTTTGGGTTATTTCCAAAATAGGCTGCTCTTGGAAGAGCAGCTCTGAGCCAGGAAGCAGAGCTTTTAATGGAAGGTATTCCGTCGGAGTACCGATATTTTCGTTAAAGACCTTTTCTTTTATTTAAAATTAATTGCGAGTCCCTTACCCTTTTTATTACTTAATATTAACTCTATGGGGAACCATGGAACATAATAAGACACAATTATACTCTCCAGCTACAACTATCTACGTAATTTGTTGGCCCCCTGCAGATGCTGACCTTGCAGTATATGATCACATCTGTAGTGTGCAATTTCTCTCAGTACATCCATGATGCTCCCATTTCTGTCCCTCATCTTTAACACCTTCAACGTAACCATCCTGAATCCCATTAGTTGCTCCATCCATTTGTCTAAATCCCCATGTAGAGAGGGAAACACCCTGCTCTGAATTCGTTACCTTTGTCCCATCGACACTGAGACTTTTCTTGACAGTTTCTCATGTGCAAGATCATTAATAGACAAATTGAATATGAGGGGACCCAAGACTGTTACAAAAGAGGTAACTGGCTTAACCTCTTTCTCTACTAGGAAATAAGTTCCACTACTTACTACTCTCTATATTGAATCATTAAGAAAGTCTTCTAATCAAATAGAAGTAATTTCCCTCAGGTCAAGCCATTGTTTTTGTACACACGCCTACGCTTTTAAAAACCCAAGCCATTGTCTTCGGATTAGCAGAACACGATGCTGTTGGTGTATTTTACCTCTGGGATGAGAGCCAACGTAGCTAATGACCCTGATGTGCTACTCACTTAAACTTCTTACTAGTCAATACAGTTTTCTCAGGTAATTAAATAGTCATACCACAGTGGGCCAATCATTATTGATAATAGCCAAGGATCATTATTCATGAAAGAGAAGGGGATTGAAATGGGGATCTCAAAATTAAGTCCAAAGTAGCAAAGTTGGAAAAACTCAGCTGACTTGGATATTTTGGTCTTAAAGGGAATCTAGGGTCTACTCAATAAAGAGAGAATTGGGGGGGATTGAGACAGGAATTTCAAACTTAAGGCCAAAGTAACTGAGTTGGAAAAATTCCCCCAGTCAGATGCAGTGGTGAACTTTTCTAACTTGGTTACATTGGCCTTACGATTGATATATTATTAAGTATACCTTTCTATCACCGGAACACTGTGAATGTAGAGAATAAAACAGGATAAACAATGATGCACACATGGTGTTAGCAGTAATGCAGCAAATGCATAACATATATATAAAATATATAGAAATATATTTTGGAGGTACCCTATAATAAAACAATATTGGAGTTTGATTCATAAAATAATTAACACAATTACAGATTATACTCCTAAATCCTGAAATTTGTTTATTTAAAAAACCTCCCCCCAAATTTACACCCCAAAAAAATCAATTATATTAAAACATTTATTAATTCCAGCCAACCCTTTAATACCCAAATATTGGAAATCTACAAATATCCCGTCCATTAAAGAATTCTTAAATTTGGCAATCGAAAAATAAAAAACGTGAATTGTTTTTTAGACAAAAAAAAACTATTAAAAAAAATTAATTTGCATCATGAGTGGGCAATGTGGGAAGAGGACATAGTAAAAAAAAGTATAGTCTGGGGTGATGCCCCCCCAAGTCGACCAACATCTTTTTTTTATTTATTGCATTTTTAAATATTTATATTATTTTCTGTACATATACTTATGATATCATATTAGTTTTTATATATTTTTATATATATTTATGGAAATACATAATATATATATAATCTTTTTTCTAAAGAAGTATGGATGTATATCTTGTTATTGTTACTTCAACCATTGTAATCTATATTCAACATATTTTTTTTTTATAATTTTTGTATCTTGTTTTGTCTTTTAAAACTCAATAAAAATTATTTGAAGAGACTGCGTGCAGTATCATGACCTTCCATAGCTTTAATTAAGGTAATGTTCGCGATAACCCAGTTGTTTAAAACGATTGAACAATTCCGATTTTTCTTCTACCTTAATCACAGGGACAGAACAGAGCTTTATCAATACGAATAAATTGACCCTTGGGAATATTACAAAGCGTAGATGGAGGGTGACAAGAATTAAAGTGTAACAAAGAGTTCACCGCCATTGGTTTTCTAAACAGCTTAGTGGCAAGGCCACCAGTGGTTTTATATAGAGTCATGTCCAGTTTGACAATCATGATGCTGTAAAGTGAATTTTAGGTCTCCAAAATTATTATTAACATCCTGATGGAAGACCTTGAGAGTGTCCACAGTGCCAGTCCACAGGAATAAAAATGTCTGTATTTTCTAGTGCTTATAACATCACCTTATTACTTAATCTGCACACAATCCTTTATTGAAACTGGCCAAGACACCCTGAGGAATTTGCATATCGGGCGACAGGTGATGTCACAAGTAGGAGATACCGCAAACACTTTTAAAACATATGTTTTTCTTAAAATTGTATGCATTTGCTGCAACTCTGCTAACACAATGTATAGACCATTTTGCATTTTTTTTTTTTTTTTTTCTACATTCATGAAATAAGCAATGTTTAGGCTCAGCTTCCCATCTCATATCCCTGCGATTCTCTCTTTCATGAATGAAGCCCACAGTCACTGTACAGAGAGTGTTACTTGCCTGCACTGAGTGAAGAGAGAAGATCAGAAAGGGGGATGGGGGGGGATGGGGGGGGATGGGGGGGGAAGCATGAGACTTTATAAATGGAGGCGGATTGTACAATAGGTGTGATATCCCAGCACAGATTAGTTAAAAGTTAACCGTTTTAAAATTCAGTATTAAAACATTGAAACAGATAAATAAAAAAAGTGTTAAGCGGTAATAAAAACAAACAAACACTGTGAACGAATGAAACAATATACAATAAACAAGTTATATTACTAAAAACAGTCACTCCTACAAATCCTTATAAAATAATAGAAAATCTTCTTTTCAAAATCATGTAGGAGTAAAAAGATGTAGCAGCAGAAGTGTTTTTTCTTATACACACATGACTTTCTAAACCAGAGATTGATACAGGTACAGTATTGATGCCGTATTTGCTCGAATATAAGACGACCCCCCAAACTTTGTATATTCCTTTAGGAAAAAAACTAAAAGCCTGAATATAAGACTACCCTATAGGGGAAAAAAAAGTTTAACTTGTATTTATGTAAATTGCTTTATAATACCGTATTTGCTCGATTATAAGACGAGGTCTTATAATCGAGGTCTCTTATAATCTGACCTCAAATTGAGGTCAGATTATAAGACATGGATCCAGGTCCCCAGAAGAGCTGCAGGGGACCTGGATCCCCCTCTCTAGCAGCAGGGGATGTCTGCGCAACTGCTCTTCCCCCTCCCCTTGTCTCTCTCTATCCCCCCTCCCCTTGTCTCTCTATATCCCCCCTTCCCTTGTCTCTCTCTCCCCATCCCTCCTCTTTTCTCTCTGTCCCCCCTCCCCTTGTCGATGTATTCCCCTCCCTCCCTCCCCTTGTCTATGTCTCCCCCCTCCCTCCCTCACTTTCCCTGGTGGCTAGTGGGGGCAGCTGGGGGATGTCTGCATGATACGTGCTGACATCCTCCATGCTGCCCAACACCTCCGTCTATTATGACGGACAGCTGGTCCGTCATAATAGATGGAAGTGTCGGGCAGCTTGGAGGATGTCTGCACGTATCCTGCAGACATCCCCCAGCTGCCCATATCTCCCTGGTGGCTAGCGGGGCAGCCGGAAGATGTCTGCATGATACACGTAGACATCTCCCGCTGCTGCCCGGCACTTCCGCACCTCCGGCTGTTAGCGAGGGGGATCGAGGTCCCCTGCAGCTCTGCGGGGGACCTGGATCCCAGTCTCATAGTCTGACCTCGATTTGAGGTCAGATTATAAGACGACCTCGAATGTAAGATGAGGGGTCTTTTTCAGAGCATTTGCTCTGAAAAAAACCTTGTCTTATATTCAAGCAAATACGCTAAATAAATTGCCTATATATATATTTCATTTATCAATACTGTATCTGTAGCAATCTCTGGTTTAGAAAGTCATGTGTGTATAAGAAAAAACACTTCTGCTGCTACATCTTTTTAGGATGATATATCAAAGCTCCTATCTACAAGCTCTGATATGATCAATGTGTGTAGACCATACACTTCACAATACTTTCTGCTTCTGAAATAGATAAATGTGGGGAACTCAAAGTACTAACCCTGAGCCCCAAGAGGCGGCCGCAGTAATTCATTTAGTGTGGCTTACAGAATGGAGGTAATCATCAAAGACAAGTAGCCATAGTATCTTGGTAACACATAGTCCAGATTCTCTCCCAGTGGACACATAAATGCTGAGTGCCTCATACAGGATAGACCTGGGGCTGCAAGACATACAATCTGTATTACATATTAAGAAGGTGAGAGCTGGTCCCGTGTTAGAGGAGACAAGTAGAGTCAAGCTGATACCTTTATTGCAGGGGCGTTGCTAGGTCTTCGGATGATCTGGGGCTAGAGCCCAGATGAGCTCGGTCACACACAGGGGCGTACCTAGAGCATTTGGCACCCGGGGCGGACCCTGAGTGTTGCACCCCCCCCCCCCCCCCCATAATAAAAATGTAAGAAAACACCCACAAATTTTTCAGTGTTTGAAAATTGTACAATTATAGATACCAGGAATATTGTGCCACTCAGAACCCAGTAATATTGTGCCAGTCAGATACCAGTAATATTGTGCCTTTCAGATACCAGTAATATTGTGCCAGTCAGATACCAGGAATAGTGTGCCATTCAGAGCCCAGTAATATTGTGCCAGTAAGATACCAGTAATATTGTGCCACTCAGAGCCCAGTAATATTGTGCCAGTCAGATACCAGGAATATTGTGTCATTCAGAGCCCAGTAATAGTGTGCCAGTCAGATGCCTGTAATATTTTGCCAGTCAGAGCCCAGTAATAGTGTGCCAGTCAGAACCCAGTAATATTGTGCCACTCAGAACCCAGTAATATTGTGCCACTCAGAGCCCAGGAATATTGTGCCACTCAGAGCCCAGGAATATTGTGCCACTCAGAGCCCAGGAATATTGTGCCAATCAGATGCCCAGTAATATTGTGCCAATCATAGCCCAGTAATATTGTGCCACTCAGAACCCAGTAATATTGTGCCACTCAGAGCCCAGGAATATTGTGCCACTCAGAACCCAGGAATATTGTGCCAATCATAGCCCAGTAATATTGTGCCACTCAGAACCCAGTAATATTGTGCCACTCAGAGCCCAGGAATATTGTACCATTCAGAGCCCAGTAATATTGTGCCACTCAGAACCCAGTAATATTGTGGCAATCATAGCCCAGTAATATTGTGCCAATCATAGCCCAAGAATATTGTGCCACTCAGAACCCAGTAATATTGTGCCAATCATAGCCCAAGAATATTGTGCCACTCAGAACCCAGTAATATTGTGCCAATCATAGCCCAAGAATATTGTGCCACTCAGAACACAGTAATATTGTGCCAATCATAGCCCAAGCATATTGTGCCACTCAGAACCCAGTAATATTGTGCCAATCATAGCCCAAGAATATTGTGCCACTCAGAACCCAGTAATATTGTGCCAATCATAGCCCAGTAATATTGTGCCAATCATAGCCCAAGAATATTGTGCCAATCATAACCCAGTAATATTGTGCCACTCAGAACCCAGTAATATTGTGCCAATCATAGCCCAAGAATATTGTGCCACTCAGAACCCAGTAATATTGTGCCACTCAGAACCCAGTAATATTGTGCCAATCATAACCCAAGAATATTGTGCCACTCAGAACCCAGTAATATTGTGCCACTCAGAACCCAGTAATATTGTGCCAATCATAGCCCAAGAATATTGTGCCACTCAGAACCCAGTAAAACCCACACACACCTAGACACCCTGACACACACACACACACACCTAGACACCCATACACAGTCACACTTATTTTTTTTTACTTACCTTACACTTGGTCCGTCATCCAGGACCTTCTGCCGGATGTCCGTCCACCTGACATCCGGCAAGCAGCTGACACAGCGCGACGGGGGCGGAGCTTGCACCCGTCGCGCTGTGATCTCTATGGCCAGGAGGAGAGGCTAGGGAGCGAGCTCCCTTTAGCAGCCTCTCCTTCCGATTGGCCTTCACCCCCGCGTGAGGTTAATCCTCCGATTCTGGGACTATGTCCCAGACGGAGGAAAGCTCACCGGGGGATTTTTTTTTTTATATTTATAGCCCTGGAGTCTCGGGGCTAAAGAATACTTTAGCCCCAGAGTCTCCATTCGGGGCTATGAAGGGGGGACTCGGGGCTATAGCCCCAGTAGCCCACCCCTAGCGACGCCTCTGCTTTATTGGCTCACTGAGTAGGTTTAGCGTTCAAGCTTTCCAGAGCGCTCAGGTCTCTTCGTCAGGAAGGTGACACAACATACATGTGAAACACATCTCTCTTAAAGTACAAACACACATCATATGGTCTCTTGGACTATATATACCTCACTCGTCAAACTCCGTCTACCTTGTGGAGTTACTTATATGTAGGAGTAAAGACTCTCTTTGGCTCGGTGGCCTTGCTACCCTGGTACGAGATACCCCCCTAATCTTCCAACCCACCGGTGGTCAGTCCAGGGAATTAATAAGATTTTGTCTCCATGTTTCATAACTTAACTGAGATAGACAGCGGTGAATCACAGCGGGACTCTGTAGTACACAGTTCGTGATTCCATTTACATTCAGTATTATGTCTGTGCGAACACCTCTCATTTCTATTATGTTTATTCACTCGCTGCCAAGATTATAACAGTGAGAAGCAAAGCCTTTTTTTTTTTTTTTACCAGCTGTCTAGCTCAGAGGCTTTCAAACCAGTCATCAATTATCACCAACAGAGATTGTTACCGAGGTTGCAGTATCACTGCAGTATATATAGTAGACATAGCTCTATCTCACCTCTAGCTCGTATCTCCCAACTTCAGCTCCAAGAGAATCAGGATCCTGGAGGGCGGTGCTTGGGAGGTCAAGGGTCAGCGCTACCACGCATGCAAGGTAGCGTGGTCAGTGCTGAGATAGCGGACTACAGGATAGCGGTGCCGAATCCAGCTGTCCTACTAAGCTCTACCTATGTCCCGAAAAGTGGGGGCCATTTCAGAAGCCCCTGGACCAGGTTTATTAAAGGGGCAGTGTTACATTTATTTTTTTGGTGGAAGGTTTTTTCAGGCAACAGCTGAACCATTTTTTCCCCTTCCCCCACTGAAATGAATGGGGAGTGAGTTTATCGCGATTCCCTCCCTTTCGGCATGCTTCGCCACATCTTGTTTTTGCCAGAATACTTAGTGGATACCAGTTAGCAAGGTCGAAATGGGGCATATGAGGGAAGTGGGGGGAGGGGTGGGGGCAGGTGAGTCCGTCCGAGTTTGGAGTTGCACGATTAGCACTAATCTCAAACTACAACCTTGACGTTTACTGAATAATCCCATCAAAGTCTAACATCCAACTCTGGTAGATACACTGACCCTACACTGGCTGCTCCTAGGAGTCGTTGCCTGTTCATATCATAACATAGGCTTTTTTACCCATTTCTTAAGATTTTTTTAATGATTTGCTATAAACTTGCAAACCATTGTGTATCAGAACTCAAAGTTGCTCTTTCAATGGAGACGCTCCCACTCTGTGAGCTCAGATCATGCTATTTACCAAACAGTAAATGGACCATTTCTGTTGCAAATCCCTTACTATCCACCAAAATCACACGTTTTTGTTCTATTTTGTTTTTGTTTCTTCCATAACTATCAAAGGAATATCTTTTGTTGCAGCATTGTCCTATTTTTTTCTTTCTGAATAGGCCCAGTAGTTTCTAGCTACCTGTATTATTAGCTAAATGTATTCAAATAGTTTTGTTTCTTTCTATAACGTGTGCTGTACTTTCATTCTTTGCACACTTGCATCCTGACAAACGTATTCTTCAATAGACATCAAGCCAAAAGGGCCTGCTTTAAATATGAATAAGAACCAGCATGGACTACCAACTGTGAGCTCAGCACCAGATGCATTCGCATTTCTGTGAAGAAAATAAAGCGTTGGGTATATTGCATATTCACTGAGTTTTTAAAACTGCAAGATCTGTACAGGAACAAAAAGAAAATTCTGTAATGCTCGCATATGTTCCGTACATATGAATTTAAATACAATATATATGTTTAATAATCACACAATTTATAATTTAATATAGATATTTCGTTAGTATATTTTATTTAAAAAAAAAAAAAACAATCAAAATACATTAAAAGGACACTAAAGTTAATTTTTCACTTGTTATTCTAATTTGTGTTGTTACCGGCAGGTGCCATATTTCCATTAGGAAGCCTGGTCTGGTCGGTGACTGGCTCTCTCTGCTAGTGCAGAAAGGGACAATCATTTTTGCATGGGATCAGCAATCATCTGCTGATCCCAGTCAAGGGTCTCTCTCTGCGCTGCAGACCCCGATCAGATGAGCCCCAGATCTGATTGGCTGTGTGCACCAAAAAAAAACCCTTGGGGCCACATCCAGCCTGTAGGTAGGTGTGTCACCCAGCCGGTAACTTACCTGCAGACCGGTAAAAATAAACAGACCAATGTAAAGTCGATGGAGACAATAGCCTGTCTGAAAAAAAAAAGGTAGCGATCCTACCCGTGGTCCGCTAATTGTACTTCATTGAACTAAGTCAGTGATGACTTACCATCTGCAGTGCCATGGTTAGCCATCACTTAGTAGTTGTAGTTCGGTGGATACGTTTAACTACGTCCCGCCCGTGGGATGTTCTGTGTCATCCTACTTTTCAGTGCCTAACAGCTTTTAGGATGGCACAGAACAGCTTTACCATCTCATCTCGAGTTTCTCATTCCGGCTCCCCGTGAAGAGCTGTGTGGTACTTGCAGCGGGATGGACAGAGAAGTTTTGGGATTTTGCGGACAGAGTCATCCAATGCAGTGTTGATATGCCAAATAAGAATAGTGCAGGCCTGTGACTTAAGGCACGAAATGCATAAGGTGATTATCACTTGTTTCCCGTATGTGTCATTTATTCATCCGATAAACACTTTTCTACGTTGGCAGATCAATTCTGCATTAGATGGCTCTGTCCACAAAATCCACAAACTTCACTGTCCTGTTCGTTCATTATATATGGGTGTGGATCTCCCAGCGTAGGAGCAGTCCAGCAGTCAATGTAAAAGCATAAGGTAGACGCTTTTATTCTTTCTACTTGCAGCACTGTCAGATGTTCCAGCGGGATCCCCACTGTCTGAGTGGCCTCAGTCTGACATACAAAATGTTGATGAGACTCAATGTGAGCGCCAGCTACATTTGCTTCAAGTCCGCGTGCCCAAACTTCCGCGTTCGGGCATGCCTCCAACGACATCACATGTAACGTTGCAAATTATCGGAAATGTCGTCAGGGGCCCACAGGGCCCACAGTCTCTGCCTGTATGTTCCTGTATATGTATTTTACTTTTTATTTGTTAAAAAGTGTTACAATGTATTGTACAAGTCTCCAGGGTGAAAATGAAAGTAATCTGAATGTATCAATCCTGGTAAAACACTCTCCGCTAAAAGTCCGAGTTTGGCGTTCTAGATGAGATGTCATCTCGCATTGGTTTTTAGGCAAAATCCAATGGCTGAGTTGGAGTTTTTAGTCTCAAAAACATTGCCCCATTGAATTCATTGCCACCCTCCCCCCCCCCCCCCTCTGTTATTTAATGGAGAGTGAGGGCAAATTTGTTTTAGTGGTGGAGTTATGAAGACCACTCAACTTGACCACATTGAGACTAATCAGAAATGTAGTGAAGAAACCCCATATGTGTAATGGGTTAATCCCCACTGGCGACAAATTGACTTCTTCTAGGGGAGGGGTGGAACGTGGATCTTGCAGAAATTGCTATTCAAGTCTCCCTGCTTTCACTTGTAAATTTCAATTAAAATCGAAAGGGAAAGTGCACAAAACATTAAGATTATTGTATTCCTTCTGTGCAATAAATCATGTTTGTATCTTCAGCAGGGCATGTCTTATCCCCCTAACCCACACCCCTCTCTAGTTATTCGAGATGAGAAGTTCCAAGGAATTAAAGGCATTCTACACCATGTTCCAAAAGCCTTTGGCTGACTATAAGCAAACTTGACCCACCTAAAGCTAGTACATTGTCTAACCTAATCTCCAGACCACTGGGTGACGAGGTCATGAGAAGGGTGGGTAGGCGAGCAGGATTTAGGGAGATTGTGTGAATTCAGTGTAGTCCCTGGTGCAGCTGAATAGGATTATTCAGAAATTATTCTGAATAGCGGAGAAAATATTACAAGCCCACTCACTTTGTTCCTTCCAAGTGCAACGCGCTATACTGCTGTATCGCTTTTGTTTGAGTGATGTCTGCTCTGGTCTCTTTAAACTTGCTGGTCTGGGCACACAGGGGTCTGGAGATGAATTTGACCCCTGTCACAATCTTATAGTTGCCAACTGTCCCAAATCTGATGGGACAGTCCTGTACAGTCGATATTAAGCTCAATACTAGAATTTGCTTGCAATTCTGCTAACACAATATATTAATGATATTCAATCATTTTTTTTTTCCTTTTTCAATCATCTTTTATTCTCTACATTCACAGTAAAAACAATGTTTAGCTGATATTGCCCCTTTATTATAAGCCATTTTTCTGACCAGACATTCCCAGTTTATTCCACATCCACTGGCTTTCCAGGTACAATTCACGTGACCTTCTGTAAAGGGACATCTCCTCTTGGCTTATTTTCTGTGTTTTGTACGTCTTATTATAGGTGACGTGCACTCATCCTTGATTATTTGACAAATTACAGTTCTCAAGTAGTTTCACACTAAAAAATCATTTCAAAGGGGGTCCTAAATTCAGTGACATTCCAACAAGTAGGGGAGTAGAGAGATAGGAAGGACTGTTACTTTTGCATATATATTATATTCTTTATGGGTACTGTAGCACATCAATAACTCTATTACACTTTACATGTCATTTTTAGGAGATAGAAAGTGACAAGAGAGAAAAAAAAAGGTAAATGATACATGATTTATGTAAAACTATATATTCAGACACTCTAGCTGAACCTGGAAAATTGCCCAAACCTGGTAAATATAGATGACATGCGAACATTGCACATTTTGTTTAAAATTATAGTGATGAACAAACCGACTGATATGTGTTACACATATATCAAGACAGAGATAGAAGGACTACCACTGAGGTTGATTAATTACGCTGCATTCTAGTTTTCTAGTTCATAGTGTGATAGTTCGGTCACAAAGCTTTTCAGAGCACTGTATTTATAGGCAATGTATTTAATAAACTATATTATGTGCGCTTCCCAGAGTGAGGTATTCAGTGGAGATCATCAAGAGATAATACGGCTGGTTATAGAGTAGGGGCGTGTAGATAATACGGCTGGTTATAGAGTAGGGGCATGTAGATAATAGGGCTGGTTATAGAGTAGGGGCGTGTAGATAATACGGCTGGTTATAGAGTAGGGGCATGTAGATAATACGGCTGGTTATAGAGTAGGGGCATGTAGATAATAGGGCTGGTTATAGAGTAGGGGCTTGTAGATAATAGGGCTGGTTATAGAGTAGGGGCATGTAGATAATACGGCTGGTTATAGAGTAGGGGCATGTAGATAATAGGGCTGGTTATAGAGTAGGGGCATGTAGATAATATGGCTGGTTATAGAGTAGGGGCATGTAGATAATACGGCTGGTTATAGAGTAGGGGCATGTAGATAATACGGCTGGTTATAGAGTAGGGGCATGTAGATAATACGGCTGGTTATAGAGTAGGGGCATGTAGATAATACGGCTGGTTATAGAGTAGGGGCATGTAGATAATACGGCTGGTTATAGAGTAGGGGCATGTAGATAATACGGCTGGTTATAGAGTAGAGGCTTGTAGAGAATACAGCTGGTTATAGAGTAGGGGCATGTAGATAATACGGCTGGTTAGAGAGTTGGGGCATGTAGATAATACGGCTGGTTAGAGAGTAGGGGCATGAAGATAATACGCTGGTTATAGAGTAGGGGCATGTAGATAATATGGCTGGTTAGAGAGTAGGGGCATGTAGATAATACGGATGGTTATAGAGTAGGGGCATGTAGATAATATGGCTGGTTAGAGAGTAGGGGCATGTAGATAATACGGCTGGTTATAGAGTAGGGGCATGTAGATAATACGGATGGTTATAGAGTAGGGGCATGTAGATAATACGGATGGTTATAGAGTAGGGGCATGTAGATAATACGGATGGTTATAGAGTAGGGGCATGTAGATAATACGGCTGGTTATAGAGTAGGGGCATGTAGATAATACGGATGGTTATAGAGTAGGGGCATGTAGATAATACGGATGGTTATAGAGTAGGGGCATGTAGATAATATGGCTGGTTAGAGAGTAGGGGCATGTAGATAATACGGATGGTTATAGAGTAGGGGCATGTAGATAATACGGATGGTTATAGAGTAGGGGCATGTAGATAATACGGCTGGTTATAGAGTAGGGGCATGTAGATAATATGGCTGGTTATAGAGTAGGGGCATGTAGATAATATGGCTGGTTATAGAGTAGGGGCATGTAGATAATACGGCTGGTTAGAGAGTAGGGGCATGTAGATAATACGGCTGGTTATAGAGTAGGGGCATGTAGATAATACGGATGGTTATAGAGTAGGGGCATGTAGATAATACGGCTGGTTATAGAGTAGGGGCATGTAGATAATACGGATGGTTATAGAGTAGGGGCATGTAGATAATACGGATGGTTATAGAGTAGGGGCATGTAGATAATACGGCTGGTTAGAGAGTAGGGGCATGTAGATAATACGGATGGTTATAGAGTAGGGGCATGTAGATAATATGGCTGGTTATAGAGTAGGGGCATGTAGATAATACGGCTGGTTATAGAGTAGGGGCATGTAGATAATACGGCTGGTTATAGAGTAGGGGCATGTAGATAATACGGCTGGTTATAGAGTAGGGGCATGTAGATAATACGGCTGGTTATAGAGTAGGGGCATGTAGATAATACGGCTGGTTATAGAGTAGGGGCATGTAGATAATACGGCTGGTTATAGAGTAGAGGCTTGTAGAGAATACAGCTGGTTATAGAGTAGGGGCATGTAGATAATACGGCTGGTTAGAGAGTTGGGGCATGTAGATAATACGGCTGGTTAGAGAGTAGGGGCATGAAGATAATACGGCTGGTTATAGAGTAGGGGCATGTAGATAATATGGCTGGTTAGAGAGTAGGGGCATGTAGATAATACGGATGGTTATAGAGTAGGGGCATGTAGATAATATGGCTGGTTAGAGAGTAGGGGCATGTAGATAATACGGATGGTTATAGAGTAGGGGCATGTAGATAATACGGATGGTTATAGAGTAGGGGCATGTAGATAATACGGATGGTTATAGAGTAGGGGCATGTAGATAATACGGATGGTTATAGAGTAGGGGCATGTAGATAATACGGCTGGTTATAGAGTAGGGGCATGTAGATAATACGGATGGTTATAGAGTAGGGGCATGTAGATAATACGGATGGTTATAGAGTAGGGGCATGTAGATAATATGGCTGGTTAGAGAGTAGGGGCATGTAGATAATACGGATGGTTATAGAGTAGGGGCATGTAGATAATACGGATGGTTATAGAGTAGGGGCATGTAGATAATACGGCTGGTTATAGAGTAGGGGCATGTAGATAATATGGCTGGTTATAGAGTAGGGGCATGTAGATAATATGGCTGGTTATAGAGTAGGGGCATGTAGATAAAACGGCTGGTTAGAGAGTAGGGGCATGTAGATAATACGGCTGGTTATAGAGTAGGGGCATGTAGATAATACGGATGGTTATAGAGTAGGGGCATGTAGATAATACGGCTGGTTATAGAGTAGGGGCATGTAGATAATATGGCTGGTTATGGAGTAGGGGCTTGTAGATAATACGGCTGGTTATAGAGTAGGGGCATGTAGATAATACGGCTGGTTATAGAGTAGGGGCATGTAGATAATATGGCTGGTTATAGAGTAGGGGCTTGTAGATAATACGGCTGGTTATAGAGTAGGGGCATGTAGATAATATGGCTGGTTAGAGAGTAGGGGCATGTAGATAATACGGCTGGTTATAGAGTAGGGGCTTGTAGATAATACGGCTGGTTATAGAGTAGGGGCATGTAGATAATATGGCTGGTTATAGAGTAGGGGCATGTAGATAATAGGGCTGGTTATAGAGTAGGGGCATGTAGATAATACGGCTGGTTATAGAGTAGGGGCATGTAGATAATACGGCTGGTTATAGAGTAGGGGCATGTAGATAATACGGATGGTTATAGAGTAGGGGCATGTAGATAATACGGCTGGTTATAGAGTAGGGGCATGTAGATAATATGGCTGGTTATAGAGTAGGGGCTTGTAGATAATACGGCTGGTTATAGAGTAGGGGCATGTAGATAATATGGCTGGTTAGAGAGTAGGGGCATGTAGATAATACGGCTGGTTATAGAGTAGGGGCTTGTAGATAATACGGCTGGTTATAGAGTAGGGGCATGTAGATAATATGGCTGGTTAGAGAGTAGGGGCATGTAGATAATACGGCTGGTTAGAGAGTAGGGGCATGTAGATAATACGGCTGGTTATAGAGTAGGGGCATGTAGATAATAGGGCTGGTTATAGAGTAATGACATGTAGATAATACGGCTGGTTATAGAGTAGGGGCATGTAGATAATATGGCTGGTTATAGAGTAGGGGCATGTAGATAATACGGCTGGTTAGAGAGTAGGGGCTTGTAGATAATACGGCTGGTTATAGAGTAGGGCCATGTAGATAATACGGCTGGTTATAGAGTAGGGGCATGTAGATAATATGGCTGGTTATAGAATAGGGGCATGTAGATAATACGGCTGGTTATAGAGTAGGGGCATGTAGATAATACGGCTGGTTATAGAGTAGGGGCATGTAGATAATATGGCTGGTTATAGAGTAGGGGCATGTAGATAATACGGCTGCTAATAGAGTAGGGGCATGTAGATAATACGGCTGGTTATAGAGTAGGGACATGTAGATAATACGGCTGGTTATAGAGTAGGGACATGTAGATAATACGGCTGGTTATGGAGTAGGGGCGTGTAGATAATAAGGCTGGTTATAGAGTAGGGGCATGTAGATAAAACGGCTGGTTATAGAGTAGGGGCATGTAGATAATACGGATGGTTATAGAGTAGGGGCATGTAGATAATACGGCTTGTTATAGAGTAGGGGCATGTAGATAATACGGCTGGTTATAGAGTAGGGGCTTGTAGATAATACGGCTGGTTATAGAGTAGGGGCATGTAGATAATACGGCTGGTTATAGAGTAGGGGCATGTAGATAATATGGCTGGTTATAGAGTAGGGGCTTGTAGATAATACGGATGGTTATAGAGTAGGGGCATGTAGATAATACGGCTTGTTATAGAGTAGGGGCATGTAGATAATACGGCTGGTTATAGAGTAGGGGCTTGTAGATAATACGGCTGGTTATAGAGTAGGGGCATGTAGATAATACGGCTGGTTATAGAGTAGGGGCATGTAGATAATATGGCTGGTTATAGAGTAGGGGCTTGTAGATAATATGGCTGGTTATAGAGTAGGGGCATGTAGATAATACGGCTGGTTATAGAGTAGGGGCATGTAGATAATACGGCTGGTTAGAGAGTAGGGGCATGTAGATAATACGGCTGGTTATAGAGTAGGGGCATGTAGATAATACGGCTGGTTATAGAGTAGGGGCATGTAGATAATATGGCTGGTTATAGAGTAGGGGCATGTAGATAATACGGCTGCTAATAGAGTAGGGGCATGTAGATAATACGGCTGGTAATGGAGTAGGGGCGTGTAGATAATAAGGCTGGTTATAGAGTAGGGGCATGTAGATAAAACGGCTGGTTATAGAGTAGGGGCATGTAGATAATACGGATGGTTAAAGAGTAGGGGCTTGTAGATAATACGGCTGGTTATAGAGTAGGGGCATGTAGATAATACGGCTGGTTATAGAGTAGGGGCATGTAGATAATATGGCTGGTTATAGAGTAGGGGCATGTAGATAATATGGCTGGTTATAGAGTAGGGGCATGTAGATAATACGGCTGGTTAGAGAGTAGGGGCTTGTAGATAATACAGATGGTTATAGAGTAGGGGCATGTAGATAATACGGCTGGTTATAGAGTAGGGGCATGTAGAAAACACGGCTGGTTATAGAGTAGGGGCATGTAGATAATACGGCTGGTTAGAGAGTAGGGGCATGTAGATAATACGGCTGGTTATAGAGTAGGGGCATGTAGATAATACGGCTGGTTAGAGAGTAGGGGCATGTAGATAATACGGCTGGTTATAGAGTAGGGGCATGTAGATAATATGGCTGGTTATAGAGTAGGGGCATGTAGATAATAGGGCTGGTTAGAGAGTAGGGGCATGTAGATAATACGGCTGGTTATAGAGTAGGGGCATGTAGATAATATGGCTGGTTATAGAGTAGGGGCATGTAGATAATCCGGCTGGTTAGAGAGTTGGGGCATGTAGATAATACGGCTGGTTATAGAGTAGGGGCATGTAGATAAAACGGCTGGTTATAGAGTAGGGGCATGTAGATAATACGGATGGTTAAAGAGTAGGGGCTTGTAAATAATACGGCTGGTTATAGAGTAGGGGCATGTAGATAATATGGCTGGTTATAGAGTAGGGGCATGTAGATAATACGGCTGGTTATAGAGTAGGGGCATGTAGATAATATGGCTGGTTATAGAGTAGGGGCATGTAGATAATACTGCTGGTTAGAGAGTAGGGGCTTGTAGATAATACAGATGGTTATAGAGTAGGGGCATGTAGATAATACGGCTGGTTATAGAGTAGGGGCATGTAGATAATACGGCTGGTTATAGAGTAGGGGCATGTAGATAATACGGCTGGTTATAGAGTAGGGGCATGTAGATAATACGGCTGGTTATAGTGTAGGGGCATGTAGATAATACAGACGGTTATAGAGTAGGGGCATGTAGATAATACGGCTGGTTATAGAGTAGGGGCAAGTAGATAATACGGCTGGTTATAGAGTAGGGGCATGTAGATAATACGGCTGGTTAGAGAGTAGGGGCATGTAGATAATACGGCTGGTTATAGAGTAGGGGCATGTAGATAATACGGCTGGTTAGAGAGTAGGGGCATGTAGATAATACGGCTGGTTATAGAGTAGGGGCATGTAGATAATATGGCTGGTTATAGAGTAGGGGCATGTAGATAATACGGCTGGTTAGAGAGTAGGGGCATGTAGATAATACGGCTGGTTATAGAGTAGGGGCATGTAGATAATATGGCTGGTTATAGAGTAGGGGCATGTAGATAATACGGCTGGTTAGAGAGTTGGGGCATGTAGATAATACGGCTGGTTATAGAGTAGGGGCATGTAGAGAATACGGCTGGTTATAGAATAGGGGTCTGTAGATAATACGGCTGGTTAGAGAGTAGGGGCATGAAGATAATACGGCTGGTTAGAGAGTAGGGGCATGTAGAGAATACGGCTTGTTATAGAGTAGGGGCTTGTAGATAATACGGCTGGTTATAGAGTAGGGGCATGTAGATAATACGGCTGGTTATAGAGTAGGGGCATGTAGATAATATGGCTGGTTATAGAGTAGGGGCATGTAGATAATACGGCTGGTTATAGAGTAGAGGCATGTAGATAATACGGCTGGTTATAGAGTAGGGGCATGTAGATAATACGGCTGGTTATAGAGTAGGGGCATGTAGATAATACGGCTGGTTATAGAGTAGGGGCTTGTAGATAATAGGGCTGGTTATAGAGTAAGGGCTTGTAGATAATAAGGCTGGTTATAGAGTAGGGGCATGTAGATAATACGGCTGGTTATAGAGTGGGGTCTGTACATAATACGGCTGGTTATAGAGTGGTGTCTGTAGATAATACGGCTGGTTATAGAGTGGGGTCTGTAGATAATACGGCTGGTTATAGAGTGGGGTCTGTAGATAATACGGCTGGTTATAGAGTAGGGACATGTAGATAATATGGCTGGTTATAGAGTAGGGGCATGTAGATAATAGGGCTGGTTATAGAGTAGGGGCATGTAGATAATACGGCTGGTTAGAGAGTAGGGGCATGTAGATAATACGGCTGGTTATAGAGTAGGGGCTTGTAGATAGTACGGCTGGTTATAGAGTAGGGGCATGTAGATAATATGGCTGGTTATGGAGTAGGGGCTTGTAGATAATACGGCTGGTTATAGAGTAGGGGCATGTAGATAATACGGCTGGTTATAGAGTAGGGGCATGTAGATAATATGGCTGGTTATAGAGTAGGGGCTTGTAGATAATACGGCTGGTTATAGAGTAGGGGCATGTAGATAATATGGCTGGTTAGAGAGTAGGGGCATGTAGATAATACGGCTGGTTATAGAGTAGGGGCTTGTAGATAATACGGCTGGTTATAGAGTAGGGGCATGTAGATAATATGGCTGGTTATAGAGTAGGGGCATGTAGATAATAGGGCTGGTTATAGAGTAGGGGCATGTAGATAATACGGCTGGTTATAGAGTAGGGGCATGTAGATAATACGGCTGGTTATAGAGTAGGGGCATGTAGATAATACGGATGGTTATAGAGTAGGGGCATGTAGATAATATGGCTGGTTAGAGAGTAGGGGCATGTAGATAATACGGATGGTTATAGAGTAGGGGCATGTAGATAATACGGATGGTTATAGAGTAGGGGCATGTAGATAATACGGCTGGTTATAGAGTAGGGGCATGTAGATAATATGGCTGGTTATAGAGTAGGGGCATGTAGATAATATGGCTGGTTATAGAGTAGGGGCATGTAGATAATACGGCTGGTTAGAGAGTAGGGGCATGTAGATAATACGGCTGGTTATAGAGTAGGGGCATGTAGATAATACGGATGGTTATAGAGTAGGGGCATGTAGATAATACGGCTGGTTATAGAGTAGGGGCATGTAGATAATATGGCTGGTTATGGAGTAGGGGCTTGTAGATAATACGGCTGGTTATAGAGTAGGGGCATGTAGATAATACGGCTGGTTATAGAGTAGGGGCATGTAGATAATATGGCTGGTTATAGAGTAGGGGCTTGTAGATAATACGGCTGGTTATAGAGTAGGGGCATGTAGATAATATGGCTGGTTAGAGAGTAGGGGCATGTAGATAATACGGCTGGTTATAGAGTAGGGGCTTGTAGATAATACGGCTGGTTATAGAGTAGGGGCATGTAGATAATATGGCTGGTTAGAGAGTAGGGGCATGTAGATAATACGGCTGGTTAGAGAGTAGGGGCATGTAGATAATACGGCTGGTTATAGAGTAGGGGCATGTAGATAATAGGGCTGGTTATAGAGTAATGACATGTAGATAATACGGCTGGTTATGGAGTAGGGGCATGTAGATAATATGGCTGGTTATAGAGTAGGGGCATGTAGATAATACGGCTGGTTAGAGAGTAGGGGCTTGTAGATAATACGGCTGGTTATAGAGTAGGGCCATGTAGATAATACGGCTGGTTATAGAGTAGGGGCATGTAGATAATATGGCTGGTTATAGAGTAGGGGCATGTAGATAATACGGCTGGTTATAGAGTAGGGGCATGTAGATAATACGGCTGGTTATAGAGTAGGGGCATGTAGATAATATGGCTGGTTATAGAGTAGGGGCATGTAGATAATACGGCTGCTAATAGAGTAGGGGCATGTAGATAATACGGCTGGTTATAGAGTAGGGACATGTAGATAATACGGCTGGTTATAGAGTAGGGACATGTAGATAATACGGCTGGTTATGGAGTAGGGGCGTGTAGATAATAAGGCTGGTTATAGAGTAGGGGCATGTAGATAAAACGGCTGGTTATAGAGTAGGGGCATGTAGATAATACGGATGGTTATAGAGTAGGGGCATGTAGATAATACGGCTTGTTATAGAGTAGGGACATGTAGATAATACGGCTGGTTATAGAGTAGGGGCTTGTAGATAATACGGCTGGTTATAGAGTAGGGGCATGTAGATAATACGGCTGGTTATAGAGTAGGGGCATGTAGATAATATGGCTGGTTATAGAGTAGGGGCTTGTAGATAATACGGATGGTTATAGAGTAGGGGCATGTAGATAATACGGCTTGTTATAGAGTAGGGGCATGTAGATAATACGGCTGGTTATAGAGTAGGGGCTTGTAGATAATACGGCTGGTTATAGAGTAGGGGCATGTAGATAATACGGCTGGTTATAGAGTAGGGGCATGTAGATAATATGGCTGGTTATAGAGTAGGGGCTTGTAGATAATATGGCTGGTTATAGAGTAGGGGCATGTAGATAATACGGCTGGTTATAGAGTAGGGGCATGTAGATAATACGGCTGGTTAGAGAGTAGGGGCATGTAGATAATACGGCTGGTTATAGAGTAGGGGCATGTAGATAATACGGCTGGTTATAGAGTAGGGGCATGTAGATAATATGGCTGGTTATAGAGTAGGGGCATGTAGATAATACAGATGGTTATAGAGTAGGGGCATGTAGATAATACGGCTGGTAATGGAGTAGGGGCATGTAGATAATACGGCTGGTTATAGAGTAGGGGCATGTAGATAATACGGCTGGTTAGAGAGTAGGGGCATGTAGATAATACGGCTGGATATAGAGTAGGGGCATGTAGATAATACGGCTGGTTAGAGAGTAGGGGCATGTAGATAATATGGCTGGTTAGAGAGTAGGGGCATGTAGATAATACGGCTGCTAATAGACTAGGGGCATGTAGATAATACGGCTGGTTATAGAGTAGGGGCATGTAAATAATATGGCTGGTTATAGAGTAGGGGCATGTAGATAATACGGCTGGTTAGAGAGTTGGGGCATGTAGATAATACGGCTGGTTATAGAGTAGGGGCATGTAGAGAATACGGCTGGTTATAGAATAGGGGTCTGTAGATAATATGGCTGGTTAGAGAGTAGGGGCATGAAGATAATCCGGCTGGTTAGAGAGTAGGGGCATGTAGACAATACGGCTGGTTATAGAGTAGGGGCATGTAGATAATATGGCTGGTTATAGAGTAGGGGCATGTAGATAATACGGCTGGTTAGAGAGTTGGGGCATGTAGATAATACGGCTGGTTATAGAGTAGGGGCATGTAGAGAATACGGCTGGTTATAGAATAGGGGTCTGTAGATAATACAGCTGGTTAGAGAGTAGGGGCATGAAGATAATCCGGCTGGTTAGAGAGTAGGGGCATGTAGAGAATACGGCTGGTTATAGAGTAGGGGCTTGTAGATAATACGGCTGGTTATAGAGTAGGGGCATGTAGATAATATGGCTGGTTAGAGAGTAGGGGCATGTAGATAATACGGCTGGTTATAGAGTAGGGGCATGTAGATAATATGGCTGGTTGTAGAGTAGGGGCATGAAGATAATACGGCTGGTTATAGAGTAGGGGCATGTAGATAATACGGCTGGTTATAGAGTGGGGCATGTAGATAATACGGCTGGTTATAGAGTAGGGGCATGTAGAGAATACGGCTGGTTATAGAATAGGGGTCTGTAGATAATACGGCTGGTTAGAGAGTAGGGGCATGAAGATAATACGGCTGGTTAGAGAGTAGGGGCATGTAGAGAATACGGCTTGTTATAGAGTAGGGGCTTGTAGATAATACGGCTGGTTATAGAGTAGGGGCATGTAGATAATACGGCTGGTTATAGAGTAGGGGCATGTAGATAATACGGCTGGTTAGAGAGTTGGGGCATGTAGATAATACGGCTGGTTATAGAGTAGGGGCATGTAGATAATATGGCTGGTTATGGAGTAGGGGCATGTAGATAATACAGATGGTTATAGAGTAGGGGCATGTAGATAATACGGCTGGTTATAGAGTAGGGGCATGTAGATAATACGGCTGGTTATAGAGTAGGGGCATGTAGGTAATACGGCTGGTTAGAGAGTAGGGGCATGTAGATAGTACGGCTGGATATAGAGTAGGGGCATGTAGATAATACGGCTGGTTAGAGAGTAGGGGCATGTAGATAATATGGCTGGTTAGAGAGTAGGGGCATGTAGATAATACGGCTGCTAATAGACTAGGGGCATGTAGATAATACGGCTGGTTATAGAGTAGGGGCATGTAGATAATATGGCTGGTTATAGAGTAGGGGCATGTAGATAATACGGCTGGTTAGAGAGTTGGGGCATGTAGATAATACGGCTGGTTATAGAGTAGGGGCATGTAGAGAATACGGCTGGTTATAGAATAGGGGTCTGTAGATAATATGGCTGGTTAGAGAGTAGGGGCATGAAGATAATCCGGCTGGTTAGAGAGTAGGGGCATGTAGACAATACGGCTGGTTATAGAGTAGGGGCATGTAGATAATATGGCTGGTTATAGAGTAGGGGCATGTAGATAATACGGCTGGTTAGAGAGTTGGGGCATGTAGATAATACGGCTGGTTATAGAGTAGGGGCATGTAGAGAATACGGCTGGTTATAGAATAGGGGTCTGTAGATAATACGGCTGGTTAGAGAGTAGGGGCATGAAGATAATCCGGCTGGTTAGAGAGTAGGGGCATGTAGAGAATACGGCTGGTTATAGAGTAGGGGCTTGTAGATAATACGGCTGGTTATAGAGTAGGGGCATGTAGATAATATGGCTGGTTAGAGAGTAGGGGCATGTAGATAATACGGCTGGTTATAGAGTAGGGGCATGTAGATAATATGGCTGGTTGTAGAGTAGGGGCATGAAGATAATACGGCTGGTTATAGAGTAGGGGCATGTAGATAATACGGCTGGTTATAGAGTGGGGCATGTAGATAATACGGCTGGTTATAGAGTAGGGGCATGTAGAGAATACGGCTGGTTATAGAATAGGGGTCTGTAGATAATACGGCTGGTTAGAGAGTAGGGGCATGAAGATAATACGGCTGGTTAGAGAGTAGGGGCATGTAGAGAATACGGCTTGTTATAGAGTAGGGGCTTGTAGATAATACGGCTGGTTATAGAGTAGGGGCATGTAGATAATACGGCTGGTTATAGAGTAGGGGCATGTAGATAATATGGCTGGTTATAGAGTAGGGGCATGTAGATAATACGGCTGGTTATAGAGTAGAGGCATGTAGATAATACGGCTGGTTATAGAGTAGGGGCATGTAGATAATACGGCTGGTTATAGAGTAGGGGCATGTAGATAATACGGCTGGTTATAGAGTAGGGGCATGTAGATAATATGGCTGGTTATAGAGTAGGGGCATGTAGATAATACGGCTGGTTAGAGAGTTGGGGCATGTAGATAATACGGCTGGTTATAGAGTAGGGGCATGAAGATAATCCGGCTGGTTAGAGAGTAGGGGCATGTAGACAATACGGCTGGTTATAGAGTAGGGGCATGTAGATAATATGGCTGGTTATAGAGTAGGGGCATGTAGATAATACGGCTGGTTAGAGAGTTGGGGCATGTAGATAATACGCTGGTTATAGAGTAGGGGCATGTAGAGAATACGGCTGGTTATAGAATAGGGGTCTGTAGATAATACGGCTGGTTAGAGAGTAGGGGCATGAAGATAATCCGGCTGGTTAGAGAGTAGGGGCATGTAGAGAATACGGCTGGTTATAGAGTAGGGGCTTGTAGATAATACGGCTGGTTATAGAGTAGGGGCATGTAGATAATATGGCTGGTTAGAGAGTAGGGGCATGTAGATAATACGGCTGGTTATAGAGTAGGGGCATGTAGATAATATGGCTGGTTGTAGAGTAGGGGCATGAAGATAATACGGCTGGTTATAGAGTAGGGGCATGTAGATAATACGGCTGGTTATAGAGTGGGGCATGTAGATAATACGGCTGGTTATAGAGTAGGGGCATGTAGAGAATACGGCTGGTTATAGGATAGGGGTCTGTAGATAATACGGCTGGTTAGAGAGTAGGGGCATGAAGATAATACGGCTGGTTATAGAGTAGGGGCATGAAGATAATCCGGCTGGTTAGAGAGTAGGGGCATGTAGATAATATGGCTGGTTATAGAGTAGGGGCATGTAGATAATACGGCTGGTTAGAGAGTTGGGGCATGTAGATAATACGGCTGGTTATAGAGTAGGGGCATGTAGAGAATACGGCTGGTTATAGAATAGGGGTCTGTAGATAATACGGCTGGTTAGAGAGTAGGGGCATGAAGATAATCCGGCTGGTTAGAGAGTAGGGGCATGTAGAGAATACGGCTGGTTATAGAGTAGGGGCTTGTAGATAATACGGCTGGTTATAGAGTAGGGGCATGTAGATAATATGGCTGGTTAGAGAGTAGGGGCATGTAGATAATACGGCTGGTTATAGAGTATGGGCATGTAGATAATATGGCTGGTTGTAGAGTAGGGGCATGAAGATAATACGGCTGGTTATAGAGTAGGGGCATGTAGATAATACGGCTGGTTATAGAGTGGGGCATGTAGATAATACGGCTGGTTATAGAGTAGGGGCATGTAGAGAATACGGCTGGTTATAGAATAGGGGTCTGTAGATAATACGGCTGGTTAGAGAGTAGGGGCATGAAGATAATACGGCTGGTTAGAGAGTAGGGGCATGTAGAGAATACGGCTTGTTATAGAGTAGGGGCTTGTAGATAATACGGCTGGTTATAGAGTAGGGGCATGTAGATAATACGGCTGGTTATAGAGTAGGGGCATGTAGATAATATGGCTGGTTATAGAGTAGGGGCATGTAGATAATACGGCTGGTTATAGAGTAGAGGCATGTAGATAATACGGCTGGTTATAGAGTAGGGGCATGTAGATAATACGGCTGGTTATAGAGTAGGGGCATGTAGATAATACGGCTGGTTATAGAGTAGGGGCATGTAGATAATACGGCTGGTTATAGAGTAGGGGCTTGTAGATAATAGGGCTGGTTATAGAGTAGGGGCTTGTAGATAATAAGGCTGGTTATAGAGTAGGGGCATGTAGATAATACGGCTGGTTATAGAGTGGGGTCTGTACTTAATACGGCTGATTATAGAGTGGGGTCTGTAGATAATACGGCTGGTTATAGAGTGGGGTCTGTAGATAATACGGCTGGTTATAGAGTGGGGTCTGTAGATAATACGGCTGGTTATAGAGTAGGGACATGTAGATAATATGGCTGGTTATAGAGTAGGGGCATGTAGATAATAGGGCTGGTTATAGAGTAGGGGCATGTAGATAATACGGCTGGTTAGAGAGTAGGGGCATGTAGATAATACGCTGGTTATAGAGTAGGGGCTTGTAGATAATACGGCTGGTTATAGAGTAGGGGCTTGTAGATAATACGGCTGGTTATAGAGTAGGGGCATGTAGATAATACGGCTGGTTAGAGAGTAGGGGCATGTAGATAATACGGCTGGTTATAGAGTAGGGACATGTAGATAATATGGCTGGTTATAGAGTAGGGGCATGTAGATAATAGGGCTGGTTATAGAGTAGGGGCATGTAGATAATACGGCTGGTTAGAGAGTAGGGGCATGTAGATAATACGGCTGGTTATAGAGTAGGGGCTTGTAGATAATACGGCTGGTTATAGAGTAGGGGCTTGTAGATAATACGGCTGGTTATAGAGTAGGGGCATGTATATAATACGGCTGGTTAGAGAGTAGGGGCATGTAGATAATACGGCTGGTTAGAGAGTTGGGGCATGTAGATAATACGGCTGGTTATAGAGTAGGGGCATGTAGATAATATGGCTGGTTATGGAGTAGGGGCATGTAGATAATACAGATGGTTATAGAGTAGGGGCATGTAGATAATACGGCTGGTTATAGAGTAGGGGCATGTAGATAATACGGTTGGTTATAGAGTAGGGGCATGTAGATAATACGGCTGGTTAGAGAGTTGGGGCATGTAGATAATACGGCTGGTTATAGAGTAGGGGCATGTAGAGAATACGGCTGGTTATAGAATAGGGGTCTGTAGATAATACGGCTGGTTAGAGAGTAGGGGCATGAAGATAATCCGGCTGGTTAGAGAGTAGGGGCATGTAGAGAATACGGCTGGTTATAGAGTAGGGGCTTGTAGATAATACGGCTGGTTATAGAGTAGGGGCATGTAGATAATATGGCTGGTTAGAGAGTAGGGGCATGTAGATAATACGGCTGGTTATAGAGTATGGGCATGTAGATAATATGGCTGGTTGTAGAGTAGGGGCATGAAGATAATACGGCTGGTTATAGAGTAGGGGCATGTAGATAATACGGCTGGTTATAGAGTGGGGCATGTAGATAATACGGCTGGTTATAGAGTAGGGGCATGTAGAGAATACGGCTGGTTATAGAATAGGGGTCTGTAGATAATACGGCTGGTTAGAGAGTAGGGGCATGAAGATAATACGGCTGGTTAGAGAGTAGCGGCATGTAGAGAATACGGCTTGTTATAGAGTAGGGGCTTGTAGATAATACGGCTGGTTATAGAGTAGGGGCATGTAGATAATACGGCTGGTTATAGAGTAGGGGCATGTAGATAATATGGCTGGTTATAGAGTAGGGGCATGTAGATAATACGGCTGGTTATAGAGTAGAGGCATGTAGATAATACGGCTGGTTATAGAGTAGGGGCATGTAGATAATACGGCTGGTTATAGAGTAGGGGCATGTAGATAATACGGCTGGTTATAGAGTAGGGGCATGTAGATAATACGGCTGGTTATAGAGTAGGGGCTTGTAGATAATAGGGCTGGTTATAGAGTAGGGGCTTGTAGATAATAAGGCTGGTTATAGAGTAGGGGCATGTAGATAATACGGCTGGTTATAGAGTGGGGTCTGTACTTAATACGGCTGATTATAGAGTGGGGTCTGTAGATAATACGGCTGGTTATAGAGTGGGGTCTGTAGATAATACGGCTGGTTATAGAGTGGGGTCTGTAGATAATACGGCTGGTTATAGAGTAGGGACATGTAGATAATATGGCTGGTTATAGAGTAGGGGCATGTAGATAATAGGGCTGGTTATAGAGTAGGGGCATGTAGATAATACGGCTGGTTAGAGAGTAGGGGCATGTAGATAATACGCTGGTTATAGAGTAGGGGCTTGTAGATAATACGGCTGGTTATAGAGTAGGGGCTTGTAGATAATACGGCTGGTTATAGAGTAGGGGCATGTAGATAATACGGCTGGTTAGAGAGTAGGGGCATGTAGATAATACGGCTGGTTATAGAGTAGGGACATGTAGATAATATGGCTGGTTATAGAGTAGGGGCATGTAGATAATAGGGCTGGTTATAGAGTAGGGGCATGTAGATAATACGGCTGGTTAGAGAGTAGGGGCATGTAGATAATACGGCTGGTTATAGAGTAGGGGCTTGTAGATAATACGGCTGGTTATAGAGTAGGGGCTTGTAGATAATACGGCTGGTTATAGAGTAGGGGCATGTATATAATACGGCTGGTTAGAGAGTAGGGGCATGTAGATAATACGGCTGGTTAGAGAGTTGGGGCATGTAGATAATACGGCTGGTTATAGAGTAGGGGCATGTAGATAATATGGCTGGTTATGGAGTAGGGGCATGTAGATAATACAGATGGTTATAGAGTAGGGGCATGTAGATAATACGGCTGGTTATAGAGTAGGGGCATGTAGATAATACGGTTGGTTATAGAGTAGGGGCATGTAGATAATACGGCTGGTTAGAGAGTAGGGGCATGTAGATAATACGGCTGGATATAGAGTAGGGGCATGTAGATAATACGGCTGGTTAGAGAGTAGGGGCATGTAGATAATATGGCTGGTTAGAGAGTAGGGGCATGTAGATAATACGGCTGGATATAGAGTAGGGGCATGTAGATAATACGGCTGGTTAGAGAGTTGGGGCATGTAGATAATACGGCTGGTTATAGAGTAGGGGCATGTAGATAATAAGGCTGGTTATGGAGTAGGGGCATGTAGATAATACAGATGGTTATAGAGTAGGGGCATGTAGATAATACGGCTGGTTATAGAGTAGGGGCATGTAGATAATACGGCTGGTTATAGAGTAGGGGCATGTAGATAATACGGCTGGTTAGAGAGTAGGGGCATGTAGATAATACGGCTGGTTAGAGAGTAGGGGCATGTAGATAATACGGCTGGTTAGAGAGTTGGGGCATGTAGATAATACGGCTGGTTATAGAGTAGGGGCATGTAGATAATACGGCTGGTTAGAGAGTTGGGGCATGTAGATAATACAGCTGGTTATAGAGTAGGGGCATGTAGAGAATACGGCTGGTTATAGAATAGGGGTCTGTAGATAATATGGCTGGTTAGAGAGTAGGGGCATGAAGATAATCCGGCTGGTTAGAGAGTAGGGGCATGTAGAGAATACGGCTGGTTATAGAGTAGGGGCATGTAGATAATATGGCTGGTTATAGAGTAGGGGCATGTAGATAATACGGCTGGTTAGAGAGTTGGGGCATGTAGATAATACGGCTGGTTATAGAGTAGGGGCATGTAGAGAATACGGCTGGTTATAGAATAGGGGTCTGTAGATAATACGGCTGGTTAGAGAGTAGGGGCATGAAGATAATCCGGCTGGTTAGAGAGTAGGGGCATGTAGAGAATACGGCTGGTTATAGAGTAGAGGCTTGTAGAGAATACAGCTGGTTATAGAGTAGGGGCATGTAGATAATACGGCTGGTTAGAGAGTTGGGGCATGTAGATAATACGGCTGGTTAGAGAGTAGCGGCATGTAGATTATATGGCTGGTTAGAGAGTAGGGGCATGTAGATAATACGGCTGTTTATAGAGTAGGGGCATGTAGATAATATGGCTGGTTATAGAGTAGGGGCATGTAGATAATACGGCTGGTTATAGAGTAGGGGCATGTAGATAATACGGCTAGTTAGAGAGTAGGGGCATGTAGATAATACGGCTGGTTATAGAGTAGGGGCATGTAGATAATGCGGCTGGTTATAGAGTAGGGGCATGTAGATAATACGGCTGGTTATAGAGTAGGGGCATGTAGATAATACGGCTGGTTATAGAGTAGGGACATGTAGATAATATGGCTGGTTATAGAGTAGGGGCATGTAGATAATACGGCTGGTTATAGAGTAGGGGCATGTAGATAATATGGCTGGTTATAGAGTAGGGGCATGTAGATAATACGGCTGGTTAGAGAGTTGGGGCATGTAGATAATACGCTGGTTATAGAGTAGGGGCATGTAGAGAATACGGCTGGTTATAGAATAGGGGTCTGTAGATAATACGGCTGGTTAGAGAGTAGGGGCATGAAGATAATCCGGCTGGTTAGAGAGTAGGGGCATGTAGAGAATACGGCTGGTTATAGAGTAGGGGCTTGTAGATAATACGGCTGGTTATAGAGTAGGGGCATGTAGATAATATGGCTGGTTAGAGAGTAGGGGCATGTAGATAATACGGCTGGTTATAGAGTAGGGGCATGTAGATAATATGGCTGGTTGTAGAGTAGGGGCATGAAGATAATACGGCTGGTTATAGAGTAGGGGCATGTAGATAATACGGCTGGTTATAGAGTGGGGCATGTAGATAATACGGCTGGTTATAGAGTAGGGGCATGTAGAGAATACGGCTGGTTATAGGATAGGGGTCTGTAGATAATACGGCTGGTTAGAGAGTAGGGGCATGAAGATAATACGGCTGGTTATAGAGTAGGGGCATGAAGATAATCCGGCTGGTTAGAGAGTAGGGGCATGTAGATAATATGGCTGGTTATAGAGTAGGGGCATGTAGATAATACGGCTGGTTAGAGAGTTGGGGCATGTAGATAATACGGCTGGTTATAGAGTAGGGGCATGTAGAGAATACGGCTGGTTATAGAATAGGGGTCTGTAGATAATACGGCTGGTTAGAGAGTAGGGGCATGAAGATAATCCGGCTGGTTAGAGAGTAGGGGCATGTAGAGAATACGGCTGGTTATAGAGTAGGGGCTTGTAGATAATACGGCTGGTTATAGAGTAGGGGCATGTAGATAATATGGCTGGTTAGAGAGTAGGGGCATGTAGATAATACGGCTGGTTATAGAGTATGGGCATGTAGATAATATGGCTGGTTGTAGAGTAGGGGCATGAAGATAATACGGCTGGTTATAGAGTAGGGGCATGTAGATAATACGGCTGGTTATAGAGTGGGGCATGTAGATAATACGGCTGGTTATAGAGTAGGGGCATGTAGAGAATACGGCTGGTTATAGAATAGGGGTCTGTAGATAATACGGCTGGTTAGAGAGTAGGGGCATGAAGATAATACGGCTGGTTAGAGAGTAGGGGCATGTAGAGAATACGGCTTGTTATAGAGTAGGGGCTTGTAGATAATACGGCTGGTTATAGAGTAGGGGCATGTAGATAATACGGCTGGTTATAGAGTAGGGGCATGTAGATAATATGGCTGGTTATAGAGTAGGGGCATGTAGATAATACGGCTGGTTATAGAGTAGAGGCATGTAGATAATACGGCTGGTTATAGAGTAGGGGCATGTAGATAATACGGCTGGTTATAGAGTAGGGGCATGTAGATAATACGGCTGGTTATAGAGTAGGGGCATGTAGATAATACGGCTGGTTATAGAGTAGGGGCTTGTAGATAATAGGGCTGGTTATAGAGTAGGGGCTTGTAGATAATAAGGCTGGTTATAGAGTAGGGGCATGTAGATAATACGGCTGGTTATAGAGTGGGGTCTGTACTTAATACGGCTGATTATAGAGTGGGGTCTGTAGATAATACGGCTGGTTATAGAGTGGGGTCTGTAGATAATACGGCTGGTTATAGAGTGGGGTCTGTAGATAATACGGCTGGTTATAGAGTAGGGACATGTAGATAATATGGCTGGTTATAGAGTAGGGGCATGTAGATAATAGGGCTGGTTATAGAGTAGGGGCATGTAGATAATACGGCTGGTTAGAGAGTAGGGGCATGTAGATAATACGCTGGTTATAGAGTAGGGGCTTGTAGATAATACGGCTGGTTATAGAGTAGGGGCTTGTAGATAATACGGCTGGTTATAGAGTAGGGGCATGTAGATAATACGGCTGGTTAGAGAGTAGGGGCATGTAGATAATACGGCTGGTTATAGAGTAGGGACATGTAGATAATATGGCTGGTTATAGAGTAGGGGCATGTAGATAATAGGGCTGGTTATAGAGTAGGGGCATGTAGATAATACGGCTGGTTAGAGAGTAGGGGCATGTAGATAATACGGCTGGTTATAGAGTAGGGGCTTGTAGATAATACGGCTGGTTATAGAGTAGGGGCTTGTAGATAATACGGCTGGTTATAGAGTAGGGGCATGTATATAATACGGCTGGTTAGAGAGTAGGGGCATGTAGATAATACGGCTGGTTAGAGAGTTGGGGCATGTAGATAATACGGCTGGTTATAGAGTAGGGGCATGTAGATAATATGGCTGGTTATGGAGTAGGGGCATGTAGATAATACAGATGGTTATAGAGTAGGGGCATGTAGATAATACGGCTGGTTATAGAGTAGGGGCATGTAGATAATACGGTTGGTTATAGAGTAGGGCATGTAGATAATACGGCTGGTTAGAGAGTAGGGGCATGTAGATAATACGGCTGGATATAGAGTAGGGGCATGTAGATAATACGGCTGGTTAGAGAGTAGGGGCATGTAGATAATATGGCTGGTTAGAGAGTAGGGGCATGTAGATAATACGGCTGGATATAGAGTAGGGGCATGTAGATAATACGGCTGGTTAGAGAGTTGGGGCATGTAGATAATACGGCTGGTTATAGAGTAGGGGCATGTAGATAATAAGGCTGGTTATGGAGTAGGGGCATGTAGATAATACAGATGGTTATAGAGTAGGGGCATGTAGATAATACGGCTGGTTATAGAGTAGGGGCATGTAGATAATACGGCTGGTTATAGAGTAGGGGCATGTAGATAATACGGCTGGTTAGAGAGTAGGGGCATGTAGATAATACGGCTGGTTAGAGAGTAGGGGCATGTAGATAATACGGCTGGTTAGAGAGTTGGGGCATGTAGATAATACGGCTGGTTATAGAGTAGGGGCATGTAGATAATACGGCTGGTTAGAGAGTTGGGGCATGTAGATAATACAGCTGGTTATAGAGTAGGGGCATGTAGAGAATACGGCTGGTTATAGAATAGGGGTCTGTAGATAATATGGCTGGTTAGAGAGTAGGGGCATGAAGATAATCCGGCTGGTTAGAGAGTAGGGGCATGTAGAGAATACGGCTGGTTATAGAGTAGGGGCATGTAGATAATATGGCTGGTTATAGAGTAGGGGCATGTAGATAATACGGCTGGTTAGAGAGTAGGGGCTTGTAGATAATACGGCTGGTTATAGAGTAGAGGCTTGTAGAGAATACAGCTGGTTATAGAGTAGGGGCATGTAGATAATACGGCTGGTTATAGAGTAGGGGCATGTAGATGATATGGCTGGTTATAGAGTAGGGGCATGTAGATAATATGGCTGGTTATAGAGTAGGGGCATGTAGATAATATGGCTGGTTATAGAGTAGGGGCGTCTAGAGAATACGGCTGGTTATAGAGTAGGGGCATGTAGATAATATGGCTGGTTATAGAGTAGGGCCATGTAGATAATATGGCTGGTTATAGAGTAGGGGCATGTAGATAATATGCCTGGTTATAAAGTAGGGGCATGTAGATAATAAGGCTGGTTATAGAGTAGGGGCATGTAGATAATACGGCTGGTTATAGAGTAGGGGCATGTAGATAATACGGCTGGTTAGAGAGTAGGGACATGAAGATAATACGGCTGGTTATAGAGTAGGGGCATGAAGATAATACGGCTGGTTATAGAGTAGGGGCATGAAGATAATACGGCTGGTTATAGAGTAGGGGCATGAAGATAATACGGCTGATTATAGAGTAGGGGCATGTAGAGAATACGGCTGGTTATATAGTAGGGGCATGTAGATAATACGGCTGGTTATAGAGTAGGGGCATGTAGATAATACGGCTGGTTATAGAGTAGGGGCATGTAGATAATACGGCTGGTTATAGAGTAGGGGCATGTAGATAATACGGCTGGTTAGAGAGTAGGGGCTTGTAGATAATACGGCTGGTTATAGAGTAGAGGCTTGTAGAGAATACAGCTGGTTATAGAGTAGGGGCATGTAGATAATACGGCTGGTTAGAGAGTTGGGGGATGTAGATAATACGGCTGGTTAGAGAGTAGCGGCAAGTAGATTATATGGCTGGTTAGAGAGTAGGGGCATGTAGATAATACGGCTGTTTATAGAGTAGGGGCATGTAGATAATATGGCTGGTTATAGAGTAGGGGCATGTAGATAATACGGCTGGTTATAGAGTAGGGGCATGTAGATAATACGGCTAGTTAGAGAGTAGGGGCATGTAGATAATACGGCTGGTTATAGAGTAGGGGCATGTAGATAATACGGCTAGTTAGATAGTAGGGGCATGTAGATAATATGGCTGGTTAGAGAGTAGGGGCATGTAGATAATACGGCTGGTTATAGAGTAGGGGCATGTAGATAATACGGCTGGTTATAGAGTAGGGGCATGTAGATAATACGGCTGGTTATAGAGTAGGGGTATGTAGATAATACGGCTGGTTATAGAGTAGGGACATGTAGGTAATGCGGCTGGTTATAGAGTAGGGGCATGTAGATAATACGGCTGGTTATAGAGTAGGGGCATGTAGATAATACGGCTGGTTATAGAGTAGGGACATGTAGATAATATGGCTGGTTATAGAGTAGGGGCATGTAGATAATACGGCTGGTTATAGAGTAGGGGCATGTAGATAATACGGCTGGTTAGAGAGTAGGGACATGAAGATAATACGGCTGGTTATAGAGTAGGGGCATGAAGATAATACGGCTGGTTATAGAGTAGGGGCATGAAGATAATACGGCTGGTTATAGAGTAGGGGCATGAAGATAATACGGCTGATTATAGAGTAGGGGCATGTAGAGAATACGGCTGGTTATATAGTAGGGGCATGTAGATAATACGGCTGGTTATAGAGTAGGGGCATGTAGATAATACGGCTGGTTATAGAGTAGGGGCATGTAGATAATACGGCTGGTTAGAGAGTAGGGGCATGTAGATAATACGGCTGGTTAGAGAGTAGGGGCTTGTAGATAATACGGCTGGTTATAGAGTAGAGGCTTGTAGAGAATACAGCTGGTTATAGAGTAGGGGCATGTAGATAATACGGCTGGTTAGAGAGTTGGGGCATGTAGATAATACGGCTGGTTAGAGAGTAGCGGCATGTAGATTATATGGCTGGTTAGAGAGTAGGGGCATGTAGATAATACGGCTGTTTATAGAGTAGGGGCATGTAGATAATATGGCTGGTTATAGAGTAGGGGCATGTAGATAATACGGCTGGTTATAGAGTAGGGGCATGTAGATAATACGGCTAGTTAGAGAGTAGGGGCATGTAGATAATACGGCTGGTTATAGAGTAGGGGCATGTAGATAATACGGCTAGTTAGAGAGTAGGGGCGTGTAGATAATATGGCTGGTTAGAGAGTAGGGGCATGTAGATAATACGGCTGGTTATAGAGTAGGGGCATGTAGATAATACGGCTGGTTATAGAGTAGGGGCATGTAGATAATACGGCTGGTTATAGAGTAGGGGCTTGTAGATAATACGGCTGGTTATAGAGTAGGGGCTTGTAGATAATACGGCTGGTTATAGAGTAGGGGCATGTAGATAATACGGCTGGTTATAGAGTAGGGGCTTGTAGATAATACGACTGGTTATAGAGTAGGGACATGTAGATAATACGGCTGGTTATAGAGTAGGGTCTGTAGATGATACGGTTGGTTAGAGAGTAGGGGCATGTAGATAATACGGCTGGTTATAGAGTAGGGGCATGAAGATAATACGGCTGGTTATAGAGTAGGGGCATGAAGATAATACGGCTGGTTAGAGAGTAGGGGCATGAAGATAATACGGCTGGTTATAGAGTAGGGGCATGTAGAGAATACGGCTGGTTATAGAGTAGGGGCTTGTAGATAATACGGCTGGTTATAGAGTAGAGGCTTGTAGAGAATACAGCTGGTTATAGAGTAGGGGCATGTAGATAATAAGGCTGGTTACAGAGTAGGGGCATGTAGATAATATGGCTGGTTATAGAGTAGGGGCATGTAGATAATACGGCTGGTTAGAGAGTAGGGGCTTGTAGATAATACGGCTGGTTATAGAGTAGAGGCTTGTAGAGAATGCAGCTGGTTATAGAGTAGGGGCATGTAGAGAATACAGCTGGTTATAGAGTAGGGGCTTGTAGATAATACGGCTGGTTATACATTCGAGGCTTGTAGAGAATACAGCTGGTTATAGAGTAGGGGCATGTAGATAATACAGATCGTTATAGAGTAGGGGCACAGACCCACACATGCACAGTCGCATGAACACACACTAGAACTCATACATGCACAGCCCCATGCATGCACATGTTCATAGACCCACACCAGGACTCATGCACGCACAGACATACACATGCACGGACCCAGACTACAACTCATACATGCACACACCCAAGCTCTCACCCCTGGTCGCAAATATAGATGCAGATATAATCCTACAAGTTATCAGTCCAGCCTAAACCATCAGGAGGTAGGTGTCAGGAGTGGGGATTCTATTTATGTGAAGGGCACAGACCATTTGTCCTTAAAGGGCCCCCAATCTCAGTTCTAATAGGACACAAGAAAATCGGCAGATTGGGTCTAGTGAGAGAGGCATAGCTGACCCCTCTTTACACACCACATTTTGTTGAATATATACAATGCTAACACCAACGTAATATAATTATGTATATTTACTTGATATATATATATATATACATTAACTTGGTTACAGCACTGGATTCATTTCTACAGATCTCCCATTTAAATCATGGACACTTTTTGCAGACACGAAGGTGTGTGTGTGTGTGTGGGGGGGTGGGTTAGGATTTGATGCCACAGGTCCAGACCTTCCATTTTCCCCTAAAAGCACAATTTTCACTGACCCTTTCAATCAACTATTTCTCAACGGTCACCTTAGTAATGGAATTACGGGATGCCTCCAGCAGTCAGCGAGGACAGGGAATGTGTCACGAGCATTTTGTTTCCCAAAAGCATTGCCGTTCTCTTTCGAATTTCACCCTTTTAATGCTTTCAAGGTTAAAAAAGCTTTCATACTTATCCTGCCTCTTAGATGCAATACCAACAATTTACTTTAACTAAAGACTATCATCGGGAGAGAGAGAAAAAAAAAAATCTCTCTTGTTTATTATAGCTGAGAACAGACAGGGAAGGCGATTACAGAGTAGATGAATAGAAGGGGAGCGAGTGTTCTCTAAGGTTTGAATGACACAAAACGAAACATTAGAAGAAAAAAAAGAACTTATTTTGGTGTAAAAGCGTAAGGTGGAGAGTGCAGACACTTAAAGGAAAGTCTTGGTTTATTAGAGTAACAAAGCATTGGCAGGCAGTCATACAGAATAGTAAAGAAGTCAAATGGGTTTTATGGGTGAACAAGATAACAGAGGCTTATATTAATTAAGTGAAAATCTATTACCCAAGGCTCTGCTTAAACCTGGGCAGACATATCGTAGCAAGAAATCAATTAAAGGTAAAAAACTTTTTTTGGAGAAAACACCATAAATCATGTGTGTTTGGATGGGCACATTTCCCAATTGAGATTAAAAAACCTGAGCTAACACTGAGGACATTAACGAGAGAGGTGGGGGGTGGCAGTAGGTCTTCGGGTGGGGAGGCATGGTTCTAGATTTTTATTGGAGCGCAAATAAAATAATCAATCATTATCCAGTTTCAGCTACTCCACTGCTCCCTCTCCATGGGGGCTTCATCTGCAAATGGTGGTCCTAAAGAGCCACTTAGTTTGCTTGTACAGTATTCTCCTTCCAGGATATGTTAAAAATTGTGACTAAGAAAGGAAAGAGACAAGACATGGAGCCCTATAGCTGTGTGAATAAATTAAATAAAAACAGTCTGAATATTTGTATTAGTTTCTGGCCTTATCCTTTATCTAGGATAGCCTTGTGCCTATCCCACGCATGCTTAAACTCCTTTGCTGTATTAACCTCTACCACCTCTGCTGGAAGGCTGTTCCATTCATGCACTACCCTCTCAGAATAGTAATACTTCCAGCTATTACTTTTAAATCATTGCCCCTCTAATTTAAGACTATGTCCTCTAGTTGTGGTAGTTTTTCTTCCTTTAAATATACTCTCCTCCTTTACTGTGTCGATTCCCTGTATGTATTTAAATGATTCTATCATTTCCCCCCTGTTACATCTTTCCTCCAAGCTATACATAACAAAATTACTCAGTGGAACAAAGATACCAGTTTACCTATAATTATTAATCATAATCAAACTGTAAATATGAATGGTCCTTTTCACAAGATGCTTCAAGTTTACTGTGGCATTAATACAGAGCACGGGTACCTACACAATATTTGCCACTGGTTTAGTGTAATTTCTGGTGCATGTCAGATAGGCTTGGAAACGGGTGTTGGTAGGATGTCTCTAGAGTCTTCTGACCTTGATCCAATGTCCAAGGAGAGTTGTATTGTGGGCAATATGACAAAAAATGACTTGTGGGCAAAGTGAGACCATGGACCACTTCATGTTAGAGTCTTGGCCAACGCTGACGATGACAAGGCACACCTATTTGGGATCATCTATATGTTGGCCCTTCAGTAGGATTGTCCATCTTGCAGGAACTAGCTTTTGGAACCAAATTATTTTCGTAGGACTAGTATTCAGCTGCAGAGCCAAGATATAAAATTTATTAATCACATACTAAGTTACATAGCATTATAAATATTTTACTTTGTTGCTGGAGGTGTTGAAAATAAAGTCCCCCAGCACCTTGAGAGACGGCTAGGGCTTTGACTTGAAAAAAGGTCATCGTGCCAGAGGGGTGTCAATAAAGTAAGATGAGATTTTTTTACCTGAACTTAAACTACCCAGACTGAAAACTCAGTTACTGAGTCGCAGATAACAGTGTCTTAACCCTCCCCGCTACAAAAAACCCAACATCAAACCAAAACCTTCTCTTGTTTGCTGGCCTTTACTTGAGATCTCGGAGATACCAGGCATCCGGCCATGCATCAAACCCACACTAGGGATTGGGAAAGATTTGAGAAAAAAAAAGTCAATAACGCCTTCATCTTTACCAACTTTTGAACATTAAAAGGTGCGACTCTTTGGGGATTGGCTTTTGCATCATAATACGAACTTCGACCTCAATGTATTTTAGAAGACACAGCATCTGTTAATCACAGCCTCGAGTTCTAGAAATTATACGTATGTATATTAGGATCGGTGGATGTTCTGTGTCCTCAAGAGACCGTTAATGGAGTGAGACTTGTGTCTCCAGTTATACACCCTTCGTAACGGGACTAGTTATCTTTAACCGTAGAGGGAAAATGGAATGTCTGATGACTTTAGTAGAGTGCACATATAATACAGTACATTATAGATGACATCATTATAAAAACATGTCCACTATCAGGGAATCTTTATTAGGGACTATTCGTTAACGGCTCATTCCAAACAAAAACGGATTATGAACTGTTTTTTTGTTGTACCGACTTCCCTAAAGGTTGTTATCTTGCTATAAACTTGAATAGATCTTGCCGTAAAGCTACCAATTTTTTGAGGGATACACAATACATTTACATGCTGCCCTGCATCATGTATAATGCATATGTATTCAGAGGGAGATCAATGAATTGGCTCAAGATGATTCTCATGGGACTGACTCCTTAGTAAGCCCGTTTCCCCCTCTGGACACAGATCTGACTTAAGTGGAACAATTCCGATTAGGGGCTGCAATCCCACATTCCCAATTTAATTGCTCGTTGTCCGGGACTGTACATGCACAGTATCGCCGTTACCGTGCATGAGCGATAGAGCTGAAACCCAACCTCCCAAGTTCCACCCACAGCCTCCCGGTTCATATCACTCAACACATGTTGAGTGGTATGATGTCATTCCAAATCCTTTAAGAGAGCTATACACCCATTTGAAGTATTGCTTAAACTGCAAACATACTGAAGACACAGATATTCAAATTCTATAGAAAACATATATTAGACTCTATCTGCTTGCTTGCTTCATGGGTCTATTATGTAAACCAACTATTTTTTTTCTCTGAAATCTCATTTGCCAAGTAACTAGCTAGAAGTAAAGCTAGCAGTTATGCTTCTAGAAATGGTGTGTGTTGAACTTTTGTCCGCGATGGTTCACAGACAGACAAGATTTTCATGATAATTCATAGAACATTGCTTCCCGATGCTTAATACTTATGGTCTGATTACATCTGAGTTAGAGAAGTCCCACAACTCTGGAAGGTTTCCTGTAATCAGGGACAAAGTCTAACAAATGCAGCAAGTTAAGGTTTTGTTTATACATCCGTAACTGTGACCTTTGTACATTTAACCTCTTGGGGTTTAGGACAGAAGACTAGTGGAATGGATATCTTACTTTCCTGGGCTATGTTTCACTACACGGAGTGCGGGGGGCACAGGTACATCCAAGTCCTTAACCTTAATGGCTCTGTATCAACTGAACATTGTTCTTGCTGTGCATGTAAACTATAAAAAAAATATTGAAAATGATCTATACATTGTATTAGTAAAACTGCAAGCAAATGCCTGAATTAGGAGAATTTAAAAAAAAAATGTGTGTATGGAGTGGCGTGCCCATGACATCACTAGTGCTAGCTTTATGGTGCTAGCTGTGGGCATTGAATAATGACTGTCTACCCCACTCGGAAGAATGACGTTTTGTTTAGTCCTATAATTAAATTCACTAAAGTGAGTTCACTAGTGAAAATTATCCGACACGGGCTTCTTATTCCACATTTATTTCACAGTTCCACTGAAACGTTAGTGCAGGAAGGGGTGTGATTAATATCTCACAGACAGCACAGAGAGTGGTTATCACCATCACCCCGAAACACAGCAGATTGCCTCGTAACCTGCAATGAGGAAAACACACTTGGCGATTCTATTTACAAACCGATTTGATAAGTAACAATCCTCTCCTCAATGCTTAGCGCCATGGTATTTTTTTTTTCCCGTCAGCATTACTGCGGAGGAATACATGTTTTCATTGTGAAATAGATTTCTGAATTCTTGGGGATATTTGTTATCTTCGCTGGGATAGAGCCTGGATTAGTCAGAATTACTTTCAGTGAATCGGAAGCGTGCGTTTTTAGTGATAATACTAGAAGGATTTGGGAAGTTGTGTCGGATAAACCTATTCTCCACTCTCCGCATTAGTTTCCTATTAAATGGATATTGTATGTGTCTAAATTGGCATGCTGACCTTCAAAGCCATAAAGGCTCACTCCAAGCAACAGAAACAAAACCCAGTGTCATGGTTACCCTCAGAAACCATCACTCTCAGTCGCACCTTGTGAAGTGTTAACATGTTCCTTCTATTAACCTGAACAGATCCTACATTACATCCAGTGACCTGTGGTTCCATGCATACATGTCAGGCTCATGGCCATGGCCCGTAGTTTTGGCATGGCCCACACAGCGGAATGAGAATGTTCTTCGCCACGGCTGATTCATCACATGTAAGGTTAGTATTACGGTTCATTTCAGGGTTAGTGTCAAGGTTTGTTTTAGGTTTAGTATTAGGGTCAATGGTTAATTTAGGGCTGGTATCAGGGGGCTACTTTTAAAATTAGTATTACGGTCAGTATTTGGGTTCGAGAATAGGGTGCTTTGAACTGTCAGTGCTGTAATGTTTTGCTGACCCTTCCCTCTTCTCACATGCTGGCCCTTACCTGCCTCTCTCCTGCTGACCCTTCCCTGCCTCTCTCCTGCTGACCCTTCCCTCCTCTCTCTTGCTGACCCTTCCCTGCCTCTCTTCTGCTGACCCTTCCCTCCTCTCTCTTGCTGACCCTTCCCTGCCTCTCTCCTGCTGACCCTTCCCTCTTCTCTCTTGCTGACCCTTCCCTCCTCTCTCTTGCTGACCCTTCTCTCTTCTCACCTGCTGGCCCTTCCCTGCCTCTCTCATGCTGACCCTTCCCTGCCTCTCTCCTGCTGACCCTTCCCTGCCTCTCTCCTGCTGACCCTTCCCTCTTATCTCTTGCTGACCCTTCCCTGCCTCTCGCCTGCTGACCTTTCCCTCTTCTCACCTGCTGACCCTTCCCTGCCTCTCACATGCTGACCCTTCTCTGCCTCCCTCCTGCTGACCCTTTTCTTTATCTCTCCTGCTGACCCTTCCCTGCCTCTCTCCTGCTGACCCTTCCCTCCTCTCTTCTGCTGACCCTTCCCTCCTCTCTCCGCCTGACCCTTCCCTGCCTCTCTCCTGCTGACCCTTCCCTGCCTCTCTCATGCTGACCCTTCTCTGCCTCCCTCCTGCTGACCCTTTTCTTTATCTCTCCTGCTGACCCTTCCCTGCCTCTCTCCTGCTGACCCTTCCCTCCTCTCTTCTGCTGACCCTTCCCTCCTCTCTCCTGCTGACCCTTCCCTGCCTCTCTCCTGCTGACCCTTCCCTGCCTCTCTCCTCCTGACCCTTCCCTGCCTCTCTCCTGCTGACCCTTCCCTGCCTCTCTCCTGCTGGCCCTTTCCTTCCTCTCTCCTGCTGACCCTTCCCTGCCTCTCTCCTGCTGACCCTTCCCTGCCTCTCTCATGCTGGCCCTTCCCTCCTCTCTACTGCTGACCCTTCCGTGCCTCTCTCATGCGGACCCTTCCCTGCCTCTCTCCTGCTGACCCTTCCCTGCCTCTCTCCTGCTGACCCTTTCCTCCTCTCTCCTGCTGACCCTTTCCTCCTCTCTCCTGCTGACCCTTCCCTGCCTCTCTCCTGCTGACCCTTCCCTCCTCTCTACTGCTGACCCTTCCCTGCCTCTCTCATGCTGACCCTTCCCTGCCTCTCTCCTGCTGACCTTTCACTGCCTCTCTCCTGCTGACCCTTCCCTGCCTCTCTCTTGCTGACCCTTCCCTGTCTCTCTCCTGCTGACCCTTCACTGCCTCTCTCTTGCTGACCCTTCCCTGCCTCTTTCCTGCTGACCCTTCCCTCCTCTCTCCTGCTGACCCTTCCCTGCCTCTCTCCTGCTGACCCTTCCCTCCTCTCTACTGCTGACCCTTCCCTGCCTCTCTCATGCTGACCCTTCCCTGCCTCTCTCCTGCTGACCCTTCACTGCCTCTCTCCTGCTGACCCTTCCCTGCCTCTCTCTTGCTGACCCTTCCCTGTCTCTCTCCTGCTGACCCTTCACTGCCTCTCTCTTGCTGACCCTTCCCTGCCTCTTTCCTGCTGACCCTTCCCTGCCTCTCTCCTGCTGACCCTTCCCTGTCTCTCTCCTGCTGACCCTTCCCTGTCTCTCTCCTGCTGACCCTTCCCTGTTTCTCTCCTGCTGACCCTTCCCTCCTCTCTCTTGCTGACCCTTCCCTCCTCTCTCTTGCTGACCGTTCCCTGTCTCTCTCCTGCTGACCCTTCCCTGCCTCTCTATTGCGGACCGTTCCCTGTCTCTCTCCTGCTGACCCTTCCCTGCCTCTCTATTGCGGACCCTTCCCTGTCTCTCTCTTGCAAACCTGATATTTGATAGTACAATAAATATGTTTATAATACATTTGTTTATTTAAAATTTAATATCTAAATTTTTTTTTTTTTTTTTTTTTTAACACTCAGAACCGGTACAATATTATGTATATCATCATTGTGTCATTTTTTTCCTTTCGTCTTGCATATTGTCTCTGTTATTATAGAAATTATATATCCGATTTTCATCTGTTTATATAATGTTATTTAATAGCATTTCTTTTATTTGTCATATTCATTGACCCTCCCCCTTCCTTAACAACCCAGATCTATGCATCTCATTCACCCTGACTAACAGCCATTCTCACTGTCCATGTTTTTAACATGCAAGAAAGTCCTAGTGACCCTAAAAAAAAAATCCGGATCCATGTACCGAAAACAGCTCTTTCAGTAAGTTACTTTACCACCCATGACGGCGCCCAGTAATAAGGATATCCAACAATTCTAGAACTCTGTTCAAAGACCCAAAACCCGCTCCTTTTACCAGATATTCACTCAGTACTATAGGAGTACAGGACAGAAGGAACTCACAGTGTGCTTTAAAAATCTAATTATTACTAACTCTTATTTTTCTTCTTCTCATTAATACAGATTTTGAATTTCTTTCCTGTGGGTCATCAACATGTCATACAAATCTACTCTCGCTGATGAGGTCATGTCATCTCATCCAGTTTTTGGAAAGGGTCTAATTTGCATCACCAACCGCAATCCATGACTTCATTACAGCTATATAATTAGGGATATTAGCGCTATATTGTTTTCTAGCGGTGTGGAAATAGCAAGGGTGCTTCTGGCTCATTCACATACACATATTATTTGCTAGAACAATTCGTATTATTTGATATTGTAGAATCACTGCCTACCTGCCCGAGAGACGTTTATTTGTATAGCCCTGCTGGCAAATCTTTAATTATGTGCATAATTATAATTAACAGCTGCATTCAAAAGAAGACATGTGTCTTTATTTTAATTTCATGCTTTAATCCGTTTCATTAAAAAAATGTAAAAAAAAAAAATCACAAAGATTTTAATTTTAGTTCAAATGCATATTATCCCATTAACACCCACATATCTGGCGCTCGAACTAAACAGCCGTGTAGAACTATTTCACAGCAAATAACACAGAGAGGTGACACTGGAGATGGGCTCAGTATATTTTGTAGCCAGAAGATAATTTGGAGGAGAAGAGATTTTCAGATTTGTGTTTGGGCCTTCAAGATGTTCTCTTTTGCTGAGCTTGCTGAGTCTGTGTAACTATCCTTAAAAACATTAACTTCCATTAATTGAAAGATTACATCAAGTGTAGGAATTCTAAGTAGAAATGTTTTAATGAAAGAACACAAATAAAGTACCTTATAGACCTCTCTTTGCTCCTGATGGCTTAACCAGAGGGCGGACATGTTGTTTAGAATCGTTGGTCCTTCATCTGACCAAGATGTCTGCCCTGTGATAGAGCTACATAAGCAAAGCTCAATAAGGTCATTCATTTGTATTTTTTCAATAAAGAGTTTCTATTTAAAATGCCTACACTTAATGTTATCATTCATGCTTAGAAATTCTTTTGTTTTTTTTATTTATACAATAGCTTGTTAGCCGGAGAAAAAAAAAACTTGGTTATTTAACAGTAATATAAAAAGCAGTTCAACACGAGTTTAAGTTAACGTCATTCAAACAAAAGTGTACACATATAGGGATAATGAGAATAAGGGTAGTTAAGTCAGATGGGCCACACATTGCTGTCAGAGGGGCTGGCTTAGGATAAAATGATCTTCACATTGGATTAGCAGAAATGCATACATTAAGAGCAACACGTGAATGACATACATCTGTGATTCCATAAGCACACACCACAGACGTGCAAAACATGTTTTTCTCTTAAGCTAAAAAGATAATTGTGCTTTAAATAAGTAGCGGGAAATGTCGCTCACCCAAAATGTAAAAATACTCCTATCCACACTCAAACCAAGCAGAACTCTTTATGTAATGAAATAAATTAAAAGTATTTTAGCTATTTTAGTAAGTTTAATTTTTTTTATACACTTTTTTTTTGTGAATTTATTTTGCTCCTCATTTTTATAGCTATTCTTCGTTTATACATTTGCTGCATTTCTGTTATTTTTGATCATTTATTGTTCTCTATATTTACTGTATAAGAATTGTTTAGGTGACTGAGTATCTTTAAGCATATCAGGAAGTATTACTTTACTGAGAGAGTAGTGGGTGTATGGAATAGTCTTCCAGTAGAAGTGGTAGAGGTTAATACAGTGAAGGAGTTTAAGCATGCATGGGATAGGTATAAGGCTCTCCTAGATATAAGATAAGGTCAGGGACTAATGAAGGTATTACATTACTGAGAGGGTAGTGGATGCATGGAATAGTCTTCCAGTAGAAGTGGTAGAGGTTAATACAGTGAAGGAGTTTAAGCATGCGTGGGATAGGTATAGGCTATCCTGGATATAAGATAAGGCCAGGGACTAATGAAGGTATTACATTACTGAGAGGGTAGTGGATGTATAGAATAGTCTTCCAGTAGAAGTGGTAGAGGTTAATACAGTGAAGGAGTTTAAGCATGCATGGGATAGGTATAAGGCTATCCTAGATATAAGATAAGGCCAGGGACTAATGAAATTATTACTTTACTGAGAGGGTAGGGGATGTATGGAATAGTCTTCCAGTAGAAGTGGTAGAGGTTAATACAGTGAAGGAGTTTAAGCATGCATGGGATAGGTATAAGGCTATCCTAGATATAAGATAAGACCAGGGACTAATGAAAGTATTACTTTACTGAGAGGGTAGGGGATGTATAGAATAGTCTTCCAGTAGAAGTGGTAGAGGTTAATACAGTGAAGGAGTTTAAGCATGCATGGGATAGGTATAAGGCTATCCTAGATATAAGATAAGACCAGGGACTAATGAAAGTATTACTTTACTGAGAGGGTAAAAGCGCACTTTTTTCTGTTTTGTAATTTTTGTATGTTTTGTGTGGTTTAGGAACACACTTATTAAGTGCAGCTCACATTAAGATTAAGCGCTGGGTTAATCTCCCTGTTTTTTGTCACATCACACACAGACTCCCATCACACTCAGCCATACACAGCCTCACATCACACACACTCTTCCATCACACTCAGTCACACACAGCCTCACATCACACACTGACTCCCATCACACTCAGCCACACACAGCCTCACATCACACACTGACTCCCATCACACTCAGCCATACACAGCCTCACATCACACACTCTTCCATCACACTCAGTCACACACAGCCTCACATCACACACAGACTCCCATCACACTCAGTCATACACAGCCTCACATCACACACACTCTTCCATCACACTCAGTCACACACAGCCTCACATCACACACTGACTCCCATCACACTCAGTCATACACAGCCTCACATCACACACACTCTTCCATCACACTCAGTCACACACACTGACTCCCATCACACACTGACTCCCATCACACTCAGTCACACACAGCCTCACATCACACACACTCTTCCATCACACTCAGTCACACACACTGACTCCCATCACACACACTCTGACACCCATCACACTCAATCAAACACTAACTCCCACCACACTGTCACACACTGACTCCCATCACACTCAGTCACACACAGCCTCACATCACACACAGACTCCCATCACACTCAGTCACACACAGCCTCACATCACACACACTCTTCCATCACACTCAGTCACACACACTCTGACTCCCATCACACACAGCCTCACATCACACACAGCCTCACATCACACACAGCCTCACATCACACACAGACTCCCATCACACTCATACTCACAACCACCGTTTTCCATTTGAACCAGCTTACCTTCTGCTGTACTCTGACAGGCAGGGGGCGGAGACTTTACACTGGCACGTGTGACAGGGAACGAAGGGAGGGGAAGTGAGGGAGCCCCGAGCATGACAAGCAGCACCGGGTGAGGGGAAGAACGAAAGGAGCGGTGGGGGTGGGAAGGGGAGGGGGTAGGAAGGTAAGAGAGAGGGAGGGGAGGGGGTGGGAAGGTAAGAGAGAGGGAGGGGAGGGGGTAGGAAGGTAAGAGAGAGGGAGGGGAGGGGGTGGGAAGGTAAGAGAGAGGGAGGGGAGGGGGTAGGAAGGTAAGAGAGAGGGAGGGGAGGGGTGGGATAAGAGAGGGAGGGGAGGGGGTAGGAAGGTAAGAGAGAGGGAGGGGAGGGGGTAGGAAGGTAAGAGAGAGGGAGGGGAGGGGGTAGGAAGGTAAGAGAGAGGGAGGGGAGGGGGTAGGAAGGTAAGAGAGAGGGAGGGGAGGGGTGGGAAGGTAAGAGAGAGGGAGGGGAGGGGGTAGGAAGGTAAGAGAGAGGGAGGGGAGGGGGTAGGAAGGTAAGAGAGAGGGAGGGGAGGGGGTGGGAAGGTAAGAGAGAGGGAGGGGAGGGGGTAGGAAGGTAAGAGAGAGGGAGGGGAGGGGTGGGAAGGTAAGAGAGAGGGAGGGGAGGGGTGGGAAGGTAAGAGAGAGGGAGGGGAGGGGGTAGGAAGGTAAGAGAGAGGGAGGGGAGGGGGTGGGAAGGTAAGAGAGAGGGAGGGGAGGGGGTAGGAAGGTAAGAGAGAGGGAGGGGAGGGGGTAGGGAGGTAAGAGAGAGGGAGGGGAGGGGGTAGGGAGGTAAGAGAGAGGGAGGGGAGGGGTGGGAAGGTAAGAGAGAGGGAGGGGAGGGGGTAGGGAGGTAAGAGAGAGGGAGGGGAGGGGGTGGTAAGAGAGAGGGAGGGGAGGGAACAACTTTTAACAAAACGGAGAAGAAAGTTAAAATCTACGCCGCACCAGAAGTGTTTAAAGCACCAGTGTGCTTTACCAACCTCTGGGAAAGTGCCGCCCTAGGCGAGCGCCTTGTTTGCCTCGCGGTAGATACACTACTGGTATATAGCTTGGTACTCCCCCTCTCCCCCCCTGGGACCGGGGCGCGGCGACACTCTCCCTCGGTTACCCAGTCAGTATACATTTGTTATTTCCTAGTTCACAGGGTCCCCCCTACTTCTCCTATCGTTCCACTTGGACCAGATGTTAAGAAAGGAATCGCGGAGCGCTCTATCTTTCGTATAGAAATATCTTTCTGCTCCAGCCTGATTTTCTATTTGTCTTTTTATTTCATGTCCAGAGGGAATCACAGGCGTACGCCAGTGTCTAGCCAGACATTCAGCAGGAGTATAGTACTATATTTATCCCTATAAGGAGTGTCCATATGGAACAAAAATGTCTGAGGCTGTAAGTTCAGTGGTATCCCAAAGATCTCTTGACAGGTAGTGCTCAGCCATCCCTTCAGCTCCATTAATCTGGGGCATTCCCACCAGATATGAATCTGAGATCCCTGACCACCACAACCTCTCCAGCATAAATCGTCTGGCAAGTGATGAAACTTGAATAGGCGTGTGGGTACCAAGTTCCATCGGTGCATAAGTTTAAAATATTGTTCTTGTAGGTTTGCACAATGCGTGGCCTTCCTTGTGGACTGCCAAGCATTATACCATTTCTGCATTCGAGATAGTATATCGTATCTGTAAGTCTGAGAAGGAGAGAAAGCTGTCATTAGCGAATAAATCAGATACATTATGGATCCCTGCGATTTTCCATCTCGATAGGTCTATATCCTGAATTATCAGGGAAATATCGCCTCTAATGGAGTGTCGGATGTGATCTTTTTCAGAGGTCCCTTTGTTCTACGCAGTCTATATACATTTTGAGTAAGTGTTCCGATAATTTTATTATCTATTTTTAACTTTCTAAATGTTTCTGGGCTCAACCATTGGAATAGGAACGGGTCTGCCCTACCTGCTCCTACCCTTTCTATATTAATCCAGCCCACATTATCCGGGGGTACTCCATCTTCTCATATCTGCTAAAACCAGGTTAAACGGAGAAACAGTTCAAACAGAACGTGGGAGGCTTGCTTAGATACCGATATGCGGATTTCAAGATGGACCCATCTGAGAGCATGGGTGGAACAAAGACTTGCAGAATGGGGAGGATCTACGTGGTAGGAGAATGCAGCACCAAGAAAAAAATTGTTCTTACCAGAAAAAATAGGCTGAACATTACAAAAAACTAGGCGAAGTACCAGTCTTAGGCATGGACATTTACTTGGATCTGTGGTGGAAAATGTAACGATGTTCTATGAACCTTCACAATCCTTGCCATAGATACTCGTGTCCTAGTACAGATGATTTGCCTATCCATGAGCTTCACATGGGCTAGGGAGGTTAAATTCGCCTTCCTCTGTCTTGGATAATAGGGGACAAGGTCAGAGGCCTGTCAAATAGCTCCCACGCTCCAGCATTCATGTGCAATTCAACATATCCCAGCTATGATAATGACAACAACACTGTCTGTATGCAAGTGTGAGGAGTTGTGGTTAACTCATGAGTTGAAAAAGAGGAGCAGTGAGGTCTACAGTGCCATTGAGTCACACAGGGGAAGTCGTTGCCTTATGTCACCAGACAAACTCACAAAATATCAAGGTGGATCAGACAAAATTAACATAATGTGCAAGATTTTCTAACCTTTGGAAGGAAATGTTTTTTTATAAAAAAAAAAATCAGAATTTACACTACCTCTTTAGTATTTAGCAAATTGTTACACAATGGCGCTGGATTCTGCAGTGATGTTACTGTGGGAGCAAACAAAGCATACAACCACACTAGATAGACTGGAAAGGTAGGTGAGGAGATGGATCAAAGCAAAGGATGGTGTGATTACAAAACAAGGTCAAATGTCAAGATCAAAAGGAAAATGGATCGCTGATCGATAAATCAGGCAAATGGCCATGTAAAGACTTTCCTACAAGGTGAACCAATTTTTTCTTAATGTATTAATTGCTTGTTTATTATGGAATGATCATAGCTAGACATACAGGATCCTCATTATTCCACAGTCTTCTTTCCTCATAGTGTTTAAACAAAACCCTAGACTGCATTGGAGTGGAGATGGAGTAGTAAAAAATAGGAGTAGAAAAGACATAAATAATTGTACACAAGGTAAATAAGACACTCAAGTCATTGGCCTGGAATCTATGGCCCCCATTAATGAAACGCTAACGAGGTCTACAGGTGCACTACTATCGCTTGCAAAAATTACTGTACACGTTGTGAAAATACAGCTACACATAACCCATTCCACCACAAAATATAACCCTTCCTCATAGACTTTTGGAAAGGAGCCAGAAAATCCTTCTTTATATAATGGCGATGATTTTTATGAAGACCTTATTTTGGTCCATTTGAGATCTCGGCGCCAGGTCACATTAATATTCCACAATAAATGTTATTTCCCGTTAACTCAAACATTAGCCATTTTCATTCTGTCAGCATATGCCCTTCAACTACCCAGTGAGAAGATAATGCTCCTTCTTCTAGTGCTGCGGAACTGATTGCACTGTTACCTGGATTATATGGCCTTAGAACATCTGAGAACATCAAGAAAATGAATTGTTGCCTTATCCCCAGATGTGAATAGCTTTGTCCGTTGATGTTGTCAGCACGGACATTCAGGTATCCAGAGAGAAATATAGATTAGTGGCTTGCTGGTGTGCATTATAGACATTTATATAATAAAGATAATAATAATGATAATAATAATAATAATAAGGAAAATAATAATGATAATAATCATCATAATAATTATAATAATAAAATAATAATAAAACAATAATAGTAATAATAATATTCATAATAATAAAATAATAATAATAAGAACCATAATAATGATAATAAAATAATAATAATCATCATCATAATAATTATCATAAAATAATAATCATCATCATAATAATTATAATATGTTTGAAGTTTTCTTATCCATCTTTTTTTGGAATAACAATAAAACCCATGAATACAATGCAAGTATCTAAACAAAATTTCGTTATGTTCTTACAAATTACAAAGGAGTTAAAATGGACCAGAGTAAAGCTGTTTGTCATACCGACAAACTAAATCGCATTTTGAAAGGATGGTTCAGAATAAAGACCAGGTTATTTACTGCGGTCATAGAAATCAGAGCAAAATAGCAGAAAATCTACCTTCCAAAAAACACCCCAAAACATTAAATGGAATCAAACACCTAAACAATGTTTTATATTATAAATGCAGAGAATATAAATCACAATAGTTTTTCTATAACTTTAATAAATAAACTGTGTATGAAACAAATGTAATGTACAGAATTGCAACACATACATAGATTAAGGGAAACTGTTTCTTTTTCATAGCCCCCATAAATGAAACCTATTAAAAACATGAAGGTTATGGTTGGTACCCCTGGGCCCCCAATAATAAATGGGGCAGGGAGCTGCTAAATGCAAAATGTCATTTTAAATGAAAAAGACATTGGTTTCAGCCATTCAAAAGCCTTTTAAAAACCCAGCCTATGAAGAGCTCTGTCATAGTCGCCCAATCAGATGAAATTATAGAAATCAAAAATAGGTGCTAGGGTTCAAAGGAGAGTAGGACCACATTTCAGATTTTAAATATACAACAATTTAATCATGTGATCACACTGTTTATTTAACAGTGATGCACGGCTACAGATTGAAGATAACCTGACGCGTTTCGCCAATGGCTTCCCCAGTGGTAAATGTGAAGAATAAGCAACCGTCTTTAAAATCTCTGAAGGGTATGAAGACGTGATTTAATTTGGCAGCCACAGTCCGCTGAGGACAGATGCTTGGGTTAGGGTGCTCACGCTTTTTGTTTGTTTGTTTGCCAGGTTGTTTTTTTTGTGTTAGCTGAATTCATTTTGATTTTTGGGTGGTCTCTTTCCCCGGGCCAAAGACAAAGACTAAAGGGAATTGCAGATTGTCATTGGACATGAATGGGTATCTTTTTTTTTTTTTGCATGGGCACCCTTTGGATGCCAGGGGATGGGCAAATAGTTTCACTGCCCACCCACCGGCATCCAAAGGATGTTTTTTTTTTTTTACAGGTAATATATCACCCCCTACCTGGACAAGCTAGAGAACAGTACTGCAGATCATCTGTTTAACCCTTGCAATACTGGGAGAAAGCTAGAGTAATTGCAAAACTACAGGGGAAAAAAAAAGTTGTTTAAAATCCTAACTAATCTTATTTGAGACACATACAAGGGAACCACACACTGATATAAGTACTTAAAAATATGTAAAAACAAACAAACACAAAAAGGTCTACATGGAATAGCGTAGAACATCATTTAAAACTATGATTCCGCTCATTGTATTACCGTGAGCAGCTAGATAGCCATGAACCTTCCCCCTGGTAAGAAATGCGAGTGATTCCTGTGGATATGATTAAACATTCATAAAAGTAAGATCCTTCACCTGCGTTTATAATTTCTGTGTCAATCCGCTAATTATCTCATCCAGGTGCTCCCTGCTTACAACTACTGTGATTATCAGGGGACAGAGAGCCAGTGTATGGAACAGGTGGAGTGAGGCAGAGCCTCTGTGTGTGTGTGTGTGTGTGTGTGTGTGTGTGTGTGTGTGTGTGTGTGTGTGTGTGTGGGGGGGGGGGTTAGGTAGGGGATGATTCTATATTAATTTTAAATGGTACTGGGGGAATAACAGAAGTCACATTTCAAACTTGTATTGACTACACACAAAAAAAAAACACTTTGCAACCCTACACACCAAGAATGCTGGAGTTATAGTAAGTCAGCATTTGGCATGTGCATGTAACCAAAATAAATAAACATTATATATAGTATCAGGCAAACTTGGGTATATACAGTTATTAGCTGGGATCCGCTGCTTTTAAACTGACGCCAACTTAAATTAGGGTGGAGACCATTAACTTCTCGATGGCCAGTGACATTTCACACAGTCAGCATCATTTAATCTAATGTAGATCAGTACGCTGGCAATAAACATCCTACTATACCGGCATCAGCAGATTCCCTGCGCAGGCGCAATAAGAAGGAAGCTACCATGCTGGGACAGGTAAAGTCAACATATTAAAACACATACAAAATGATATCCTGCTTTTCTGATTGAGTCACTTTTTAAATTACCTTCTTATTGTTTTTTTACATTTATTTAGAGGATATCAGTGGTTATGTAGGGTGGATTCCCCTTTAGACGTCTGTCACTGACTGGCATGCCCTCTTATTGCTGTGGGTCTGACAGGTAAGCCTTTGCCTTGGTCTCTATTGGTCTAGCAGAGCTGTCACTCACTCAGAACACGCCCACAAGCGGAATCGAGAGAAAAGTAACGTGCATAATGAATGATAACCAATAAGGTCCCTTCATTCCAGAGATGGGTTGGGTGGGTCTGCATGTCTTAGAAAAAGCAAATATATTGTATGTGCAAAACTATTTTTGCTCTTTGCTACTTTTGCGATGTACTAAACATCTCACCCTCAAAGAGTAAATATGAGCAAATTGGGAATTAAAACTGTCTTATTTGCGAGAAGAAAAAAAAGCTTGTGCACAAATATGATTTCTACCTTTTTTTGATTAGCATTGTCACGAAATGCACCCTACTCCAAGAGTGCATGTGACTGGGTTATGGTGGGGAAAGGGTTAAAATGTCTGCCCTGGACTAGAAATAATGATAAAAATCCCCCTTTAACACCACCCACCCTTAATTATACTGATATAACTAATGTCCTAACACCAAGCCAATTTATAAATGGGGGGTCTTGGTCCCCCAAGTGAATTAGACTAAACTGACAAAATAGGATTTAACACAATATCTATGTGATTCAAATTACCAATAAATTGGTCTAATCAGGTAACGTGAGTCTCTTTACCAGACAAAGGCAGAACTTAATAAAGGAATATTTATTATGAACAAAACAAAAGTCACAGTGCATACACAAGATAAAACAGATGAGAAATTATTTACACCAAAACAGATAAAAAAAAAGAGAAATTAACAGAAAACCTAACTGCTCACTTAGATGGAGAAGTGCCAGTATTCTCTGTCCGAGGGACTGCGGCAAGGAAATGATGGCAAATTATGCAAAATTAGATCTTGGCCCCTAGTAAGCACCCTGGACATTGTCCCATCATTATGCTGATATGTAGGGGGCAGAAAAACGCTAACTAAACAAATGTTAGAAATTGTAGACAATGTGAATAGGACGTTACAAATTGTCACATAGTGCTGGTTCTAATGTCACCATATTTGTGCTGGAGAAAACTAGAGAACAAACAAATAATCCCCTGTTGGTTGCGACGGGCAATTAAAACACGTCCTTTCTGAAGGAAGATATTTGGAACAATGGCAGATGTTTCTGATAATATATTACTGGTTTAAAGTTAAAGTGTAGGATCTGTCTAAACAAACCTCTAAACAATTATTTTACCAGACTCCATCAACTTAACAATCTCCGTGTGAAGGGCAAAAAAAAAAATTCAAATAATTCAGAATGAAGAGGAAGAACCAGTCCGTGGCATCTCCTCATCTCCTGTTATTAGCTTGTGGTTATGCAAATTAACACATTTTTACAGTAATAGGAATTGCGTAATTTGCATACCAAGCTACACCAGGTGATGTCATTAACACTAGACGCATTTCACACACAGTTGTCTGTTAATTTATGTATTTTCTTGCAATTCTGCCAACACGATGTATACTTATTTTTTTCTATTCCTTTATTCTTAATGAGGGGCATGTACTAAAAAAACGCAAATGTATTTCATGTGCAAAACTATTTTGGCGCTTTGGTCCTATTGCAATGTACTAAAGATTTAACACTCCAATAGTACATACGAGCAAATTGCGAATAAAAACAGGCACGTTTGCGAATATTTTTTCTACCTCTTTTGATCGCGCTCGCTAAAAGCTGGTGTAATTTTCACACGCAAATAAGAATTATTTTTCACAAAATATTTGCAAAGCTCTTTAGCGTGCGCAAATCTAATCGCAATTTATTAGCGTAACTGTCAAAAATGCGCGATAAATAAAAATAAACGGAAGAGACGCAAATCAGGAAAAACACGCACAAAATGTTACAAATAGTCACAAATTGCTTCTTACTTATGTTTTACCTACTTTTTTCCCCACTGCACTTGTTTAGTACATGACCCCCTATATTAACAGTATTTATTTATTTATTTATAAAGTGTTTTTTACAGTATACAAAGGAGTTTGTAACTAATAACAGGTACAATCTGTTTTGAGGATTTGGGAGACACTTATTTTCAGGGATTTTAGATAATAATGTCTAGGTGATGGCATGACTTTAAATGTATAATAAACACCAAATAACATTTCAAATATCTACAACATGTAGTTGTTTTATTTCACATGATGAATTTGCTGTTAATGACATGCAAACTCCTAAATTAACAGAAATCATGTCATCTCCACTTGGCCTGATAAAAAAAAAAATGGATGGGTTCAGTGGCAAATGTATCATTTGCTTATCTAGTCACAAGTTAATGTCAGACAGACTTAAAACACTTTCACTGAAATCATGTACTTACTTGCAATTCTGCAAACACAACACACAAAAAAAATGTTCTTTGGGGTCCCTTTAAAAAAAAAAAATGAATTTGCAAGATATAGTAAATCTCCCTCAGGATCTTACTATATCCAGGTTATATAATTAATCCAGGTTTTTCAATACTAAATGAGCACAATTGTGTGCACACCGTCATCTATCTTGATTTACACACATTTCCACAACATCTGAAGCAAAATAATTTAATAATCATAAAAAAAGGCAGGTCTCGCAGCCCCAGGCCATGTTCCTTTTGATGATACCCGGCATTGGAGCAGTATGGCGTAGTTACAGAATGACAGCGCTAAAGGCACATACGCGCTCTCTCTCTACTTCCTGAACCACATCTCATGGCTTGATACGGAGGTCTAGACTCTAAAGGCGCTGTTCACTAAAAGGTGAGTTGCAGGTGAGTTGAAGTGAATAGCAGGTGAGTTGAGGTGAGTAGCAGGTGAGTTGAAGTGAGTAGCAGGTGAGTTGAGGTGAATAGCAGGTGAGTTGAGGTGAGTAGCAGGTGAGTTGAAGTGAGTAGCAGGTGAGTTGAAGTGAATAGCAGGTGAGTTGAAGTGAATAGCAGGTGAGTTGAAGTGAATAGCAGGTGAGTTGAGGTGAGATGAACATTTCATCTCACCAGTTTAGCTATACACTGTGCAGGGGCAAACCTGATGAATTTGCTAATTTGCTAAACCTCCCCAGGTTTGTCCCTGCCCAGTGTATAGCTAGATTGGTGAGATGGAATGTTCATCTCACCTCCACTTACTTCAACTCACCTTTTGTTGAAAAGCCCACATAGAAGACATCATGGATGAAACTGGAGCACATCGAACCTATGCTAATGCTGCATGCACCTCTGTATAAAGCAACTGTCTGACATCAGTGGGAAGTTAGCAACACTTGTACCTTTAATTTCTAAAAAAATCGCAAAAGGCGCAGGAAAGTCATAAACAGAAAAACACTTGTGCCCTCTCCCTGCCCTTTTTAAGTTTTACTATGTTTTCCTTGAAGTGCTATAATGCATGGTCCCCGAAAGGCTTTCTGAGGATGGCAATCTTCTGCTATGGCTTTGTGTGTGGGCTGGTAGACGGTCTATGACTGGTACTCTGGCTATTAACTACCACTCAGCGGAGGCAAGATGGACATACATCGTGCAGGGCCAAACCTGGGTTCTCCTGCAAGAAAAACAAAGCTGGCCCTGTTTAGTGGATTCTGAATGAGTGAGAGTTTTCAAAAGATTTAATTATACATTACCCATTGCCAGCTGAGTTCTTCTAGCCAGAGAAAAAAAAACAACTTGTCTCCGCACAATGTATAGATAAAAAAAACAAGATACAATGTCTATCTCCCTAGTGTGAGTATAAACTGGCAGGTACCATGCTTCTCTGGGAAACAGGCAACCCGGTCCGGACAGTAACTGCATCTCTACTGATTCCACGAAAAAACAAGGTTCTCTCTCTACACTCGTGGAAAGAGATCCCCAGAAGATTCAAACCTTGAATCAGTAGAGTGTCAGCCTCCAGAAACAGACAAGAGTAAACGGGTTTACTCAGCAGAAGCAGGACATATTGTTTAACCCTTGCTTCCTTCAAGTAAGTAAGAGTTTAAAAAAAAAAAAAAAAGTGTAATTGTCCTTTAAATTAAAATAAAATCAGTAGCTGTGACACAGATTGATTAAAGAAAAATAGTGTGACAATTTTGAATTACTACATTCATATGCTTGAGCAAGTAATAATAATAATAATAAAAATAAGAATTATTAGGGACGAATAGAAATACGTACTGGGATTTAATTTGGAAACCAGGTACCATTAAATGTAACATATAGACAGTATACATGCGTTTTTCCTAGATGACAGGATGTACATCTCTAATTTATAGGTACCCCAAGTTGGCTGTAATGGTCTTATATATTCATTTCACAACATATTGTTTAAAATGTATTGCATTTTATTGTATAAAAAGAGAAAGCACACATAGCAATAAAACATATGGTTTCTTGGGTGTAGAACATTACAAATAGTTACAAGCAATAGTTAAAAGCGAATTTAACATTCAAAAGAGAGTGTAAAAATCGCTTGGCATTTGTGGATTGTCTCATAGTTTACAGATTCCCTATCACCACACATTGTTTATACTTTTATATGTAGAAAGTAACAAATGATCAAAATAAATGTATAGTTTGTGTTAGCAGAACTGCAGGCTTAATGTATGTAGGCGTTTCTAACAGTCAGTGGTGACTCCTGTATATGACATCACCCGAGGCGTGGTTTGCAAATGAACTACGGCTCAATGAGAAAAATGCAAATAAGGTGCATTTAAAACCTAAAGTATTTATTTTTTTTCTTCTGACCCGAGACTGTAAGTGAAGAGGGCTGACTGAAACAAATCCTAAACTTTTCTAATAACAAACACAATTTCCAAAAGAAAATTGCAATAATATTTCTTTGAAAACTATATAGGTGAGAAGTAGAATCCGTGACTCCCCAGAGGTCTAGGGGCAAAATGGAATCACTCATATGTATTCGTATGGAAGAGGGGGCATCTCTTTATACCCCAGTACCCTCAGCCATTACAAATGGGGATTCTCTTACCCTCAGAAGCAAAACACATTTTTTTTTTGGTAGCTTTTTTTTGAGACTGCGAAGAGTTAATCAACTCCGTGAACTAAAACACAAGGTTCATACGATACAATTTTGTACAGAAGCCAAAAGGTGAGAAATACAATATGACAACCATCAAAAAGATGGTGTAATTAAAATAACAGAGTCGTAGAGGTTTCTTTCTTTCTGACATTTCGAGTGAGATCAAGTCATGTTCCGAACAGGTTTTAAGAGATAGTTTTATTGATTTTTAGTTCTCCGCTGAGTGTGCATTTAAATACCAAAGTCACATAGTCATTTCAGAAATGCAGTAATTGAACAATATATATATATATATTTAATCGACAAACATTTTTTAATATGTGAAATATTTTTTCACAAAACATTACATTTTTTTTTAATATTGCTCCTTTTATTATTGAAATGAGTTTCCTAATAGAAAAAAAAAAAAAATGATCACACAGTTGCTTCAAATTTAACATATACGATTGTGGAAATGGATTTGTGTATATTAGGTTTAGCTACTTTGACTAAATGAGAATATATTATTATACTGAATGGGTGGAATTTGAGTATTCTTGAAAGCCTTTGCCATCTGAAATATATTGGATCCCAGCAAACTTTGTTCACTCTGTTTTGTTACTTGTACCCAGTCAGCCATTTCCATCAACCATATTGAATCACTCAATTAATCGGACAAGACTTTCCTCTAACCCCGCCCACTGTCTGTAGTTGAAGGATACAGTTGGCCAGGCCTGCAGATGTATATTCTATCTAGGTTTACATCTCTTTACACGTTGCAAGAAATGTTATCATTTGCATCAACTTTTTCCTTCCAGGCACCAGGTAAACTCTGAAGAGCTGAATGGGAGGATCAATAGAAGCTGCAAACCTGATATTTTATAGTACTTTAAAAACATTTAACTCTGTATTCATTATCCGGTGTGTATATTGTATGTTTGGTTTTCTAATTAAAAGAAAGAAGAAAAAAAAACGAATAAAAGTATTGTCAATTCTAAAAAAAAAATCTAACAAATATATAATAAACGTGGTTACATTTTAATAAATGTATTTATTTTTATAATTAAAATTGGTAGCACATTTTCAAGTTAGACTGATCCTTTAAATTCTTTCAGAGTATTTAAATAGAAATTTGAGCTGTAACCTACATTTAAGCTATGCTTCTCTGTAATAACCCCACACCCCTAAAAGTTAAATTATACTTCCCTTTTAACAACCCTCCCCATAATAATCTCTATATAGACATTGGAATGTTAAATAGCCAATTTCGACCCATACAAAATGGAGTATCGGTTCCACCTGCTGTGGAAATTGTACCAATTAAATTTGTACAATTAAAACAGCAATGGAGTGGACACACAGAAAATAGGGGTACTTTGCTCAACCCACTGAGTGAATGATCAAAGCTGCATTAGATTTGGGGTAAGAGATGAAATGTAAAAATGTATTTTCTTCATAAATGAAGACCCAAAGTTTGGGATGGGTTGGGGGGGGGGGGGGGGGTGCCTTTAATCAGGGTTGTCTTATATTCTAGCAAATAAGGGTAGTAATAAAAATAAATACTTTTAAAAGATATGATTTGCAGAACATTCTACATGATCTGTAACCATGTGCTGTGCGGATCTCTCTCGCTGGTTTAATAAATCCCATGCGATATCCACTAAACACTGCTTTATAATGTGTTATTTGTCATGGGAAGGAAACTACTCCTTACTGAATTGATGGCTACATGTGTGGGCTCACAAGGCACCTGGTCTTACAGATTCTTCATACATCCAGCCTCCAGCCCTGCTGCTGGACCCCATCTACCAGATGTATGAAGAGCTGGAAGCTCAGGGACAGGCAGTACAGCCCTCTCCAACACTGAGAGCTTTGTGCAGTATTACAATGAAATGCAGAGAGCTCACGGGGATCCCGTGGAGATGCTTTAATGGAGTGATTTATTTTACTGTCACTTGTGAAAAACATTCCAAAATGAAGTCTCAACACAAGGCTGGAAAGGGAAGTACTTCATATTCTTTTCTGCAATCTGCCGTATGTTACTTTAGTGGTTCATAATGACATGAAAAAGTAAAAGAGGGAACAACACAGAGAGAGAGAGACACACACACACACAGAGAGAGACACACACACACGCAGAGAGAGAGACAGAGAGAGAGAGAGACACACACACACAGAGAGGCACACACACGTAGAGAGACAGAGAGAGAGACACACACACACACACACAGAGAGAGAGACACACACACGCAGAGAGAGACACACAGAGAGAGACACACACACGCAAAGAGAGACACACAGAGAGAGACACACACACGCAGAGAGAGACACAGAGAGAGAGACACACACACACACAGAGACACACACATGCAGAGAGAGACAGAGAGAGAGAGAGAGACACGCACACGTAAACTCAGAGAGAGACACACACACAGAGAGACAGAGAGAGACACACAGACACATCCATAAACACAGAGACACTGAGAGAGACACACACAGAGAGGGAAAGACACAGAGAGATACACAGACAAAGAAACACACACAGACACAGGAAGAGAGAGATACACACAGAGAGACATGCAAAAATAGAGAGACACAGAAAGAGAGAGAGACACACAGAGACAGACACACACATGGAGCAACACAGAGAGATACTAAGAGAGAGAGAGAGAGAGAGAGAGAGAGACAGCGATGCACACAGAGTCAGACACAAACTTGGACCAACACAGAGAGATACTCAGAGAGAGAGAGAGGGAGTGAGACATACACACACAGAGTCACAGAGAGAGAAACAGGCAGGGAGACGGACACACAGAGAGAGGCTCACACAGAGACACACACACAGATACACACACACACAGATACACACACACACAGACTCACATGACAAAAACACTCACGCAGAGTCAGAATGAAAGAAAGAACAAACGCTGCTCTTGGTCAATTGCAAACAAATGTTACATTTGATGAGCCCTGATGGATAAATAATTGAAAAGAAACTTGCTCTACATTTACTAAATTACAGCTGGGTCAGTATGAACCAGACGCACATCTAAACCACCTCTGCAAAAAGTCAAAATGCAATGTTATATTTTATATGCCATGACTTGTAGCATCATACATCACATCCATCCCTCTGCTGGTGAGTGAATCTTTCTGCATCATATTCTCCCAATAGATCCAAAGTAGAGAAGGACTAACCTTTATGTGCCATATACACTGGGGGTTACGTCAAAATGTGTTTCCACCAGAAAAGTATTGCATATTGCACCATAATTATATGTATTTGTGTATAAAATGACTGTTTAAAGTTTTCCTTGCATGCTTTGTATTAGCAAAAAGTCACAACATTGTCCCAATTTTTGGTAGGATTATAATCACTTCTGTTCTGGCAATATCTGCACTGAATGAATATTGAGACTATACCATCAGATAATACAGTGTCTATGAAAGGGTGTACATGGTCTGTAACAATGCTTAGGTAAGTGGTACGTGTCAAAGTAACATCCACATGAATGGCCAAGGTTTCCCAGCAGAACATTGCCCAAAGCATCACACTGCCTCTACCAGCTTGTCACCTGTCAGTCCAAAGCATCACACTGCCTCCGCCGGCTTGCCACCTGTCAGTCCAAAGCATCACACTGCCTCTACCAGCTTGCCACCTGTCAGTCCAAAGCATCCCACTGCCTCCGCTGGCTTGCCACCTCTCAGTCCAAAGCATCACACTGCCTCCTCCAGCTTGTCACCTGTTAGTCCAAAGCATCACACTGCCTCCGCCAGCTTGTCACCTGTCAGTCCAAAGCATCGTACTGCCTCCGCTGGCTTGCCACCTGTCAGTCCAAAGCATCACACTGCCTCCGCCAGCTTGTCACCTGTCAGTCCAAAGCATCACACTGCCTCCGCCAGCTTGTCACCTGTCAGTCCAAAGCATCACACTGCCTCCGCCGGCTTGCCACCTGTCAGTGGTCATAATGTTATGGCTGATCCGTGTATGTATATATATATTAGTTTATAAAATCAGGATTATATATAAACAGACCGTTATTTCTATATAACCAGAACTGTATTTACTTATTTTCCCAGACAGCTTTTGCCTGCAAATCCTAAGGTTCACATGGTATACTGGTGGAATGTAATATCTTACCCGATCACAACTCAATTACATGCAAATGTTTCAAAAACATTTGGAATATTAGAAATACCACAGGGCGTTTCACCTTAGTCAGCTATATGAAACTAAATACACAGATTTGTAACTTATCAGTAGAAGGCAAGATAGAATTACCCAGTACAGCAGAAGAAGTCCTACCAAGAGGTGGCCCATTCCGGTGTGTGTGATAGATACATGGACAGATGCATTACAAAGGGTGATGCTGATATCAAAGGGTCTACCAGTATGGCCACTTGAGATATGACAAATATTAAGGGTTCAACTCATTGTGTAGCGGGTGAGGGGACAGACACAATTTCTTGTTAAATTAAAAATGTATGATTTGTAAGTCCTTCAAATTCAACCTTTTTCCTATCCTTACTCCTTCTTTGATCCAAATGCAGACACAACCCTTATTATCAAGGATTACGTGGTATGTCTCATTCCTTACAGTTATCATTTGAGACACTTTGATTGTTGCTTTATCGCTTGCAGACTCAGATTTCTCCCGGTGTCAACAAGTTCTACATGTTGCTGTCCACATTTACCAACATCTGCTCAACGACCACAGAAGTAGGTATTAACAGTGGGCGAGTTGAACGTTGACATGAGATGTATCCTTCAGGGCAAAAAGCTTTCTTACTGTTACAATGTAATTCCATTATTATATCTTATGTCAAGCCAAATGTGTTATCTTAATTTCATCGAGCTGCTTTGAAAGTTCATGAAGGAAAAGGTTCTCTTCTAGCAAATGCATTCATTAACTTTTAAAGAAAGGTAATAGGAATCATGTTTTGCCAATAGCATAACAGTATAGAGAGATGGCCCAATTTGGAAATGACCTACCTTACTGCAGCATATTAAAGTTCAATAAATATATAAAATACATGCATTAACTAAAATTGTAATATCTGGGCTCTGAATATGTTTAAACTACACACAATTATCAATGCTGCAGCTTCTACTGATGCTCTCACTTAGCTCTCCAGCTTTTACCTAAACCCCGTGAGGTACAATTTGTAACTGTATCTCCAATGGATGCATACATTGCACAGAAGTACTGTGTACAATTTGATTTGCCACTACATGTACAGCTGTATGCAAGGATTGCTTCAGATATACAGTGGGTGGAGTTAAAGTAAGATCTATTCAGGTCAATAGCATGACACGGGTAACTTCGATCATTGGGACACGTATTTGCCTGTCTTGAATAAGTGGAGATCAATATGTCTTTATTGGGGGGAAAAAATGGGCCAAAAACCTAACCTAAAGAGACTCCCAGATTCCATCCCTTAAAGTGACGGTATCACCTAAAAATATGTTTTATTGGGAATGTAGATAATAAAAACATATTGAAAATTATCTACACATTGTGTTAGCAAAACTGCAAGAAAATGACTCAATTAGGAGAAATTGTGTCTTAAATTGTGTCTTAAAACTGGATTTCAGTGGCAAATGTGAAATTTGCATATCAAGCCACAGATGATGTCATAAGCAGGCGACTCCACAGACACATTTAAAACCCATTTTTCTCCTAATTTACGCATTTCCTTGCAATTTTGCCAACACAATGTATAGATCAATTTTTATTCTTTACATTCCCAGTAAAAAAACAGAAAAGAAGACTAAGATGGCTGCCTACAGTACAACCTTTTTTGCTTAGAGTACATCACAGCTTTTGTTAAATAACATCCACATATTTTGGGGGTTTATAACACTGCTTAGTTAACTTGCATATTTGATTTGCTTACATATGTTAACAGTGGCCTGTAATGTTAGTGCTTTGATTGCTCCAATCTAATTGTTCTGCTTCTCCTGACCAATATTTATGAGCTTGCTTTTAGTGCTTATCTGTTTTATTGGGTAGACGAATGCTACATAACAAAGGAGTCATCATATAAACAATTTATTTGAAGTGTTCCCTCGCTCCAGTGAATTTATGAGCTTTGCCATAAAGTAGAATACAGATCAGCAAAAGAAGATATTGTGAAAACATTGGTCCCTGTTCAATATGATAATGCACGCTTAATGATGTATTACAGGGACTGTGTCACCTAAACATTGCTTTTACTGTGAATGTAGAGAATACAAAAATGACTAAAAATGATCTATACATCGTGTTAGCAAAACTGCAACTAATTGTCTAAATTAGGAGAAAGGGGTGTTTTAAATGGGTCTGTGGAGTCTCCTGTTTATGACATCATCTGTGGCATGGTATGGACTGGTTTTCACTGGGAAATGTGTGATTTGCATATTAGGGCACAGGTGATGTCATAAGCAGAAGACTCCACAGACATTTTAAAACACTCCATTTTTCTCCTAATTTAGGCATTTACTTGCAGTTTTGCTAATAAAATGTATAGATCATTTTCAATCATTTTTTTTTATTCTCTACAGTCACAGTACAAACAATGTTTTGGTGATACTGTCCCTTTAACCTATAGTCAGTCTTGTTCACATTAGTATTGTGGGAGAGTGGGGATGGTGTGAGGAACCAGGGCATGTTGTTTGTCTTGTCAACATCATAGTTGCCAACATCGGCCAAGCTTCCAGGGACACATATGTGTTCTACATGCTGCAGAAAGAGCATGCAAAGTGCAGCCCGGCAGCATGAAGGATGGATATACACACACACACAATCCAATCAATTAATCGTGGCAGGTCCTATGAGATCTCCACCCTGATTAATTAATTGGATAGTGTCTGTGCGTATATCCATCCTACATGCTGCCGGGCTGCACTTTGCATGCTCTTTCTGCAGCATGTGGAACACATATGTGTCCTGGGAAACATGGCCGATGTTGGCAGCTATGCAACATGCAGGGCGAGATTTGTTTATTTTAAGGGATCGTGTGTGGTGCAAGTATGTTACAGGTTATTTGAGGGAAGTTGAACTATACACTGTGCAGGGACAACGTTTCCCCAACACAGCAGGATTCGTTTCTGCACAGTGTATAGCTAAATTGGTGGGATGAAATGCTCATCTCACCTCTTAGTGAATAGCCCACTTTGTAATTTGAAGTTTGCATTTTGTGTATCACTTTCAGGTCACATTCATCTCTTTTGGGTAAAGGTAGAATCATGTCATAATCCACAGACTCTGGAGAACCCACGAGCAAGGTTAGTACTTATCAGAGCAATCCAAGGGTTTCTTCTAATGAGTCATTAAGGCAGTGATCTTTTACTAGCAGTTCAGCAAGCAAGAGTCCGACAACAATGTTTGACAGATGGATCGCTGAGGTGGCATTATACTCATATATATTTACTGGAGTCTGGGTTTTTTCTGGGAAAGCTGAACTAACCAACCATATGTGACAAGCTTCCTCTCTTAAGACCTGACGCGTTTTCCGTTGGGAGAGGGCCGCAGCGGAGGTCGCGAGGACTAAATGTTCACATTATTCCGAACAATTACAGTCTACGCACTTCGATCACAGATCAGGTATAACATAAGGCAGGAGCGCCTTGGTGGTCCATATTAATACCATTTTATATTAGGGGAAAAAATAGTCACATAGCAGTTGAATATCACAATGTAGGGGATATAAAAAAAAAAAACAACATAAAAATGAAATACATTTCTAAATTAAAATTGCTACAGCCACTGCTATGAAACATATAAACATACACATACACACACACACAGGCTCTGCCTCACTCCACCTGTTCCATACACTGGCTGGGAGCACCTGGATGAGATAATAATCAGATCCACAGGAATCACTCGCATTTCTTACCAGGGGGAAGGTTCATGGCTATCTAGCTGCTCACGGTAATACAATGAGCGGAATCATAGTTTTAAATGATGTTCTACGCTATTCCATGTAGACCTTTTTTTTTTTTTACATATTTTTAAGTACTTACAACAGTGTGTGGTTCCCTTGTATGTGTCTCAAATAAGATTAGTTAGGATTTTAAACAACTTCCCCCCCCCCCCCTGTAGTTTTGCAATTACTCTAGCTTTCTCCCAGTATTGCAAGGGTTAAACAGATCATCTGCAGTGCTGTTCTTCCGACTACAAAACTTTATACAACCCAGCATTGCAGAGGTTAATTGCCTGTATCTGCATTAGACTGCAAATGCTTAGACCTATCAATGCTATCCAAATAACCCAAGCTATTGGGCTATCAGCCCAGCATTTTAGGGGTTAAAATTAATCAGTACTTCTTCACCATCTATTGAATATTCCCTCCCTTTAAAAAAAAAAAAACACATTTACTTTTTAAACATTTTGACCCCATCGTAGAGATGAAAAAAACCTTGGATTTATCAGGACAGTCCCATCAAAGCGGTCATTCATGTGCATGGGACATTGCATACAATATATTATATAAAAGTAAGAGTTCAATTCTTTAAAATGGCAGACTTGGTTCAATGTAACGTGTTATGTATTTGTTTCACGTTTTACTTTTTTGGGGGGAGTTTTGGATGCTGTCTGATCTGTAGACAGTTCTCTATATTGCAGCAGGCGATTGCATGTTTGAAGTCTGAGATTTGTAAATTGTCTGTTAAACAAAACCAGGGAGGGAACTGTTGCAAAGCCGACTGCCACAAAGGCCCCCCGGGGATGGCAGATGGATTACTGCAGGGTCTGGTGGAGATGTGTCCTGCAGTCTGTGGCCCTCCATGATTCATATGCGGACACTTTCAGAGTGTAGTGGCGTTATGGAGATAGGCTCAGACACCGAGGTTGATGAACCACCATCCACCATGCCTAAAGTATGCAAGACTGCAGCCATTGCCAAAAAGGACAAGGTCAGGCCTGGTGCAAAGCCACTGTTGTCAGCTGATTCAATCATAAGAGGTGTGGATAATAGTGGTCACCGGCATAGTTGAATGTTTCAACGGCAGACAAGAACCATTTCGGCCAATCTAGTCTGCCCAATTTCTGACCAATTAAAAATAGATGTAAAAAATCTGAATATTTTTTAGTAATCCCCAGTAACCTATCTTATATCTAGGATAGCCATATACCTATCCCACGCATGCTTAAACTCCTTCACTGTGTTTACCTCTACCACTTCTACTGGAAGACTATTCCATACATCCACTACCCTCTCAGTAAAGTAATACTTTCATTAGTCCCTGGCCTTATCTTATATCTAGGATAGCCTTATACCTATCCCATGCATGCTTAAACTCCTTCACTGTATTAACCTCTACCACCTCTACTGGAAGACTATTCCATACATCCACTACCCTCTCAGTAAAGTAATACTTTCATTAGTCCCTGGCCTTATCTTATATCTAGGATAGCCGTATACCTATCACATGCATGCTTAAACTCCTTCACTGTATTAACCTCTACCACTTCTACTGGAAGACTATTCCATGTATCCACTACCCTCTCAGTAAAGTAATACTTTCATTAGTCCCTGGCCTTATCTTATATCTAGTATAGCCTTGTGCCTATCCCACGCATGCTTAAACCCTTTCACTGTGTTTACCTCTACCACTTCCGCTGGAAGGCTATTCCATACATCCACTACCCTCTCAGTAAAGTAATACTTTCATTAGTCCCTGGCCTTATCTCATATCTAGGATAGCCTTATACCTATCCCATGCATGCTTAAACTCCTTCACTGTATTAACCTCTATCACTTCTACTGGAAGACTATTCCATACATCCACTAAACTCTCAATAAAGTAATACTTTCATTAGTCCCTGGCCTTATCTTATATCTAGGATAGCCTTATACCTATCCCATGCATGCTTAAACTCCTTCACTGTATTAACCTCTATCACTTCTACTGGAAGACTATTCCATACATCCACTACACTCTCAGTAAAGTAATACTTTCATTAGTCCCTGGCCTTATTTTATATCTAGGATGGCCTTGTACCTATCCCAAGCATGCTTAAACTCCTTCACTGTATTAACCTCTACCACTTCTACTGGAAGACTATTCCATACATCCACTACCCTCTCAGTAAAGTAATACTTTCATTAGTCCCTGACCTTATCTTATATCTGGTGTAGCCTTATACCTATCCCATGCATGCTTAAACTCATTCACTATATTAACCTCTACCACTTCTACTGGAAGACTATTCCATACATCCACTACCCTCTCAGTAAAGTAATACTTTCATTAGTCCCTGACCTTATCTTATATCTAGGATAGCCTTATACCTATCCCATGCATGCTTAAACTCCTTCACTGTATTAACCTCTACCACTTCTACTGGAAGACTATTCCATACATCCACTACCCTCTCAGTAAAGTAATACTTTCATTAGTCCCTGGCCTTATCTTATATCTAGGATAGCCTTATACCTATCCCACGCATGCTTAAACTCCTTCACTGTATTAACCTCTACCACTTCTACTGGAAGACTATTCCATACATCCACTACACGGCAGGCTGAATCCACACTATCATGATCTCAAGTTCTGCCTTCGTGCGACCATCGGCATGTTGGGCGGATGTCTATTAGGGACTTAAATGGGGACTATGTCACCTAAACATTGCTTTTACTGTGAATGCAGAGGACAGAAAATGATTGAAAATGATCTATACATTGAATTAGCAAAACTGCCAGCAAATTCCTAAATTAGGAGAAAAATGTGTTTAAAATGTGCCTGTGGAGTCTCCTACTTATGACATCACCTGTGGCCTAATATGCAAATTACATATTTGCCACTGAAATCCAGTTCATTTGCAAATACGGTCACCGGTGATGTCATAACGAGGAGACTCAACAGACACCTGTTTCTGTTAAACGCATCATGTCCTCTGGCTCTCATGATAGACAGTTAGTGATAGGCAACTGCTGGTAGAGCTGAGAGCAAAAGTGCCTACCCCCCACATGTCTGACTTTGCGCTGGTCCGTTCCGCCAAGCTCTACCTCTGTCCCACTTTTCGGGGTACAGGTAGAGCTCCGTGGGATTGCGGCATTCAGGACTCAGCGAAGGCGAGTAGCGCTGTCAGGAAGACAGTCAGGGAGACAGTAGCGCTGACAATTTAGTGACAGTGCTAGCATACATGCGAGGCAGAACTGACACTTGACTTCCCAAGCTCTGTTCCGATTCACCGGGGGTAGGGGGGGATATTGGAGGTATGAACGTGTCAAAATTAAACCTTGCGGTCATCTCATGGAATAGAGGAAGTTCATGGTGAATGTAAGGGCAGTGCTGCCCTCAGTATTTCCTCTGTAAAACGCACATTATGTATTGCATAAAATGATTAATAAAATCATGTGTTACAGTTAAGAACCCCACTCAGCGATCTGCTACCAGCTCTATGAATGTCAACATTATAAGGATAGATCAGGTAATGTTCAGCGCCGCTAGCGGAATACAGTGTCTATTACAGAGGACGTGTTGCAAATCCATCATGTTTAAATGAACGCTCGCTGTTCTTTTATTCAACATTATGACTCAGTAAGGATGTCGGCAGATGAATTATAAAGCACACCAATCATAGGGAGTACAGGGGAAGAGAAAGGGAAATCAGGGAGCTTTTCAATAAAAGTAATGCATGTCTATAAATTGCAGGTATCCTCCAAGTCTTCAAGGTAATCGATGTGACATGGAGCACTTGAGTTACACTAAGGTCTAAATATTTTCAATATGAAATGTAAATATCCTAAATGGATAAAACCTGGATTCCACCCCCCACCCCCCCCTTTACTAGATGGTGCTGTAAGGATAAAACAAGTCTCCCAGAATTTTTACATGGGACCCGATCTGGTAAATGAGGTGGACCAAATGATTTATTGGCCAGATCAGAAGCCGTGGCCCTTCCGTAGGCCCCCTTCCATCCTTTCGAATTTACAACTCTGATGTGTTCAGTAAAACACAGAGAAAAACAAGAAATACACTGCGCCAAAATGTGATAGTAATAGCAGCAACTCAATCAACCAGTGTTTCACTCCTGGTTCGGTACAGTAAACAACAAAATTAGTGAAAAAGTGCGCTTTAACCAACACTTAATATACAACAAAAAAGGGATTTCCCTTAATTCGGTAGCAATCCACTTGGTAAATACATGGAGGGAAAAACAGAAACAAAATAATGATAATATAGTGTAGTATTTTAGTGCAAAAACAGGGAATGTGAAAAAGTGAAAATACACTCACATATCCCTGAGCAGTATACTGCTCAGTACATCAAGCCTCATGGGAGCCCACGCAGGGTAGATGATCCAAGCGTATCCCAGAAGATGGGAGAGCAGAGGAGAGACGTAAGTAAGGGTATAAAATTTATTGTAGACAAAGTATAAAATATCTTACATTAAAAATAAACAGGAACCAGTGCACACTTGAAAAAGCCCATTTCTACTGGGCGAAAAGCGTTGTGGAGAGGAGGAGACTTGCTGGGACTATTTAAGGACATTGGGACTTATTGTATTCTGCATATTCCTGCTGGTTCCTGTTTATTTTTAATGTAAGATATTTTATACTTTGTCTACAATAAATTTTATACCCTTACTTACGTCTCTCCTCTGCTCTCCCATCTTCTGGGATACGCTTGGATCATCTACCCTGCGTGGGCTCCCATGAGGCTTGATGTACTGAGCAGTATACTGCTCAGGGATATGTGAGTGTATTTTCACTTTTTCACATTCCCTGTTTTTGCACTAAAATACTACACTATATTATCATTATTTTGTTTCTGTTTTTCCCTCCATGTATTTACCAAGTGGATTGCTACCGAATTAAGGGTAATCCCTTTTTTGTTGTATATTAAGTGTTGGTTAAAGCGCACTTTTTCACTATTTTTGTTGTTCAGTAAAACACAGTCCGCTGTGAAGATATCTATAAAGAGAACTTTGGGGGTTGAATTATTTAGATCAATGCTAGTTATGTCCCATGAGTTCATTGATTTTCACAAGGTGAAGAATGTAATGATTATTACATTAATTTGCAATATAATTGGTAGAAGTTGCACATTTAAAGAGAACTATGTGTCATGCAAATGACAAGAGGTAGATGACCTTGTGCAATCAGTGCTCATATAGATATCTAGCATATAAGAAAATGGACAACATAAAACAAACCTATAATGGGAGGGGAAGAGATGGGCGTCATGCTTATTTTGTTATATTTTCCAGCTAAGGCCATTTACTTAGGAGCTAGACAATCAATCTCCTCTGTCTCCATGAGTTTAGAACAGTAAAAACATGGGTAACTATGTTGCATACCCCAGGGGGGTCCGACTTGAGGCCAGGAGGCGAGGTAGGTTCATGGTCAGCTATCCATAAGCCATGAAAACCGAGAATGTGTGGCTGTTATAGACCACAGATTGTCAGGAGGCTATCTTTTTTTTTTAGCCAAGGACTAAAGAAACATGGTTATTCTCCTGTTTCTCTCAGCTGTAAAATGTGTTGTAAGGATTAGGTCTCTCTAATATTCCTGATGGGACATGTGATCCATCAACAGCAAAGATTAGTTGTGGACAACTTTTACTCAAACCCAAAAAGTTCTAGAATTTATTTTACTTTAACCATTTTTCCCAGTGGGAATAAAACACACCTCTGCCCCCCCCCCCCCCCCCCAAAAAAAAAGGACAGTTTTTTGTTTTTTTTTGCCTAGCAATTTCACCTCTTTCAGCTTCTCCCTGTAAAATATTAAATGCGAGCACTTAATAGGAGATCAGACGTTTTGTACACACTGAGAAAATGACTGTAATCCTCCCTTCAATGGTCATCGCAAGTAAGAGAGTTAATAATTCCATTTTCAGGTTATTTTTTATTTATTTTTTTGCCCCAAAACATAATAACCTTTTTATCTGAATTTTACAACCTAAAGTGTTCAGTTTTTTTGTATGTTTTTTTTTTTTCTCTCTTTTTAGCCCTGAACTTGTGTTCATGTTGAGAAACTGGTCATAATAAATGATAGAGATGTTCGCTCTTGTCGGACAGAGTGGTTTTCAGTCTCCTACTGGTTATGGTTTTATCATGTTGTGTTGTTTTTGTTGCAGGTTTGGGCCAAAGAAAATTGTACTCATTTTAAAAATGGGGTATAAGAGTGAAATTATTATTCTAACCATGGACCACAACACTTCCCAATAAGCTTTTTTTTTGGCAGGTCACAAAGGAAGGCCTTTCGGGAAACACAGTGCGTATTGGCATAGCAACTAAACAGGTTTATTATCCAGGAACACATTTTCTGCCACTATAACACCTTGCTGGGTAAATGGTAAACTCTGACGAAAACAAGGAAAATAAATTCCCAAGTAAGATTTCTTTGCCATCAAAGTAGCCCGCACTAGAGATGTCCCATAGTTATAAGGGTAGGGGACCAGAAATAAGATCCTGTAGTCTTTTACAAAGAAAAGTATCTCTATAGTGTAATTAGCTTAGTGAAGAACCTACATAGTGTAACAATTCACCAGGAAAAACAATACAAAATAGGACCAAGAGTCCTGCTCGAAGGTTTAAAATCTGCATCAATAACAGATATATATGAAAAAGAAGCAGGAGTTTTCCTGCTAAAGTTGCCACATTTTCTCCAGACAAATACAGACCGTGCCACTACCTTTCTTATACTGTGAATGTAGAGAAAACAAAAAAAATATGAAAAATGATCGATGCATGGTATAAGCAGGATTGCAGAAAATGCATATAACGAGAGGAAATGTGTTTACATTTGTGTCTTCGGTGGCTCCTGCTTATGACATCACCTGTGTGTTTATATGCAAATCAACTAATTTGCATATGAAACCACAAGTTGCTGTGATAAGGACACCACAGACACATCTAATACATATATTCTTCTTATTTCATGCATTTTAATGCAGTTCTGCTAACACAATGTTTTGATCTATTTTCATCATTTTTTTTTTTTTTAATTCTCTACAGCATAAGCCATGTTTAGCTTGACAGAGCCCCTTTAATACAGAGGCTAAAACAGAGTTGTGTTCATGCTTCTATTACAGGGATTTTCATGTGGGTATAATCAGCCAGTATTAACTTCTGTTCAAACAGAAAAGGATGGCACGTGTTATCTGCATGATACCCAACCAAGGGTAAGTTTCCTTCTCATAGTTACCCCATAGTTCAATATTGACTTCTAATAAAGACAGAAAATACTGGGAATGATTTATCTTTCTTGGGGGGAAGCCATGGTTGAGCCACGTGGCGGGAGGCCACAGTCGAGTACTGCCATCTGTTCTAACAGGTAAGAAAGAGCATGTATCATATCTGATTAATACCCTACAGTCCCAAGCCATCCACAGTTAAGCATTCCTTGGGTGGCAAGGCTCTGAAGGAGGGAAGGTATAGCAGTCCAGTGGCGTACGCTCTGTGTGTGCTAGTTATGTGCAGACAGCAAACACAGACAGCAAACAAACCCCCCAAAAAATACGAAATAGAGCCGAGAGCCCGAAGGCAAATTCGGCATCAGAGTCACTCACTTTTGTCTCTATTTTGTGTTTGTGTGCTGTCTGTTTGCCACACACCTATCAGGGCCAATATAAAGATCTCTCCAGTGACCTGTTCATTAACAGAAATGTACAAAGAACAAGAGGTCACCCCCTGAGACTGGAAGAGCAAAGATGTCATAGACCGCAAAGGCAGGGATTCTTTACGGTGAGGACAATAAAGTTATGGAACTCACTGCCAAGAGAGGTGGTGCTAGCAACCACAATAGATTTAAACATGGTCTGGATGTTTTTTTTTTAGAAAAGCAGAACATACAGGGGTATTAATAATAGAATAAGCATTAAAAATAGAGCTTATTGATCCAAGGAGAAATCTGATTGCCCCTTGGAGTCAAGAAGGAATTTTTCCCCCTAGGAAGCAAAATTCGAAATAGCTTCCTTAGGGGTTTTTGCCTTATTTTGGACCAAAAGCTGGAATGATAGGTAGATGGGTTGAAGTTGATGGACTTGTGCCTTTTTTCAACCTAAATTACTATTTATATATAGGCAAGATATGCCCCTGCAGCAGTCACTGATCACAGCTATGGTTTGTGTTGAGGTTTGGAAAGAAAGAAATTAACTGAATGCAGGCCTTTCCTACTGGCATATGAACTGATAGCAAGAGCAAACAGTCATACAGAGTCCGAGTATTTCGTTTAGCCTGCAACATACTCACATGTTAAGTACAGGCTGAACTACTTGTTAACATTGCATGAGATAAAGCTATCCTAAAAATAAATCAAGGGCCATTTCAAATGGGCAGACTATATAAGCTCCCATTCAAGTTAAAATTGCTGAAAGCTTTCCAGTTAAGCAGATATAGAACATGTCACATGTAAATCTGCAGGGCATATATTTGCTCCAATTAACATTGCACATACAGAATGTAAGTACAAACCTGTGCATGCAATATGCATTCAGCGTACAGCTTCCTTACTGGGAACAGTCTCTTGGTTCCATACTTCATTGTTGAATGCACTTAAGTTAACTGCCCAACTTGAGGTTAAGCATGACCAGGGTTCCTAGAAAATACCCTACCATGGGTTGTAGAAAAAGAAAGACAGGTGGGACAGGAACAACACCTCTGCTGACCCTAAAATGTGTCTGGGTAGGGTCTCCTGTCCCAGGTGGCATTTTAAGAGCAAATAGCTGTCCTCGCTGCCAACCCACACCATTTTTTTTAGAGGAGGGGTTTGAATTTTTTGGTCTAGCCTATGGCCGCAGGTCATTTCCATCCACACTGATGTGTCCAACTCCAGCAGTTCATTTACCAATGTATTTCAGTACTCTAGCATCCGAGAAAGATATACAAAAAAAAAAAAACAGAGGACAACAGAGGCAAAACAGCAAAGGAAATATATTACAACAACACATCTAGTGGAACATTAGCTGAGGATTTCGATGAAATTGGAGAGCTTTAAGTTGGCATATTATAATCCTGCATGGAAGAGGAGAAATGGTGCTGATAATCCAGCACTTACTAGATTCACAAAAGAGCTATCAAACCAACCTTGCACGGATATGAACCATGAAAAAAACATGGCAGATCATCGCCCCTATCTGTTTCCCCGCATAATCTAGATGTCAGGATTTCTGTAGTGGCATTAAAAGGACATTCATCCTATTCATTACGTTTTACAGGGAAGAGCGAAGAAGGCATTAAATCAAACGTGGACTGTCCATGGTTTTTTCTTTGATAGCCAACCCTCATAATCAAGCCATCTCTGTGGGATTCTAATGACACAATTAATAAAAGGTTGGGATTCTCCATGTGTCACTCCCTCACCGTTATGAAGACCGCCACGTTCGGTGACATTAACGGAAATAAAGGACAGATGACATTTGGAAATCAGGGACGTTCTCTGCCAAGAAATTAATTTATACAATTATAGCTTGTCATACCCCCCCCCCCCCCCCGTTCATTTATTTCTCACTCTGGTGTCATAAGATGAACCTCATATGATGGTACAAAAACATTAGTGTACAAGTTAATAGAATTGAATAGAGTGTCTCTATACACCGATCAGCCATATCATTATTATATATATATATATATATATATATACATGTGATCAGCCATAACTTTATTATATATACACCGATCAGCTATATCATTATTATATATATACACCGATCAGCCATAACATTATTATATATATACATGTGATCAGCCATATCATTATTATATGTACAGACCGATCAGCCATAACTTTATGACCACTGACAGGTGGCAAGCCGGTGGAGGCAGTGTGATGCTTTGGGTGATGTTCTGCTGGGAAACCTTGGGTCCTGCCATTCATGTGGATGTTACTTTGACATGTACCATCTACCTAAGCATTGTGTACACCCTTTCATGGAAACAGTATTCCCTGATGACATTGGCCTCTTTCAGCAGGATAATGCACCCTGCCACAAAGCAAAAATAGTTCAGGAATGGTTTGAGGAACACAGAAACGAGTTCAAGGTGTTGACTTGGCCTCCAAATTCCCCAGATCTCAATCCAATCGAGCATCTGTGGGATGTGCTGGACAAACAAGTCTGATCCATGGAGGCCCCACCTCACAACTTACAGGACTTAAAGGATCTGCTGCTAACGTCTTGGTGCCAGTTACCCCAGCACACCTTCAGAGGTCTAGTGGAGTCCATGCCTTGATGGGTCAGGGCTGTTTTGGCATCAAAAGAGGATCTACACATTATTAGGCAGGTGGTCATAATGTTATGGTTAACCAGTGTATAAGAAATAGATTTAATTCATCTAGCAGGGGAAACCAAATTAGGCTTGTCTGAATCAACAATAGAATAAATAGCTTGCTATAAATCTACATATGTTTAAGTTCTTTAGTTGGTTTTCTCTCTCTTTGGGGACCTCTAGGTTATAAATATATATTTTTAGTCTTTTATGGGATACTTGTAGCCAGATAGGTGTCCGTACGTGGCAAACAGTGTCTGTGAACATCACTTGCACCCCCACATCAGCTGCGCCCCTGTTCATGTTTACATTTTATTTATTTGATACATTACATCTGGAATTACTTACTAATCCAGGGAATTAATACCGCTCCAGATGATCTAACATGGCAAAACAAGTGAAGGATTTACACCTAAATGACAGGCGATATAATAATGCATGTTACAATATGTGTAGCATGTAATCGAGTGTCTTGCTGCAGACGACAGGAAGTAAGACTTTAAAGTGGCACGAATCTGGAGAAGGATGACATGTTAATGCTTTAATCCAATCCTCCACGCTGGCGTGACATGACGTATGCTTAGCCACGTTATTCGGAGTAGATCCTTGTGGTTCTGGTTACATGGAAGCATGGAAAAAGCAGTGTAAGCAAGCCGACACTAGGGGGAAAAGATCGACAGGATCTCCTGGATTCCCAATACTGATAACCCTATGTAAAGGGACTAAAAAATGATCTATACATTGCATTAGCTGAATTGCAAACAAACCAATAAATTAAGAGAAAAATATCAGTGCAGTAAATAGGTTGCCTTGACTAGACCAGTATACCCAGCCTCAAGAGATACTGAGATCAGCCGTCTCCTTGTATATTTGGGCAGAACAGATGGGCCGAACGGTACTTATCTGCCGACACATTCTATGTTTCTGTGTTCGACGTTCTGGTGTTTTGTCACAGATGCCCCCAGTGGCCAACTGTGTCGCTGCAGTTTTGTTTTTGTTTTTTAAAGGTTACTGTTGCAAGTATTTAAAGTCAGAGCAAATATTGCTCTGACTACCAGCCTGTACAACAAAACAGTGATATGTACTTCCATTCTGTGATTTTGTACAGATGGCAGTTGGATTCAGATTAAATGAGCCAGCAACCTTGCGGTCAACAGAGTTGCTCCTTAGCTAATCACCATTTTATAGCTCAATAGCTTGCCATTTACCAGCTAGCATATCCACTAACTGGTACTCTGAGGCAGATTTAAGCAGAAAGTCAGTGTAAGATTCGGTAAGTTTAGTAACAAGTCCTCTAGTAAGAGGGGAGATAAACTCTGCATTTAGATCTGAGGTTTCAAGACTCATTTTAATACAATGATCACATTCAGGCTCCAAATGGAACATATCTGGTAGTGCCTACCGACCCCCCACCAGCATATCTTTCTGCAGTCTTAGAGTTTACTCTGGTGGTCCAGCTGGAGGAAGTAATGCTATCTCCCCCACTGGTGGCACAGATCTCCTTTTCTTCCACACCATGTATCTTTTCTTCGGTGATCAGCAAGCAAACTAAGACCCTGATATGGGACATCACGCACATCAGTCTCCACAGGACAAGTAGTGAAGAGAGCTGTGATCACAAGAGAGTGCGATGTATATCACTTCTACGTAACCCCTCTCACTACTCCATATCCCTAACCCTTACACCAGGGGTGTCCAACATGAAGGTGCAGCCCACCAGTCTCATTATTCCTATAAATGTACACTTTTGTCTGAATAAAGTTAATATTCATCTAGTATTTTTTTTTTTTTTACTGCTGAAAATAACCAGACATTTATCTACAGCTAACACTTCAGAAAAAAACTTGGATGCCCCTGCCTTACACTATACCAGGGGTAGGAAATCTTCGCAACTCCAGGTATTGTGGACTACATCTCCCACTGTCTTCTGACAGCCTTAGTGCTGGCAAAGCATCAAGGGAAATGAAGTCCATAGCACCTGGAGTGCAGAAGATTACCAACTCCTGCACAATACAATAGAACTCCACAATCAACATTCCACTGGGTTTCGAAAGGTAATTTAGATGAATCGTTTATAGTCGCTGCCCCAGTTATATTAAGGCGATTTAACATGCAAGTGTTCAGCGTGTGTATAAAGGATTACATGCAGGGCTCTCCCACGGTCACGCTTTGACCTTTTAACGTTTTCTTCCAGACCCCTTTGATGCAGGAGACAGTCGCTCACTTCTCTTTCATAGACCCCCAGCCGGCATTAGACAGGGTCCGAACTAAAAATGTTCCGGGCACTTCGTCGTGTGTGTAAATTGGTTGGGCCGGCTAATTAAATTGACACAGGCCATTTACAAGCCACAAAGAAATGTGTATATTTCTGCTTACAAACATAGATTAAATCGGTTCAATCAAAGCATGCTTAATAGTTAAAATATTAACAGCATTTATTAAGGACGTGTTTGGGCAGATTGGACGCATAAATTATTTACGTTTTCGAAAGCTGCATTAATTTAAAGAAATCTCAAAATAAAGTGTATTTTGCTTTATATACTATTTCTGTTAACACAAGAATCTACCCTGACCACCATCCGCACTATTAAAGGGGCCCATCACCAAAACTGTGCTTTCTACATTCAAAGTATAAACACACAATGCTCAAAAATGATGTATATATTGTGTTAGCTGCATTGCAAGCAGAGACGTACATCGGGAGAACTCAGGGCCGGTGCAAGGATTTTTGCCGCCTTAGGCAAAATAAAATTTGCCGCCCCACCCCCCTCCCCCCCAATTATCATATTATTTTCCCATATCATGACATCACATGTTCCACCCCTTTCTCAGCATTTAAATTAAAAGAGAGTTAACAGAGTTACATGTTGCAATAAAGCCCCCTATTAAGAATGGTGGAGAATAAGTACCATCATTTAAGCCTCAATATGCCAGGATTATTCACCTCAATACCCCAGGATTATGCCCCGCAATATGCCAGGATTTAGCCACCCTAAATCCCAGGATTATGCCCCACAATATCCCAGGATTATGCCCCGCAATATCCCAGGATTATGCCCCTCAATATGCCAGGATTATTCCCCTCAATGTCCCAGGATTATGCCCCTCAATATGCCAGGATTATGCCCCTCAATATCCCAGGATTATGCCCCTCAATATCCCAGGACTTTGCCCCCACCATATGCCAGGACTTTGCCCCCACAATATGCCAGGACTTTGCCCCCACAATATGCCAGGACTTTGCCCCCACAATATGCCTGGACTTTGCCCCCACCATATGCCAGGACTTTGCCCCCACGATATGCCAGGACTTTGCCCCCACAATATGCCAGGACTTTGCCCCCACCATATGCCAGGACTTTGCCCCCACCATATGCCAGGACTTTGCCCCCATGATATGCCAGGACTTTGCCCCCACAATATGCCAGGACTTTGCCCCACAATATGCCTGGACTTTGCCCCCCAATATGCCTGGACTTTGCCCCCCAATATGCCAGGACTTTGCCCCCACGATATGCCAGGACTTTGCCCCCACGATATGCCAGGACTTTGCCCCCACGATATGCCAGGACTTTGCCCCCACCATATGCCAGGACTTTGCCCCCATGATATGCCAGGACTTTGCCCCCACAATATGCCAGGACTTTGCCCCACAATATGCCTGGACTTTGCCCCCCAATATGCCTGGACTTTGCCCCCCAATATGCCAGGACTTTGCCCCCACGATATGCCAGGACTTTGCCCCCACGATATGCCAGGACTTTGCCCCCACGATATGCCAGGACTTTTCCCCTTCCTTCCCTTACTTACCTCGTCGCTGCTGCTGCTCTGTCTCCGGTGCTGGGGCGCCTGTGGCTGAGAGGGAAGCGCTCCCCTCCAGCCAATGCGCTTTCAATAAAGTTTGTTTAAAAAAAACAAAACTTTACTGAAAGCGCATTGGCTGGAGGGGAGCGCACAACGCTTCCCTCTCAGCCACAGGCGGCCCAGCACCTTAGACACAGGGTTCCGGCGCCCCCAGCCAAAATGCACCCTAGGCAGCTGCCTAGGTCGCCTTACTTGTGGCGCCGGCCCTGGGAGAACTATTAAAGTAGTTAATTTGCCTGTGACGCTGGAAGGTGAAGTCATAATCAGGATACACTATAGCTACATTGTATCTCTTAATTTATGTGTTTGCTAATACCTCTGCTAAACATTGGATAAAGTGGCCCAGCATGTTACTATATATGATAACACATTTGGGGCTATTCACTAAAAGGTGAATTGAAGTGAATAGCAGGTGAGTTGGGGTGAATAGCAGGTGAGTTGAGTTGAAATTAACATTTCATCTCACCAATTCAGCTATACATTGTGCAGGAACAAACCTGGTTAGATCCCCCGCTAAGTGAACTCGTCAGTTTTTTTCCTGCACAATATGTATTGATATCTTTCACGCTTTCTGTAGCATGTGTCCCTGGAAACATGGAAAATGTTATGTAAATATACCATGGGACTCCACCTCCCACCTGTTTTTGGTGCCACCCCTGCACAATCCACAAGCCACATTGCGGACCCCCAAACCCTTCTCTTCAAAGAGATGCTGGGAATCTGCCAAATGTAGTATTGCAATACATTTACCGGCATGCTAAGTCTATAGCAAGGCTGGTAAATGTCTAGGTATTATATGCATTTAAGACGTTCATTTTTAAACTTGGGTCGATCAGTTAAGAGGGCTCTGTTAATCCTACTATTCAGCCCCCATTTTCTACATCCATGTTTATATTCAAACCAGTTCATTGTCTCTGCTCCTTGGACAGGCCCTCCGAGCTGCCTGGGGCTTAACCTCTAATCCCAATTTGCCATGCAGTAATAGGACATATACATTGATCATGAAGCGTCTAAGGCTACAAGAGCACAGGACAAATAATTGATTGTGGCTTACAAAGATGTGTGGCATCGGAATGTACATTGCTCTCCAACTAATTGTTATATATTGAGCGTATCATCTCCAGATCCAATTGATTACAGTCCTGAATAGTAATTTAGTCCTAAAAAGAACATGACCTAGAAACGTATGCAGGGTACTTAAAGATTGCAGTCTTTACTGTGCATTGTCCATTCGCTTTATTGAATAGGGTTGCAAAAAAAAAAAGGTCATATTTTACTAGACGAGTAGAAGATTATTTATAAAAAGGTATTTTCTGGGAAAAGGTTCTAAAAGTGATGTAATCATCAGAAACTTTCCAAGGGTTTCTATGGTGACCACGGACCACTTTTAGCACTTTGTCCCACAATTGACCTTAATAGATAACCTCCATAGTGTTTACATTCTGCCCTGCATTAAGTAGAATTTATATTTCTCAGGAATAAAAAAAAGTCAGTTAATTCAATTATTTTTTTTTTTTTTAATGGGATCTCATTCTTGATTAATTAATGGGCTTCCTCTGGACACAAATCAACTCTACACACTGCAGGTAAAAATGGCAGACAAATTGTGTATTTTTTTATATTTTAATTATATTTCTTTAAATCCTTATGTCTATGTCAGTATGTTCTGCTCTAGACAAAAACTGTCAGGAGGGGATTAAAGGGACATTAATATAAAACGGATTTATTAAATGTTTAAATGTTTAGTACAGTTTAACTAATTTTTGTGATATATTTTTTTTACAGCCATGTAGATTAAATATATTAATTGTAACTTTGTTATTTTTACAATACAAAATGATGTTTAGATTTCTTTTTTTCCCCAAATCTTTTTTTTTCAAGTTTTTATATACATTTTAACATTATATAATATATATCTTATCTTACATTTTAAAATTAAGTCAGATATATTAGATATACAGTTAAAATACAAGTAAATATATCAACCATACAGTATAATAATGTCATATTTCTCTATAATTTATCTCTTCAGGAAATGTAAAAATTTACAGGTATAACTATTAATATAAATATTAACAACTAAGTATTATTTATTTATTCATAAAAAAAATTTCTATTATGAATTATACTATTACAGAAGAAAAATGTATGTATATAATATCAGATTTCCCATCCCTTCCCCTATTAAACTGTAGAGAAATAACTCTATAGTATTTAAGTGTTATCTATTATCTGGTATTATGTCTATGCCACTCTATTATATATATCAATATGTATTTGATTTAATTAACTTAATGTTACATGATGTTTAGATTTCAAAAAAAAAAAAATAATCTTTATTTTGTGGTTTTCATCCTGTGGAGATAATAAACACAAGTCAGGCAAGAGTGTTGAGTTGGCCAATTAATTTAACCAAAATATGTATTTTTTTAATAAAATAAATTAGTGTTTGCAGGAGGCTGAGGGATATGATTTGAATTACTTTTCTTAGAAGAGTGAAACGGGTCGGAATATTTTGGACTATTCACTAAATGGTGAGTTGAGTTGAACATTTCATTTCACCAATTTAACGATGTATTTTGCAGGGACAACCCTTGTGAGCTCCCCCCTCTAAGCAAACTCACCAGTCTCTCACCTTTTTGCCACCTTTCTTTCAAAAAGCCTGGATTTGTTTTTGTCTCCATAGACTTTACATTGTCTTCTAGTCATTTTTTTTTTTGGGTGGTCTGGCAGTAAAAATGTTTTGGGTGGCAACACTATACATAGACCCCCCCCCCCCCCCCCAAAGTTTTCATTAGAATGTTTCCAAATCTGACATTTAGAAATCTACTGAATAAGACTGAAGATCCAAGACTGATTCCCATGGACCAGGCAGGCAAAAAAGGTCACCTGGAACTCTCCAAGAACTGTCCAAGGTCAAGAAACCCCTACCATTGGAGAACCCGAGATGTACCATAATTTTGCCACAGTGGGACCCCTAAGGCTAAGCACAGGCTAGGGCCACTTGGACCTGATCAACTTGCTACACAAAAAATACTAAATCAAGCTGTAGTTAAAATTTTAAAATATCCATGTTGGGTGTGAAGGTAGTCATCTTGGAGCCGCATCAGACCTTACTCAGAGAGAGATGTTGCTGTCCGAGGTTTTTCTCACCGGATCTCAGTCCCACCAGTGTCCTATTCTAAAATGGTAAATCAGAGGGATGCACATCTTCAGCTGAGTGACACAAAGAACACAATCACACATCGAAGGTCAACAGAAATACAATACTATGCCAAGAGCAGGCCAAAGATAGACAATGTTCCCCTCACACACATCTCCACACATTTACTTCAAATGCTCCTATAGGAAAGGCTCTCACCAAAAGAAAGACCCAAGTATTCGAGGTCAAAGGTAGGAGACATCCTATAGAACAGTGAGGATAAACCTGCAGATGTGTGGCGACTCCATATCCTATAATGCTTAGTCAGTCATACCATCTGCTGTGCCAAGGTTAGCCATCACCACTGCTATAGAAATAATAATGAACTTGCATTTTATTTTCATGTATTTATTTTTGTAGATTTTTAATAATCCACCACCACCACCAGCAGCCATTTTGTAAGTCCAAGCAGCCGATAGGAAGGACTCTCTCTCTCTTGGATTTCTTGTGTTCCACAGATTTGTGCAAATCGTTTCCCCTCAGCATGAAAGAGTGCTAAGTGTATCTAATTGCTCCGGGCATTTTACAGAGACTACTGAAAAATACATGCAGCAGGCGATGTCTCCACACTTAGCAATTATTATTTCAATGTGATTTGCTTGTCTACATTGGGTCCTTATAGAGTCACAACAATTAGGTAACTGTGTGTCGACCACAAGAGGGGAAAAAAGGTGGAAAATATATATATATATATATACTGTACCAGAAAGACAAGTGAAAATAAACAGTGTAGTGGGTTTTATGGGGAAAGAAACCAGGCAGTGGTTTGTGGGAATTGCTGGAACTCGTAATCAGGCGGAATGCGTCAGGCAAGGGCATTTTGAGCTGTAATAATTCCTAATGTTTCATTCCTGTATTATTTTCTTATTTCTTTGTACGCGTTTTCTATGCGTTCTATATTCTAGAACTCCCAGTATATACTTGGAAATACGCGAAATCCAGCAGAAGGCATGCAATGGGGGCAGGTGCACAAGTGCTGCCCCCCCGAGGATCCACCCCTTTTCACTTGTAAATACCCCCCCCCCCCCCCCAGTAAATACCCAATAGCCTGTTAATTTCTGTCCATCACTATGTCTATCTGAGTTAATAATGGGGGCTGTTGCAGTTGCCCCATGGACCAATTAATTTTTTTTCGAGCCCAACGCCCCCCAACCCCCCCCCTGGCCAATAGTTATAAACCCTCATTATTCCTACTACCTTTCTAGTAAAATACCTTGAAAATAAAGATCAGGTATGCTGCAAAAGTCCTTAAAAAATGCAATTTTGTGGGATTTCCACCCTTTATTTGTGTCTAAAACTAGAGATCTGCAAAAAAAAAAAAAATAGTTCAAAAAATACAAATTTAGCCAAATATAGCACCTGGGTTTTTTCTTTCTCACTATTAAGATGAATTGCAGGCAATAGACTGGAAAATGGATTCTAATATTGTTAAAGTTGGAAATAAAGACAGTGATTTTATAAATGAAAATAAAAAAAAAGGGGGGATTCTATTACAGATGGAAAGTCAAAATCCACCTGAGATTTTCTGTAAATTACTTTTTTTTTTAAGTACTGCACAGAGGACCGTAAGTTACTAAATCATCAGTGGGGAAAATGGATAGTTAAAAATGTGTTCATTTACATCCATGTGAAGATCAAATCAATGAGGTATTGATTAGGCCCTTCTCTAGATATCGAATGTAAGAGAGAGGGAGAGAAAAATCAACATGTGCAAACTCACACAAGGGCATATGCTAACATTTCAGTTCTTTTAAAGTACAATTGAATAGTACAATCATCAAAGTGACAGATATTATTGTTAAAAAAAATTAGACTTTATTTTTAATAAAGTACATTTTAAGCCCAAATGGGAATTTATAGGGACACACAATAGTAGCTCTATCCCTATGTGCCCCCCACAGAGCCCCTGCAAATATTGGGAATCTAAACCTGGCACAACTCATGTATAAATGAATCAGAAAACCTCCACCAAACACTGCTTAGTGAAAAATCCATTCCCAAAAAATGCCTGGATGTAGGAAAAAAGGCGCAATCCCTGTTGTACGTAACAAACAGCTTTCTGACATTGCAGGTGACATGTACACATAACCCCATTATGTCAGTATGGAATATCCTTGTTATTTTGTAGCTCCACGCAGTTGTGAAATGAGTAGGGTATCGTAGCAGTGAAAAGAAGGTCTTTGAAGAATGGATGGTATGGATGACATAGGCAAGAGGTGGCTAAACTTGGCACTGCAGATGTTTGGAAACTATATAGCCCATGATTTTCAGTACACTTTATAACCGAGCACCATGGGATATGCAGTTCACGACCATCTGCAGTGCCAAGGTTAGCCATCACTGGCACGGACCGCAAATAATGAGGCTTCAGACAGATGCAAAGACTTGCTAGAGTCACGAGATTTTCACAGAGTCTACCAATCAGGATTAGCCCTCTCTTATCATGGTTTTCTGTGAGGAACAGTTCCTCAGGGTCTGTGGAACAACAGACATAGCATAGAGGGCAATGCACCAAAGGTCCTATCTGGCAATGTTCCAACTTTCCAGGAACATTCCTTTTATATCCATGGACACTAAAGCACTTTTAGGATGTTGCCCCACACTTGACCTTTGTACATAACCCCATAGTATATAGGAAATCCTCATTTATGGATAGAAGGTTGGTTCCATAACATAGTCCTTTTTGCTAGGGTTACCAACCAGCAGCGAGATCCTCCAATCACACACACCATTAACAACCAGCAGTGAGATCCTCCAACCACACACACAACAATAACAACCAGCATTGAGATCATCCAACCACACACACACCATTAAAAACCAGCTGCTCCATCCTCCAACCACATACACCATAACAACCAGCATTGAGATTCTCCAACCACACACACCATTAACAACCAGCATTGAGATCCTCCAACCACACACACCATTAACAACCAGCATTGAGATCCTTCAACCACACACACCATTAACAACCAGCAGTGAGATCCTCCAACCACACACACAACATTAACAACCAGCATTGAGATCATCCAACCACACACACACCATTAACAACCAGCTGCTCCATCCTCCAACCACATACACCATAACAACCAGCATTGAGATTCTCCAACCACACACACCATTAACAACCAGCATTGAGATCCTTCAACCACACACACCATTAACAACCAGCAGTGAGATCCTCCAACCACACACACAACATTAACAACCAGCATTGAGATCATCCAACCACACACACACCATTAACAACCAGCTGCTCCATCCTCCAACCACATATACCATAACAACCAGCATTGAGATTCTCCAACAACACACACCATTAACAACCAGGATTGAGATCCTCCAACCACACACACCATTAACAACCAGCATTGAGATCCTCCAACCACACACACCATTAACAACCAGCATTGAGATTCTCCAACAACACACACCATTAACAACCAGCATTGAGATCCTCCAACCACACACACCATTAACAACCAGCATTGAGATCCTCCAACCACACACACCATTAATAACCAGCAGTGAGATCCTCCAACCACACACACCATTAACAACCAGCATTGAGATCCTCCAACCACACACACCATTAACAACCAGCAGCGAGATCCTCCATGTTTGAGCATTACATCAGAGTGGGTCAACCAAGTATTCTGTTATAGCGTCAGCCAGTTCCTGTATAGTGGCAGTGATTTCAGGTTAACTCGCTGGGAAAGTAACAAACACAGTGCCAAGGTCTTTTGTTATGGACATTTGTCAAGCGCTACGTTTAACAACATGATTTATGACCCATAGTTTATATGTTCGATAATGGCATTTACCGTATTTACATTTCTTAAATACTTGATTTATTTGTAATGCTTAAAGTCAACTTTAAACCTCAAAATTCAGCCCTTGTGGGATATTTCTGGGGGTGGCCGGGCCAAGTCCCCTGAACCGCATATGGCTGAAGATCAGGCCAAAATTGACATATATAGGAGTAGCCGAATCATGGATTTCTCATAGATAACCCTTGATCTGGCCCCATTTCGGGCCAGATTAGGGCTTATTGAGTAAACCCTCTGATATTGCTTTTTCATGCATAGAAGGAGTAGACATTTGTGTTTTTCTTTTTCTAGCACAGCTCTCCATAGCACAGCTCCCTCACTGCCATAGCACCAGGGCGGCAGGGTTGTTAGTGACCTCCTCAGCTTATATATAAAAAAAAAAACATATTTCCTTCTGTAGAATGCAGAATTCTGGTGCTGTAGTTATATACTTAGCCACTATATGAGATTAAATGAATTAACCATATGCTTAGATGTCACTGGCTAACTATGATACAGAGTAGCCATGCTCTCCTTTGTTTTCACATTTCTCCTAGGGCGTCAAAAACAGCCTGTCCAATCAGGATAATAAAGTGAGGCATTCAGGCTTAGGAGCCTGATAAAAACTGTTTGTCGGGAAACTAGGCTGCTTAGCATATCCAGCAAATTGGCGAGGTCTATACCGACTGCTACTGGTTTCTTTCCCTGTCTGTTCACTAAATCAAGATTATAGGGTACAAAAAGGCAGAAAAATAACCCAGAAAATTGACTGAATAATTGACAAACAAACACATTGAATTAGATTGTGGGTTTGTGCTGGATCCCAGAAGGAGCACTCGACAAGACGACTGGTTAGGAGTACGGTAGGGATTTAAATCCTCCTGTACAGATGTGTAGGCAGTGCCAAAAACATTTACTGACAAGGACTTCTCACGGCCTGAATATTCATGAACTTATACAGTAGGTGGTGCGTTTGGCTTAATGAGTACAATTCTCTAGCATGACAGCGATGAAGAGCAATCCTTCTGGGATTATCCCGAGCTTGAATGTTTTCATTTATTAGATTAGTTCTCTATAGGAAGGGAACAGGACGATTAATGATAAACAACTGGGAAGTGTGAAGTATTAAAACACCAATTATAATTCCCGAGTAATTAAAAATACTGCACCACATTCTGAAAAATGATCATCAGTAAACAATGTGAAATCAGGCAGAAGTGTGCTTCTGTCTGATGGAGACGGGCTTTGAATGATGCGCTAATGGAGGACTGTTCAAAAGGGTTCAAAAATCTCCTGATTTTGGAGTCTTTTAGCTGTGCTGTGATGTTGCTGACCGGGCAACGGGTTTTTGGGAGACTGTGATAGCAAATACACCCTTAGCCGGGGAGGGAAGATTACTATAGCGCCCCCCCTTCCACACACACACTATTAGCTTAGGGGCTAATGAAAGTATTTTTTCTGGGGGGTCAGAAATTTGGCTGACCAAATATCAAATGGTTCCTATCTGCTGGCACATTCTATGTTTCTATGAAAAGAATGGGCGCACAGTTGTCAACTAGGGTTGCCACCTGGCCGGTATTTTACCGGCAGGCCGGTAATTAATTGGCTTGACCCCAATGTTAAGTCTATGGAGGTAGTACCAGGGCCGGTATTTTTTTTAAGAAAAGATGGCCACCCTATTGTCAACAGACCTGAATTTGATGGCCTCCCTACTGAGTCCCGGTAAACTAAGCCATGGATTTGGCAAGAGGCCATTTAAACCTGGTCAGTCACATCTCATTAGAAGCTGAATGTATTGCACGAAGTTGGACATGTACAAATGTCTTTCTGCACGGAAAACTTCACCAGGACGTATAATTAGTAGTAGATAAAAGGTAACAAAATCCTTAATTCTATTATTACTGCACTAATGAGCACAAGAACCCCCAAATGAACAGTACATCTCACTCAACGGGGTTAGAACATGTTCCAATGGACCAACCACTCATTACCCTGGGATGTCCACATTGCACTTAGTATTTTAGCAGCTACTCATATTGCTTAATGCTATAGTGAATACGTTTAAAACCAGCTCTCTGCACCCCTTCCCAAGCTCCAAGGGTGGTCAATCAATGGTTCATTACTTCTTAAAGATGCACCTTGGAGAAAGGACAATGTTCGGAAGCCAAGGCTGAATGCAACCCTACACCCTGACTATCTGATCTACTTATAAATGTTTTAAAGCACATACTTAGAATTCAAAGCCATAACTGCAGACATATGTCATTCAAACTAAAAGCAGCAGTGATTGCTACAGAAAATCACTCTCACATACGAAGCACTGCCCTGCACAAAAAAAAAAAAAAAAAAATCTAAAATTCATGCTCCAAACGTCCATTGTCTCATTGGTAAAATGAGCTTCGATAGATCAGGCTTTCTCACACTGCATAAATCAAAGCACAAAGTACTGTATAAAATTTCTGTTTTTTTTTTTTTCTCTTTTTTCGATCTGTAGCAGCTAATGAAAATTCATAAAAAAAAAAAAACAGAGGATCATATAATATTTATCATCCTATCTTCTAGGAGTTGGCTGAAGTAAGCTGACACTTACAGCCTCATCTAGTGGTCAGGATCATGCTCTCCCAGTCACTAGTCCCAAAGCATATGTCAGAGGGAAAAAGAGGTGAAAGGTCGTTATGTGCACCATTACATTTTCTATGTCTCTCCAGATGTTAAGGGTAAAAGGGTCGAGTCATAAATTTGGATTGATTGGATATGCCACATCACGCAGCAAAAGACAGGAGATTTTATAACGAATTCTGACTGTTCCACAGTTACATTCTCTTTTATAATAAATATATATAAATATATATATATATATATATATATATATATATATATATATATATATATATAGATAGATAGATAGCATATAAATTGTTCTGCTATATATTTAAAACAATTCCCAAACAAAGGTTTAAAGAAAAAGAAAACTAAATGTTAAATCAAATAATATAATTCATCAAAAGGATGGCCACTAAATTAACCTTGGGAGTTAAATAACCCTGACTTTATTGGTTCCCCTCCTACTCTTGCAGGTATCCAAGAAACAATACAAGCAGATGTATGCAGCCTGTACCCCTACACGAGCTGAGAGATTCGTTTGTTTTAAAAGCCTGTCTAGGTAAGACAATTAAAGAAAATAATAATAATAATCCAAATAGAACTAGAAGTTACCAGTGAAATGTGAATTGGTTTAACGAATGTGGAGTGAGAATAATCTGTGCTGTCAGGTATAAAAAGTAGTGTTTTTTTTTATGCCATTACCTTGCTGCTTGATATGCAAATCCTAAATTGGACACTGCGAGTTGTGGATTTGCATAGCGAGCAGCTGGTGATGTCATAAACAGGAGACAATGCCCAGAGTTCTCTTCATTTAATTATCCTAACACCATGTATTCATTCTCTGCATTCACAGAGCAATGTTTAGATGATGGGGTCTCTTTAAACCTAAACTGGTACCCTACAATCCCTAAATACATTAAGATTACAAAGCGCAGAGAGTTGATCAAATGTGTCCCAATTTACATGGGGGCAGTGTACGCTGGTGCCATTTTATTGGAGGATTGGGGAAATCAGACATAGTTCATCCCACCATGCTCTGCCATGGAGTATAGCAAATTAATCAATTCAAAAGTATCACACAATATTTCCTTCCTTTTTAGAATTTTGAAGAAACTATTTTTTTTAGTTTTTTTTTTTTTGCCCATCTAAACTGATTAATCCACCTGTTGTTGAGGATTTAATTTTCAAATCCTATTAAATGCAGTATTAGTGTTATCTAGCATTTCTTTATTCCCAGTTCATTGTGTGTGTTTGCTATTACACAAGCCGGTCGTAATCTTCTCACTAGATCAAGTCAATGTGAGGAAATCTATTTAAATATTCCAATGAGTTATGTTATTACAAAGTACAAATAAATATTTCCACGAGTTTGCAAACACTATTGGATTGTTATGTGAAGACAGAGTTTGACTTTTCCTATGATCAGCCAGGCTGGAAATGGTCCTCTCTGAAATGCTGCTTCATTCGTTTGCAAAAGTCATTTTTATACTAACAGCGAAAAATGGCTGTTAAATAGATTGTGAATTTTGTAATGTGTTGGTTGAGTAATCTTATCCACTGCAAAAAAATGATTAGACAGCAGTGTGGAGAGAGCAGGAGGAATGGGGAAAATGAAGAATACAGGAGTGGGAGAGACACAGATACACACAGACACACACAGACAACCAAACAGGACCACTTACACACAGATACAAATGCAGACAGGCACAGACACACAGTTACACACACACACACACACATATACAGACACACACACACACACACAGTTAAATACACACACACATAGACACACACAGGCACACTTACACAAAGATACATATACAGACAGATACAGAGACACAAAGTTACACACACAAACACATACATACACACACACACACATACATATACAGACACACACACATACATACACAGACACACACATGCACATTTACACATCTAGATAAATAGACAGACAGACACACACACAGTTAAATACACACACACATAGACACACACAGGCACACTTACACACCATAAATATACAGACAGACACATAATCAGACACACACACACAGTAACATACACACACACACAGGCACACCTACACACATACACAGACATGCACAAAGCTTTCAAGCCCTGTCTCTCTTTCTCTGCCTCTAGCTTACACCTCATCAGAGATCCACAGAGGAAGAAATAACAGAGGCTAAAGGATCATGAAATCATCAAGGATCATACAAGTGCAGATGTTCCAAGTTGCAAATCTCAGGACCCTCAGCCTCAGCTCAATCAATAGGATCAAACCAGGGGAGGGAGAAAGGGATTGAAATATGTAAAAGTCCAGCTGCTGTTGCTTTACAGAGGTTAATCAAAGCTCTGGGTTAAAGGGGCTTCAGCAGTAATCCAGAGCTTTGACCCTTCAGATGGACTGAAGAGAAGAGAAGGGGAAAGATATACAATGAACTCAGTGAAACACAGAGGTGGTCCAGCTCCCTGTTTGGAGAGTGTGCAAGCCAGTGCTATCAAACATTCGGAACTCCAGCAATGGCGGACTACATATCCCATGATGCTCAGCCAGTCATTTGGACTGTTGTTTCCAAAGTTGAAAATTGTAACTGCTGCGCACTAAATAGATCTCCACTTCACTGGCATATACCGTCTACTGAAATCCACTGTGCCACTAATAGTGGTACCAGCCACCAGACGTGGCATTACGTCACTATGTCAGAACATGCACAGTATAACCATGTAGCACACTCATTTAACCCTTACAGACATTTCTCCCATGTCCCTGGGATCCAAGGCGATAATATCAAACACATATGTTGCAGTGATTTCAGCATGAGAAGGGGTCTGCAATAAGAGCAATATTACAGTTGGACCCCTCTGTTTAGTACTAGGTATGAATTATAATATCATTACTTGTTGCCAACGGTGCCAGGAAAATACCAGTCTGCACATGAATAAACAGTGCCCAGTCTGTGTGTATATGTCCCAGGCTGGCAGTCTGTACATGGGTACCCTGCCCAGAAGCGTGCATAATGCCAGCTGCTGCCATGCTTTTTTGATAACGATAATGCCAGTTCAATACCAAGTCTGTGTAAAGCATAGGTATACGGTCACACCATCTCCAGTACAGTGCCATTCTCCAGGCTGTATGCATTACCAAATACCAGTCTAGTATACCACGCACGCTGCTACTGATGCCAGGAGATGCCACTGCACACCTGGAAGCACAATGGATTAACCTGCCTGTATGTAAATATTGTAGATCGCTTATGCACACAGAGTGCCACGGTGTATATGGCAGCGTGTTTGCACAGAGCAGCACTATGATCATGTCTATGTATGCAGAGCAAGGTGACAGAGGTACACTAGTCTACATGTCTTTATGACACAAGAGCAGTGCCAGTGATATGCCAATCAGTATAAACCCAGGGCAGCACAATGCCAGTAACATGCCAGTGTGCGGGCACAGAGCACAGTTCCAGTGATATACCAGTCTGTCTGCTAGAGTGCCAGGGACATGCCACTATGTATATACAGATCGCAGTAAAAGTTATTTGCTAGGGTGTGTGCCATAGTGCCAGTAAATCTATGAAGTGCACAGTATCAGTAATATGCCAGTGTGCATTCACACAGCACAGTGCCAGTAAAATACCAGTCTGACTGCTTACCGTACAGTGATATGCCAGGTTCTATGTACAGAGCACAGCACTGCCAGTCTGCCTGTTCAGTGTACAGTGCACATAACATAGTGTCGATGTTTGTGTGCACAGAGCACCTTGCCAGTGATATGCCAGTGTGTATGTACAGAGCAGAGTGCCAGCAGTATGCACATACCAGTTATCTGCTAGCATGTATGTGCAGAGCAGAGTGCCAGCAGTATGTCAGTGTAAGAGCACAGTGCCAGTGATATGCCAGTGTGTATGTATGTTCAGAGCAGAGTGCAAGCAGAATGCACATACCAGTTATCTGCCAGGATAAATGTGCAGAGCAGAGTGCCAGCAGTATGCACATACCAGTTATCTGCCAGTATATATGTGCAGAGCAGAGTGCCAGCAGTATGCTAGTTCCAGTGATTTGCCATTATGTATGGACAGAGCACAGTGCCAGCAGTATGCCAGTGTGCTTTCACATAGCACAGTGCCAGCGATGTGCCAGGTACACAGTAATTGAGGGGTCACTTACCACAGATGAGTAACAGCAGGAAGCATCCCAACATCCTGAGTGAAGTCATGGTGAGAAATCCCTGGGCTCAGCGCCTTAGATCTGCTACTGGGAGGTTTAGCTCCAGGATCTGCTGTCCCCCCTCTTCTTGCAGGTGTTTAACTCACTCTCCGCACCTTTTATTATACACATCCCCTTCTAGATCCGAGCTGGAGCCTCCAAATCCGGCACGAGCAGCTCAGGAGACGCCTGTCCTAGTGCACACCCCTGCTGCAAGCTCCGGCCACAAAGAGGGGAACTTCAAAGGAATGTGTGTGGACAACCTGGAGATCCTGCAATCAAGATGTGTCCTGGAGTAACAGAGATCCAGTGGATAACCTTCTGGTACCCTGAGTGTGGATAGAGGGGATCCTTCTGGTACCCTGAGTGTGGATAGAGGGGATCCTTCTGGTACCCTGAGTGTGGATAGAGGGGATCCTTCTGGTACCCTGAGTGTGGATAGAGGGGATCCTTCTGGTACCCTGAGTGTGGATAGAGGGGATCCTTCTGGTACACTGAGTGTGGATAGAGGGGATCCTTCTGGTACCCTGAGTGTGGATAGAGGGGATCCTTCTGGTACCCTGAGTGTGGATAGAGGGGATCCTTCTGGTACACTGAGTGTGGATAGAGGGGATCCTTCTGGTACCCTGAGCTTGATGTAACGGGTTCTCTCGGTCTTTCAAGAATGAATAGAAAGGTTCCAGGTGTCCTGACAGTGTACAGACGGTTCCAGGTGTCCTGACAGTGTACAGAGGGTTCCAGGTGTGCTGACAGTGTACAGAGAGTTCCCTGTGTCCTTACAGGGTACAGAGGTTTCTAGGTGTCCTGGCAATGTACAGAGTGTCCCAGGTGTCCTGACAGTGTACAAAGGGTTCCAGGTGTCCTGACAGTGTACAGAGGGTTCCAGGTGTGCTGACAGTGTACAGAGAGTTCCCTGTGTCCTTACAGGGTACAGAGGTTTCTAGGTGTCCTGGCAATGTACAGAGTGTCCCAGGTGTCCTGACAGTGTACAAAGGGTTCCAAGTGTCCTGACAGTGTACAGAGGGTTCCAAATGTCCTGGCAGTGTACAGAGGGTTCCAGGTGTCCTGACAGTGTACAGAGGGTTCCAAGTGTCCTGGCAGTGTACAGAGGGTTCCAGGTGTCCTGACAGTGTACAGAGGGTTCCAGGTGTCCTGACAGTGTACAGAGGGTTCCAAGTGTCCTGGCAGTGTACAGAGGGTTCCAGGTGTCCTGACAGTGTACAGAGGGTTCCAGGTGTCCTGACAGTGCACAGAGGGTTCCGGGTGTCCTAACAGTGCACAGCAGGTTCTAGGTGCCCTGGGGATGCACAGAGGGTTCCAGGGTCTCTGTAAGTGGACAGATGGGGGTCCTGCAATGAGTGCAGGAGTTTAGGTCCGTTGGATGCTGCTGCTGTTGGAGAGAATCAGATGGGTGACACACACAATGCCTGCCTCGGCTGCGTGGCTTTCCTCTCGGCTGAAGATCAGAGCCTGCAGCTTATCACAGCACAAAAGCGATGGGATGATGCATTAAAGGGACAGAACGAATCCCGAACAGGAGCAGACTCTCCAGCATGAAACCTTGTGACACAGCACTGGCACTGCCTATCAGTCATACAGCCAGGCTCGCACTGTGCACGGGAAACGCTGCCTTTTGGGAGGCTGGACAGGGGACTCACACACTCACACACACATACACTCACAGACACACACACCTACACACACACTCACACACACATACACTCACAGACACACACACCTACACACAAACACTCACACACTCACACACACATACACTCACAGACACACACACCTACACACAAACACTCACACACTCACACACACATACACTCACAGACACACACACCTACACACACCTACACACACACTCACACACACATACACTCACAGACACACACACCTACACACACCTACACACACACTCACACACACATACACTCACAGACACACACACCTACACACACCTACACACACACTCACACACACATACACTCACAGACACACACACCTACACACAAACACACACACACTCACACACACATACACTCACAGACACACACACCTACACACAAACACTCACACACTCACACACACATACACTCACAGACACACACACCTACACACACCTACACACACACTCACACACACATACACTCACAGACACACACACCTACACACAAACACACACACACTCACACACACATACACTCACAGACACACACACCTACACACAAACACTCACACACTCACACACACATACACTCACAGACACACACACCTACACACAAACACTCACACACTCACACACACATACACTCACAGACACACACACCTACACACAAACACTCACACACTCACACACTCACAGACACACACACCTACACACAAACACTCACACACTCAGACTCACACATACACTCACAGACAAACACACCTACACGCACAAACACACACACACTCACACACACATACACTCACAGACACACACACACCTACACACAAACACTCACACACTCAGACTCACACATACACTCACAGACACACACACACCTACACACAAACACACACTCACAGACACACACATACACTCACAGACACACACACCTACACACAAACACTCACACACTCACACACACATACACTCACAGACACACACACCTACACACAAACACTCACACACTCACACACACATACACTCACAGACACACACACCTACACACAAACACTCACACACTCACACACTCACAGACACACACACCTACACACAAACACTCACACACTCAGACTCACACATACACTCACAGACAAACACACCTACACGCACAAACACACACTCACACACACATACACTCACAGACAAACACACCTACACGCACAAACACACACACACACTCAGACTCACACATACACTCACAGACACACACACACCTACACACACTCACAGACACACACACACATACACTCACAGACACACACACACTCACTCACTCAGACTCACACACACACACACACACACACAAACACACACACATACACTCAGAGACACACACACACCTACACGCACACACACACACACACACACACACACACACACACACATACACACTCACTCACACACTCACACACACACACTCAAACACTCACAGAAACACACACACACACACACACACACACAGAGATTAGGTGTTTAATAGCTTGATGGAGCCTCACATTTTACTCTGAGACAGGAATTTATTTTGCTGGAGAACATACTTGGGAGCAATGTCTTGTTTGTGGGGGAAGGTGCATGGGTTAAATGGCAGGAATTACCTATACCCTGGGCAGTAGGGCATTGGCTGGATCTAGGAAAGAAAAATATTAGGAAAGACCCAATGCAGAATGTAATTGTTATATAGAACTTGGGAAACGATTCCACTATTCCATACAGGGGAGAGCAGCTACTGTGCAACATAGGAGCAAAAACACTTAATGGGATGGGGATAGCGGTTCATTACAGAACTTAAAGGGACAGTATCACCTAAACATTGCTTTTACTGTGAATGTAGAGCATTAAAAATAACTGAAAATGATCTATACATTGTATTAGCAAAATTGCCAGCAAATGCCTAAATCAGGAGAGAAATGTGTTTTAAATGGGTCTGTGGAGTCGCCTGCTTATGACATCACTTGCGGCACGGTATGCAAACTGCTTTTCAATGGGAAATGTGTCATTTGCATACCGTGCCACGGGTGATGTCCACAGACACATTTAAAACACATTTTTCTCCTAATGTAGGTATTTACTTGCAGTTTTGCTAATTAAAAATCTAAATCTCCCATCGGCTACATTACCTACTTATGACGCTGGAGCGCTGGCAGCTGGGGGGGGGGAATTACCCCATTATTTTCGATTCTGCCTCCTCAATTTCCCAAAGGGGACCCCGGAAGCATTATTGATCATATTGTGTATATTCACTGGCAAGAGAAATAGGTATTAATAGCTGAGCAGGAAAAAGATCTTCAGCTAATCTTTTATTTTGATTATTGCAGGTCACTAGTCAGTTTACTTCTCTGTCGAATAGACGGTTTCTCCCTATCTATAGCTTTCCTTTCTGCATTCATTTTTTTTTTTACTGAATTTTAACATATCTTGCATTTCTTAGAAGATTGTATGCGGAAAATGTTTTTTTTTTAAGACCTTGGGAATAATACTAGCTAATAATGAGCTAAAAACTTGGAGCCACTTACCTGGAGTAAACCTGACATGTATCTTTGCTGATTTACTTCTGAGTTCTGCCTCTCAGCTGAGGCAGAGCGCTCTGCACTGGATGCTTGCGCACACATGTGTCTGTGAAGTCTCCAGTTTATGACATCACCTGGGGTCTAAAAGGCAAATTGCACATTTCTCATTGAAAAACTGTTAATTTTCACAATGTATAGATCATTTTTTATTGCACAGTAAAAAAAAAAATATATATATATCTAGGTGATACAGCCGCTTTAAAAAGTACAGATCAGTTTATCTTCATTCTAGGGCCTCTCCTAGTAAAGGAGAGGAGAAAGAAAGATAATGATTAAGATAAGAAAGACAGAAAAAAATCAGGAAAGGAAAAAATAAATAAAAACCCCTAGATTAGTGATGGCGAACCTTGGCACTGCATATGTTAGGGAACCATATGTTCCATGAGTCTCGGTTAGCTTTGCTGTAGTTCCCGAAGCATCTGCAGTGCCAAGGTTTGCCATCCCTGCTCTAGATGAACGTAGTAGAAATTAGGGAAGAACTCCAGCTTTTCTGGCCGACACATTTTCCATAAATGGCTCTGCTGACTCTTTATATGTATATGATCCAGAGTTTTATCCCCCCCCCCCCCCCCCCCCTATGTACTGGTGTACCAATTCCTAAATTAGGAGACAAACAAGGCATCGGAGAAAGCAATAACAATAGCACTAGGGAGGTCGAAGATGTTATCTTCATGAAGTGGGAGCCGCTTGCCTAACGGAGAGTGAAGAAGCTTGTATCTGTGTGTCCTCTTGTACAATACGTAGTAAGATTCTGCACTGATATAATTAGGGCTGGCCAGGTATAAGTCTGTCGAGGCTGGTATTTTTTTTAACGAAAAGGTGGCAGCCCTAGACTTAATACATGCAGTGATAACAGTGTATGAGTCACATCCAGTGCCCTACATAATGTAATTGCTCCACGAGGGAGCTCCAGTACAGGTCTGTGCTAAACAGAGGTATACCAATATGATGTTTTATAATAATATTATACACCTTAATTAATAAGCACACAAGCTCACAGTTACAGACAGTTTATAAACCAATCCTGTTAAAGTAAAAATAAATTTAATGTCAATTTAAAGTCCTGCTTTCCCTGTTTCTTGTAACCTGAAAAAAAGGGGTTTTAAACAGATTTTCCAGAGGCTGTATCACCTGAATATTGTTTTACTGTGCATGTAGAACATCCAAAAATGAATGAAAATTATCTATACATATTGTATTAGCAAAACGGCAAAACTGTCTGTGGAGTCGCCTGCTTATGACATCACATGTGGCACGGTATGCATATGCTTTTCAATGGGAAGTGTGTAATTTGCATACTGTGGCACAGGTGATGTCATAAACAGGAAAGACATGTTTCTCCTAATTTAGGAGTCCCTTTAAGTCCAGTCCCATTGGGTCTTTATGCATTGCTAATTTCATAAAACACCTATTGCTGGCTCCTAACTTTTTGGACTATTTTACATAGAAATCTATAGCGCTGTCTCCTGAAAAATTAACAAGGCTGACTCCTAAATTGGTCTTTTTGGTTCATGAAGTTTACAAATATTTGTCAAGCCCCGTACATGTCATATTTTACCAAACAGACCCCCATGTTCCATTATTTGAGAGCGGCGGAACACCTGAACATTTTTCAATTTAAACTCTTGAGTAAGAAGACCCCCCATTATCTAGACCCCTATAATCTAGACGTTAAGCCTATTGGAGCAGGGTCCTCACTTACATTTAGTTCGAGTTTGTTTGTTGCCAGCCTTTTTATTTGTTTGTTTGTTGTAAACAGGTTAGTAAAAAATAGTCTTGATCCCAATGTTAAGTCCATTGGAGCAATAGCCTGACCGTTAGATTCTAAATGTTCTAGAAATGCATTGCTCTTGGTGGAATTTTCGACGGACGGTTTAATGGTGCCCAATGGAACCTTCCCAGACCTTGCCACGGACACTTCGAGGATAATTAGATCGTATTACATCCCCATGTCTTGAACGCAATATAATGCATCCCAATTAGCTAATGGTTATAAATGGGTTTCTTAAAAGGAAAATAAAATGATCATGGGATTAACCTTTTGAGCGCCGAAGTAATTAGCGAGATTACCTAGTAATATAGGGGCACAAGGATGACTTGTATGAAAGGTGCAAATGTATTTCAGTGGGATGTTTCCCTTATTACCAAAAGACTGCTTAAGATCATGGCTGAAAAGGGGACAGCTGGCAAGGGGGGCAAAGCAGCAATGTCCTCCCACCCCCCACGGCTGCCCTCTACCCTAGCTCACCCTGCACCACTTTTCACTCCAAAATGCCGTATTGCCTAGGCATCCAGCTGGGCCCCCCCAGCTTTCTAGAATGGCAGGGGATTATGGTAGTTGGAGAACAGAAAAGCTTGAGGGCCGCAGCTGGACACATAGGCTCTATTGTGTAGCACTTTCTATCAATCTATCAATCGCTGTATCTTATCGGTCAGTATGTCTGTCCTGCCTATGTCTATCTGTCTCTTGGAGCTATTCACTAAGAGTTGCAGGTGAGTTTAGGTGAGATGAACATTAACTCTCATTAATTTAGCTATACATTGTGCTGGGATAATCCTGGTGAGTTCACTTAGTGGTGAAACTAACCAGTATTGTACCTGCACAATGTATAGTTAAATTAGTAAGAGGACATTTTCGTCCCACCTCAACTCACCTCAACTCACCTCATCTCACCCCATCTCACCTCATCTCACCTCTTCTCACCTCATCCCACCTCAACTCCCCTCATCCCACCTCAACTCACCTCATCTCACCCCATCTCATCTCATCTCACCTCTTCTCACCTCATCCCACCTCAACTCCCCTCATCCCACCTCAACTCACTCATCTATCTATCTATCTATCTATCTATCTATCTATCTATCTATCTATCTATCTATCCATCCATCCATCCATCCATCCATCCATCCATCCATCCATCCATCCATCCATCCATCCATCCATCCATCCATCCATCCATCCATCCATCTATCTATCTATCTATCTATCTATCTATCTATCCATCCATCCATCCATCCATCCATCCATCCATCCATCCATCCATCCATCCATCCATCCATCCATCCATCCATCCATCCATCCATCCATCTATCTATCTATCTATCTATCTATCTATCTATCCATCCATCCATCCATCCATCCATCTATCTATCTATCTATCTATCTATCTATCTATCTATCCGTCCATCCATCCATCTATCTATCTATCTATCTATCTATCTATCTATCTATCTATCTATCTATCTATCTATCTATCCATCTGTCTATCTCTCATGATAACAGGTGGGCTGATGACATTTCAAAATGGGCCACAAAATAGTTTTTATTTTCAATATAAAATGACAGGAGAACTGTGAATAGTTTTAAAACAAAAATAAGTGCATGTCACCCATTTTTGAGGTGAGATCAGGTGAGTTACCGGTGACATTTCATCGCACCAATTAGCTATACATTGTGCAGTTAGAAGCCTGGTGTGTTTGCTGTGGGGGAGACTCACCCGGTTTGCTGCTGTACAATGTATAGCTAAACTGGTGAGATGGAATGTTCTTCTCACATGTAACTCACCTTTTAGTGAATAGGCCCTCAGAGAGGTACAGAAAGTTTTCTACATCCGCATTGTACAGCAAGCTGTAGAAAAGGTCAGAGAAGGGCTCTGGTGTAGGTTTCTCTGAAAGATTGCAGCTTTCAGCTGAGCTTTAATTTTTAATCAGTATTTAATTTAATTGAATCAAGTACAGTTCTACCAAGTAAAGCCTCTAATGCATATCAGTAAGATGACTAAGTAAGGACAATTTAACAAAGGTCTAGGCAGGGAATAGAGAGAGAGTTGTTAGTGACTGCACCTTAAAGGGACACCCCCAGCAAAAAAGGAAAAGGGTTTAATTTTTTTATTTCAGATATGTCTTTTTTTGTTGTTGTTATGTGATTGTATTTAATACATGTAATTAAACAAGTGTGACTGGGTGCTGCCATTTTGTGAAATATAGTGTTTTTTGGTGCCACCCCCTAGTGACTTTACAGCACTAGTATCTCACTTTGGGGCTGGGGACACAGAATGCAGTCTATAAGTCAGAATCCTGACCATAGACTTGCATTGAATGGGAGGGTAATGTAACTATTACATCACAAGGGGGCGGAGTTATGATCCTGTTTGATCAGGTTAATCTCCTCTCTTTGTGTTGTACACAGACACCTAGTCCTGCCCACTATAATACACAGGAGCCAGTAAGAGTGCAGGGGAGTATCTTATGACATCATCCTGCAGGCTTCGGCCACTGTTGTAAAGTAAGACTAGCTGGAAGATTTTGGACGATGTTGCAATTTATATGCAATTAATTTAATCATCTAAAAACAAACAGTGGCATATGATTTATATACATGTTTGTTTTAAATGACCAGGTTAACTAGTTACATCTTATGTAACCCTTACACGTGTCCGTTTAAATAAGTTGTGGCTTCATTGGGATGGATTTAAAGGGGCAGCACACACCCACCGGGCCTGAAAAAAGTATTTTAAGATAAATGCTGCATCAGTAAACATAATAAAACAGATCTTCCACTTGGAATGTGCATCTTCCGATATTATTGCATATTATTGTTCTTTCAAAGTACTTTAAAATGCATGTCTTACATTTTGCATTGCTTAAAATATAAAATACTGACTGCTAGATGAAATTGTAAAATCACAGCAGTTTGCAAGAAACCAGGACTGGCCACACTAGGTGAGTAAAAGTCGTTTCCTTTTTTTTTTTGCTGCAGGAACCAATGAGAATAATGCCATTCTAATGAATGGAATATCCTGTCTCTCTAGTGATGTCATCAGACAATGTGTTTCACTGTTAAGAGATCCTAATGTGTACAAGGGCAAGGTCACTCATAGGCCACTCAGTAGACTCAATTTGAGGAGCACAGGAAGTGACTAAATGAAACAAAGCTTTATATCCTCAGTGTCTATATAATCAGTGCTGCCACAGCTGTAGTAAACATGCAGAGTAATCACTGGGGAGGGCTTGAGTCAAGTATAAAAAAATGTGATTTATACAGAATGCCTGCATCACATCACACTGAGAAAAAATCCTGTGCACTATACAAGCAGTGATCTGCATCTTGCACCAAAGTGAGTTTGGCGACTACACTGTCCCTTTAAGGCAGGGATTAATGAGGGATTAATGAAAATGGTGTATGTGATGTTATGGGGAAATGGTCCAATGATTGGTGCATTACGTTCTTCTAAACTGCGAAGCACAATCCCCGGAATTCCAGACCAAGGCCAATAAAATGAGATGTGTCCGTGGATATATGGTCATATAATGTGACTATGGGTTTCATTCATGTGTCCATGGATATATGGTCATATAATGTGACTATGGGCTTCATTCATGTGTCCATGGATATATGGTCATATAATGTGACTATGGGCTTTATTCATGTGTCCATATATGGTCAAATAATGTGACTATGGGCTTCATTCATGTGTCCATATATGGTCAAATAATGTGACTATGGGCTTCATTCATGTAAGAGGCAACTGAGCAGGGAATTTCAAACTTAAAGCCAAAGAAGCCAATTTAGAACGATTCTCCTTTTCAGATATGACAGATGGTTTTATTAGTGTTAATGAAAACCACGACTGTAAGACAATATGAGACCTTTTTTTCTGGATGTGCTGATCCCTTTCTTTATACTTTTTTTGTGATAATAAGTGCATTAAATCATATATACTATAAATATAACTATTTCTTTCTGAGGCCCAAGGATTCACTGATAGTGTACACATTAATTCCCAGCTTGTTGTATATTGTTAGAGAGAGGGGCATCCTTCAGCGTTCACGAATTATGTTATTCCCTTCCCGTGTTGAGGTTTACTCACATTTATTTTCCCCAGAGCTTCTCATATAAAAACATAACACAGTCTATCAGCACAACCTGTCAATCACAGCCTATTTCTTGAAGACTGTATTTTGAAAATTGAAAAGTTCCCACAGGTAATCCCCAGTGCTGGAGACAGGCAATAATACAATAACTAAATAATAACTAAATAACGAAACCTTGGCCTACAAAGGTCAAACTGTGTATATAATTTAAAAAGGAGTATTATACATTTTATAACTAAAACTACATTGGCTGTTTCTGCTAGCTTGCTGACTTTTTAAATTTTGTTTCTATCATGTTTAGTTGAGAAGATATAACTGATTAAAGAGGGAATCAGCCAAGCACTAGAACACATTCTATCTAGTGTCTGCTTGTGGGTGTGGTCTGTGGAATTGCTCTTCGACTGGTCCAGGCAGAACTTGGTCACTGAGTTCCATGAGCCAAATAATGCAGGAAGCAGGCAATCTTCTGCTTGCTTGGCTTTCCCTACTTAAACAGTAGAAGATAATTTAAGAAGTGATTAAATCAACAAAGAAGAGTTGATTTGATAAAATATTTAAACTATTTCATTCTCTCTTTCTTCAAAGAAAAAAATACCTCCAACATAGGATAGATATTTTTGCTTTTGTGTAACACACTGTAGGGGGGTCTGCTAAGTAAACCTAACAGGACCAAAAAATTACTTTATTAGGAACACAATAATAGAGTCATTTGATCTTTATCCCACTGCGTTACTATGATGAAAGATACATATTTTGGTATGTAATTTATTACGTAACAAAATGTTATTGCCAAGAGGGTGGGCCAACCCCTGAGGTCTGTCCAAAGTATTTAAGATGACCCCAACTGCCAGAGATAAGCAAAGTGTCGATCACAAGGCTGTGATCAATATAATTTAAATCTACAATACCTATCTGGTAATACATGCTCTATCTATCTATCTATATATATATATATATAATTATTGATGCCCTCCCTGCCCCACTGTAGCCAGATTTCCCAGATCTCCCCTAAGTGGCTTTTAGTTTTACCCAGTCTTCAATGAAGAAGGTTCTTTAAGTGAGTGTACAAACAGAGATTTATGATTAACCTCTCTTGCATGTTAAAGGGAGGTCTAATCATGCAGTAAAAGCATGCTGAGGAGCAGACCAAGTAGCCAGCTTGGGAATAGGGTGAAACTGGCTCCTTAAAGTATCAAGGGCACTACATAACAAAATGCTTAATAGAATGTATAAACCTCAGTAGGAATTAAAGAGATCCATCACCTACGCACAGAGGCCTACCCTTGTCCGTAACCTTTTCGTGCTGTGGGCGTATTCTTCTTGAGCTTTTGATGGAGTATGTATTTATCTTGTTACTTCTAAATATATTGTGTCATTGTCATGTACTCATATTGTAGCATAACTTGAAGGATCTAAACCTGACTGGCGAGGAGAGTCCTCCACAATTCCCCAGGTACAGCACCGTATAATTCCCGCTTAGAATTCCACACACCATTATTCACAATACTCCGGGCAATTATTTGCAAGGACATTTGCTACTTAACATATTTCTGCTTAGGAAACAGCGTTAACTGTACATAACAAATCAAGTAGTTCATGTATATATGGATTTACATAAAAAGTACACATTGCCTGCATTTTTGCAGTGATGAAATAAATAACGACAAAAAAAAAACGTTAAATATTTGCTGTCGGAATGTTGTTTCACTCTTTGTAGAGCATAAATTAATGGACAACTGTGATAAAAAAAACAACAACTTTTTATTGAAAGACTGGACTTTCATGAAAAGAGAGCCTTTCAGGAACGATAGCAGAGTTTTGACGTATAGCTGAATGGGAGACGTTTTCCTACATGACTACTCTGGCCTTGAGTTTGCAATTACTTTTTGGAAGCGTTTGGTGGTTCCTTGGAAGCTATGAATTCAATTTTCGGTGATTGATTTGAATGTCAATATATGATCTCACATCAGTGGAGAAATATTTGAACTTCATATTAAATGATTGTTTTTGATTAAGGGGCTCTGTCATCCAAACATTGTTTGTGCTGTGTTATATAGAAATAATAATAATAAAAAAAAAAAGAAGATTTATACAGTTGGGTCGATTCACTAAAATTTGACTTTGGAGGTTGACTTTCATTTTGAGACAAAACTCGTCACCCAAGTTAGAAAAAAAAAAAACCTGGTTCGAAACTTACCCTTTGAAAATGAAAGTAATGGGAGGTGAAATTATTAGTCTCAAAAATAGCTTTAGTCATATTGCCTCCAATTACTTTCAATGTGGGAGATTTGAATCTGTTTGTTTTTTTTTTAAGTCAAACTATGGTGCCAAATTTGACTCATTCTCAAACTGAAAGTCGACCTCCAAAGTCAAATTTGAGTGAATAGACCCAAGTGTGTTAGGAGAATTGAAAGCAGAGGCATGGGATAGCAGAAAAATCCATGGTGTCTGGGGGCAGACATATTGTTTAGAATGTTGAACAGGATGAAGGACGATCTGACCCATCTGATCCAAGATGTCTGCCTGCTGATAGAGCTATTCCAGCAAACAATATTGAATACGATACTTTATTTGAATTATTTTCATTAAAGTATTTCTATTTAAAATGCATACACTTGATGCATTCTTTCAGTTAATGATAATTGTGCACAATGTGCACCTTGGAACGCTGCCTCAGATGAGAGGCAGAACGATTTTTCCCTAAATTTAATTAATGGTGAACTGTATTAGCTACGTTTCTAAACTTCAGATTTCTTTGTATATCCACTATTTATTTTCTCAGTGATTCACATAATTCAAGCACCCTCTAAGTAAATAATTTGTGTACTGGAATTAAATTCCGCACAGCGCTAATGTGCCAATAATTATTTATGGGATATTTACTGTAAATATGTAATATTTTACTGCTGATAAGGAGCTATGGCTTGTTCTTGGTTTTACCAGAAACGTAGCTCCCAATATTTCCAAGTGGCTATAAAATTACAGGGGTATGGCTGAAGGCATTCAAGTCTTAGCAAGAATAGGCACAATGTCCGTGCCAAGGTTTGGGAAGGTCCGGAGAACATCAATAAATTGCCCGTCACTAGCAATTTTAGTGTCTATCCTTGGTCTTAAGGCTCAGAAGTCCTGAGAACTGTTAGGTTAGTGCCATTGGTAGCTATGAATGCTGATGGAAAATCAAAACTGGTCTCTGAAAATTTCTATGATCTACTGTTCCTGACCTATAACAGTTTTGTCGAAATATCTTGCACCTAGGCTATGCTTGATCCTGCTGAGGTCACTCCTGCAGAGCTGTGGATAGATTAGAAATGGCACGCACATCAGCTTGTGGAATGAAGACCACAACAAGGGTTGCCCCATTTTCTTGAAACCCTAAACATAACTAAAGGGATTTATTTGTTAAAGAGGGGATTAGACTAGGGAATTTCAAAGTAGCATGGTTGGAAGAAACTCTAATTCAGCTGTGGCCTTAAGTTTGACATCCCCTGTTCCATTCCCTGCACTTTCCTCTTTTGTAAATAAAGACCTATAATTTGAGATCAGCCAGATAGATAGATAGATTCCGCACTGCAAGAAAATGTCTAACCTCAATGTCCTAATTCCTCCCCAAATCTATGAATGATATCGTTAACCTGCATATCTAAACTCATTCCACATGTTTTTGGCTACTTGTCCCGTCCATTTCCCACTAAGTATATGTCTTCATCCCCTTCCACTATTCATGAGCCTTCTCCCCTCAGTACTTTTTTTTTTTTTTTTACAGTAATTCACCCACCCTCCTCAAAAAATCAGCAAAAATATGTATGAACCTTTACCTCCTCCTAAATCTGAATGTAACAGCAAGAAAGTATGTTACGGAGGAGGCTTCTGTCTCTATTCCTTCCTGGACTCTTTACTCCTCTTTCATTCATGGACTAGATAATTGCAGGGAATTTAAAAATAAAAATAAAAATTAAGGCCAAAGTAGCTGAGCTAGATAATGTCCCCCATTCAGTTTAATGGGATCATTTTTCCAGATCAGCTATTTTGGCCTTATTTTTTGAAAAAAGGTGCAATCTCCGCTATACACAACAAACAGCTACAGGTTGAGTATCCCTTATCCAAAATACTTGAGCATTTCGTATAATGAATATTTTTGGCACCACCTGCCCTATAAAGGATCCTCATGACCTAAATTCAGTGTGAGCTGGTCCACGGTGCTGCCGAGATAGTAACATAGTAACATAGTAATATAGTAATTTAGGTTGAAAAAAGACACAAGTCCATCAAGTTCAACCCTTCTACCTATCATTCCAGAAAAAATTCCTTCTTGACTCCAAGGGGCAATCAGATTTCTCCTTGGATCAATAAGCTCTTTTATTAATGCTTATTCTATTATTAATAGCCCTGTATGTTCTGCTTTCCTAAAAAAGCATCCAAACCATTTTTAAATGCATCTATTGTGGTTGCTAGCACTACCTCTCTTGGCAGTGAGTTCCATAACTTTATTGTCCTAACCGTAAAGAATCCCTTCCTTTGCTGTCTATGAAATCTTTGCTCTTCCAGTCTGAGGGGGTGACCTCTTGTTCTTTGTACCTTTCTGTTAATGAACAAGTCACTGGAGAGCTCTTTATATTGGCCCTGCACATATTTATATAATGTTATCATATCCCCTCTGAGACGCCTTTTTTCTAACGTATATAAATTCAATTTTTTAAGTCTCTCTTCATAACTAAGATCCTCCAAACCCCTTATTAATTTTGTATCTCTCCTTTGCACTTTTTCTAGTTCCTTAATATCCTTTTTAAGGGCTGGTGCCCAGAACTGTACTGCATATTGTACTGAGGTCTTACCATTGATTTGTAAAGAGGCAAGATGATATCCTCCTCCCGTGAATCTATACCTCGTTTTATACATGCCAATATCTTATTGGCCCTTGCAGCTGCTGACTGGCATTGGGCACTGTTGCCAAGTTTGTTATCTACAATGATTCCTAAATCCTTTTCATTAGTAGTTTTTCCCAGGGAAATACCATTTAACGTATATGTTGCTTTGTTATTATTTTTCCCATAATGCATAACTTTACATTTGTCTATATTGAACCTCATTTGCCACTTTACTGCCCAGTCCCCCACTCTGTCCAAATCTTCCTGTAAAGAAAAAACATCAAGATTAGTCTTTATTGCCTTACCTAATTTAGTGTCGTCCGCAAACACGGAGACATGGCTCTCAGCACAATGTGGCAAGAGATGATCTTTCATTGTGTGTAGCCCCTTCCTGTCCCATTGCAGAAGTTCTGGGAACTACATTTCCCATGAGCAATGGGTCCAGATTTATGGCGCCAGGGAGGGTGATGCAGAGGAGCTACACAATCGGGGCGCCAGGAGGATGACTATCCCTTATCTGAACTGACCCACATCCCCAAATTTTGTTTCGAATTTTGGGTCATTTCGTATTTTGGATCTCCGGACAAGGCATACTCAACCTGTATTAAGCCATTTTCCCCCTACTTTCTTACAAGTGTGCAGGAAGCTTTATACATACCCTCCTTCATCTAACTTACTCAACTTCCAACATTTTCTCATGCTTCGATAATGCATAGCTTAATTCTATAAAAAGAAAAACTTGCTTTCGTGCAGGGCCAACTCTGTTCTTCTAGCAGGAGAAACCCAACAGAATTATCTGTGTACAATGCATAGTGAAGTCACTTCCTTTCACTTCAACTCACCATTTAGTGACTTGCCCCCCACAGTCTTCATTTCACCAACACTAGTTCAGCCCCTGTGTGGATTAACCTTATTATTTAAAGATCATTATGTCTGAGCTATAATAGGCTTTAAAGAGTTAAACACACAGTAGAATAAAATAAAAAAAAGCAAACCCTATACATTTAGACAAGAATTCTGGCTACAGTTTTACCGATTAAAGGATAGACATCGTTTTGAAGTGAATATAGAGGGTTTTTTTTTTTAATTTGATGTAGCTGTAGACACACAGGTGTCTGGTATTAATATTCAGGTTGTATAAGACTAATTAATAATGAATACATTAATGCACTTAGTAATGAAAAGCAATTATCTTATTAATTTACCGCTGGCCATATTCTTCTGGTCATCCGTCTGATATGAATTGATTGGATACAGATGCGGGGGTGGTGGTAAGGAGATTTTGTATTTATTTATTTATTTTTTTAACTAAAAAAAAAAAGATGTTACAATATTACATCGGTTTCCACATTTAAAAATATGCGGAGCTATACGTGCACATGTTGGAAAGTGCACACAGCATCTGGATAAACATTTACAATAAAATGCAGAAACATTACATAGAAATTTGTAAACTATCACCAGGTATGTACAGTTGTTTATGACACTTTAAAGCAAACTTGGCATATCCAAAGGTATAGACAAAGTATCTATAGAAGGACACCTGTGGGCGTGGCAAGGTTGTTATACCTATTCTTATTGAAACACAGCTGGGTAATCCCTAAATCCCAGACTGGTGAGGGTTAGGTTTAAGAAGCATTGCTATAGAACATCAGTAAATGGTCTCGGTAGTCAATGGTTCATCATCAGCAATGGTGGGGCTTTATTCTTGCAGACCCAATGAATGCCCTTGTACTTCCACAGCTAAACAGAAGTGGGACAATTTAAAATATACTTTAAGTTGTAGAATAGTCATGTTCTCCTGTATCACGAGCCATCTCAATGTAAAGCAGAAGATAAAAAAGTACAACAAAAAACTACCAAGTATCAAGGATTGTGTAATAGAATGTTATGGTCATGGCGCACTTCTGGAAAAGAACTTTGTTACTACGGCTTTCCTGGGGAAAGCAGTAAGCAGCTGACCCTCACACTACGTAAGGTGGAACTTGAAGCAGATTCCTTTATGCCTAGTTCATTTATTTATTTATTTTGGAGGTGGTGGTAGGGTTTGCCTATTGCTCCTCCCATTCCCCATCAAGACAAGTAAGAGGTGGGGAATGGAAGAGGGAAACCTCTCCATACGGAGTAGTCAGTCAATACTCTTTGAATCATTTTGTAAATAATGAGATTCTAAGAGCCAATGAGGGTGTACTGAGTTTTTCCTTCTTCCTCTCGTTTTTTTTTTCTATTCTTCGATTTTTCTCTCGTTCTTTCATCTTTTGTTCTGTCTCTATCTCCCCCAGTCTCATTTCCTCTCTCTTTTTATAGGGATTGAGTACTGTTAGAAAACGGACACAAGTAGGGACAGATCGGGGTGGACTAGGGACAGAAGAGGGAGAGGGTAAGTCCGTTCTGTTTTGGGTAGTACTAGGGGAATACAGGGTTGTTTCCTAGGCAAAGGGTAGGGAATTATTTAAGAGTAGACAGAGATAATTAAGGAAACTTGACCTCGCGACTCCCCCCCCCCCCTCCTTTTTTTTCTTCCCTTTTGTACTTGCCCATAGTTGGGGCCTTTTTCTCCCCTGCTCTCTTTCTGGCTCCTGACTCGTTGTCCTATATGTTTGTTTTTTTATGTTACAATGTTTTTTTTTATGTTACAATATTTGATTGATGTAACTATCTCATCTTATTCTGAGATGTAATATCAGTGATGGGGGCATGTAATCGGGTAATGGAGCATGTGATGGGGACATATAATAGCAGTTATGGGGGCATGTAATGTGTACGTAATGTGGTAATGAGGGCATGTGATGGGGGTTATGGGGCTTTTAATGTGTGTGCATGTGGGTGATGGGGCATGCAACGGGGTGATGGGGCATGTCCTGCAATGTGGGTGATGGCACATGTAGTGGGTGTGCAACGTGGGTAGGGGGCGTCCCCAATTTTTGTCTACCATGGGCAGCACAAAACCAAGATACACCACTGCTTACCCTGCGTCTCTGCATTTACCTGTAACCTTGGATTGGGTTGTTACAGTTATTCACTAGAAGGGTACTATTGTTTTTTTTATTTAAGTTAAAGATTTCCTTTAAGTAGTATGCATTTACAAGAAACCCCCTTAAAAAAAAATACACTATAAAAAGCATCATTTTCTGGGGTTTATTTTAGTTATATTGGCTTTTAAGACACAGTGTACTGTGCTTTCACGATCACTCTCCCTCCCTTTAATGGATCATCCTGGTGGTTTCGTCAGAGATTTATTAATCATGTCAAAATTCTGAAAACTTTATAGATTTTTGTCTTTCCTTTGAATCCGGTCAGGAGAGGTCTCTGCTAGTAGTATCCTGAGGATAACTTAATATTTATCAGGAGAGTGCAAATTACCAGTACATATATTTTATTTAAACCCCCTGTAAGGGATTGCAACAGAGGAGAAGACAGGAGGCAATATTTTGGCAAAAAGAAATAAATACATAAATAAAATAAAAAGTGGCTTTTTATATCCCTACAGCAGTTCAGATAAAGATCCCAGCTTGCGTCAGCATTACGCAGAAACAAAACTAGTTTGTCGCTTTATCTGAGAGTCTACACTGATCCATCCTAATGTCCAGTTTGGAAGGCAGCATGAAAGTGTGTGATCCATGGGTTCAAACACTCTGCTAATTAGGCAACTGTGCGTTGTGTTAATTGACAGCTCCGCAGACTGCATTCAGCCGGGGATTAACCCATGGTTTTCCTGCTTTTACACACCAAACAGGCAAACCTCCCAACTCATAGAATGTGTCGGCAGATAAGAACCATTCGGTCCATCTAGTCTGCCCAATTTTTTTGGAGTACTTTTATTAGTCCCCCGTTCCCGGTCTTATAGCTAGGATAGCCTTGTGTCTATCCCACGCATGCTTAAAATAAATATTGTGCCTCCCCGTCGGGGAATCGAACCCCGGTGACAGGCAGGGATACTCACCACTATACTAATAAGGAATAGCTCCCCTTGAGAGTGCAAGTGTCAGTGATAACACACATGCATGGTAGGCGCTGTCACTCCAAATGGCAGCACTACTGTGCACACCCATGACGCTAGACATGGTCCGTAACAAGTCTCCAGTGTCCCGCAGAGCTCTGCCTATAGAGGTACCTGTCATAATACAGATATGACAGTACATTGGGTTCTAGATTGTAAGCAGGGTTATGATTAAGAACTAACAATGCCAAATTCGTCAAGTGACTGTGCATAACATAATCTTATGACTAAGAACTAACGTTCGAAATGCGTCAAGTAACTTTGTGCATAACATAACTTATGACTAAGCACTAAAATTCTAAATGCTTCAAGTAATTTGTGCATAACATAAGCTTAAGACTAAGCACTAACATGCGAAATGCATCAAGTAATTTTGTGCATAACATAAGCTTATGACTAAGCACTGACGTGAAATGCGTCAAGTAACTGTGCATAACATAAGCTTATGACTAAGCACTGACGTGAAATGCGTCAAGTAATGTGTGCATAACATAAGCTTATGACTAAGCACTGACGTGAAATGTGTCAAGTAATGTGTGCATAACATAAGCTTATGACTAAACACTAACATGCGAACTGCATCAAGTAACTTTGCGCATAACATAAGGTTATGAATAAGCACTAACGTGTGAAATGCATCAAGTAATTTGTGCATAACATAAGCTTATGACTAAATGCTAACGTGTGAAATGCATGAAGTAATTTTGTGCATAACATAAGCTTATGAATAAGCACTAAAATGCAAAATGTGTCAAGGAACTGTGCACAACATAAGCTTATGGCAAACTTGCCAAATGCGTCAAGTAACTTTGTGCATAACAAGCTTATAACTAAGCACTAACATGTGAAATATGTGAAGTAACTTTGTGCATTACATAAGCTTAAGACTAAGCACTAACGTGCGAAATGCGTCAAGTAACACCAATGAATGCTCCACTAGCATCACGGGAAGTTTTTGGGCTGTCTGTGCTTCAGGGAAATAATAGTCCAGGTGGGATTTTGTCATCTGCTTTTTGGCTGGCTGTGCATCATGAGGTTTGTAGTTCACAACTAAAAATTGTCAGTCCACTCCAGCTGCTGCATGGTTTTAATTCCTATGATGCTCAGCCATTGCAATTGAATTCCTCAGCACACCATCACATTTAAAAACACAGGAGATAAAAGATCCTATTCCTTGTGCCATAGTGAGGTATGAAAAATCTAATTCTCAAATGAATTAACATATGTAAAGCACAATTTGTATGTAATCAGCAACAGAGTAAATACAATATAGAGTAACAATGTAACAATGACCCCATACATGACCGCATTCCTAGATGCCCCTAAATCCCCCTGGTTCTAAGCCCCCTATCAGTACATTATCAAATTATCAATCCAACAAACCTACTTCCGATTCCCAAATAACCACCCATTTTATCCCCAGTCCCCTACTTACATATACTACTGTATATTAGGCAGAAAGACTTGAGATTTTTTTGTGCTTGATTTCGAAATATTAAAATATGATGTGCATCTTTCCATGCTTTAGATCTTATTTTTTGTGGGCAATATTGTAGTAGTGTAAATAGTAGTGTACGATGATGTCACAGCTGCATGCAGTGTATTGGAGAGTATCGTAGACCTCCATGACAGTAACACCCTCAGTAAGGTGCAGTGTATGAGTGTATCACACAGCCCCACAGCGATACAAAAGTAACGTGTGGTGTGGATGAGAGAATCACAGGACTAAACAAAGTAACTCATAATAATATAGAAACATAGAAACATAGAATGTGTTGGCAGTTAAGAACCATTCGGTCCATCTAGTCTGGCCAATTTTTTTTTTTTGAGTACTTTTATTAGTCCCCCGTTCCCGGTCTTATAGCTAGGATAGCCTTGTGTCTATCCCACGCATATGGAGTATGCACTTGTATCACACAGCCCCACAGCGATACAAAAGTAACGTGTGGTGTGGATGAGAGAATCACAGGACTAAACTTCAAAATAACTCATAGGAAAATGGAGTTTGCACTTGTATCACAGAGCTCCAATGCAATAACAGAGCTCCACAGCAATAAAACTCTTAGTAACGTGCAATGTATGAGAACATCACAGAGCTCCACAGCAACGAAACTCAAAAAAATCTACTCCCTAAAGTGAGAATTGCAGGGAATTAAGATGGGAATTTTAAATTGAAGACCAAGTTGGAAAAAATCCTCCCATTCAGCCGCACTGGAGAATTCTACCAACTCGGCTACATTGGCGTTAAGTTTGAAATTCACATCTCCATTCCCTGCAACTCTCTCAGACCCTACAGTAATGCAGGTCGCAGATATCACTACACATTTTACCATGATGCCATCTGACATCTCTCTCTTTTAAGTTTAGCAGACTGGACACTCCTAGGTAATGTTAGAAATGATCTTTGTGATCTGGGGTGATCGTAACACTGTCTACATAACACAGTGTGAAATATTAAAATGTAATGGAGCTGTGATGCAGCAAATCTCTGCCACAACATGAAGAACAAGACAGGATGAATAATTGAATGGAGAAGGATGAAACCCTTGCATCCCTCTGGCAATACATAGAGTGTTTCCTGTATGCAGTAGTGCAGTGTTGCTTGCGTTTTTCTGCCTGTAGCAGTATTGTAGTGGAGTACAGACGTGCTAAACATAACAAAGAGTTGTAGGCAAATAAAGAAAGGACAATAATTCCAAGACAGGACAGTAACATTAAGAGTCACCTTGGGAAGCCAAGGTTATTTATTCTAGAAGGGGGAAAAAAACCATTATGGAGCCATTAGCAGTGACTGAGAATATAACTCCATAAGCCAAGTTATACACTAATCTGGAGAGCAACCAGTAGTGTATCTTCCACAAGGCAAACAAGGCACTCGCCTAGGGCGGCACTTTGCCAGTGGGCGGAACTTTGCCAGTGGGCGGCACTTTGCCAGAGGGTGTTAAAGCATACTTCTGGTGCTTCAAACATTTTCGCTCCGTCCCCCCACCGTTCAGCAAGCTTTAGCTCCTTCCAATTAATCGGGCTGGCCACGTGGAACATGGTTTTTAGATTCAAATTAAAGGCTGTTCTGTGAGTTTAGAGAATATGTTTCAGGCACTCTAATCAAACAAACTACCAGAGAATGAAAATTCTAGTAATAAAAATGTAGTCTTTGAGGTTTTGGATAACAAACCTAGTAGAAAGTCTCTGCAACACATTATCCGTATATGGACAGTCTAGTTAGAATTTGAAATCTCCTTCACTGTTAAGATTTGACCTTCAGAGACCCAACACTGAGATGGTCAATGTTCCTACCTTGTGGACAACCTTTAACCATGTGGATATAGACTATATTATTCAAAGCAAGCAAAGCCCCTGACACCTAACTTTCCATCTGAAACCTTTTCGGTCAGCAACTACATCGAAGAATTTTCTGACCTTTTTCATCATCATTACAGACCTTTACAATAAAAAAAAAATAGAGTTTAATCTCGCCTGGGGAAAAAAATTCCTTCTTGACTCCAAATGGCAATCAGATTTCTCCTTGGATCAACAAGCACTAAATAAATATTACTGCCTATACTAACATACATAGCCCTCTATGCTCCGGCTCATGAAAAAAGTATCCAGGCCACTTTTAGAGGCATCTAAGGTATTTGCTAGAACCACTTCTTCAAGAGTGAATTCCATATCTTAATTGTCCTTACCGTAAAAAATCCCTTCCTCTGTGGTAGACTAAATCTCCTTTCTTCAAGTCTTAGCGGGTGACGTCTTGTCCTTTGTACTGTTCTGTTAATGAACAGGTCTTCAGAAAGCCCTCTGTATGGGCCCTGTACATATTTATATAACATTATCGTATCACCTCTAAGCCGCCGTTTCTCTAGCATATACAAATGCAACTTTTCTAACCTTTCTTCATAACAAACTTTCCATTCCCCTGATTAGTTTTGTAGCCCTCCTCTGCACTTTCTCTAGTTCCATAATGCATTTCTTTTTTTAGACAAAGCACCCATAATTGAATTGCATCTTCAAGATGAGATCTTACCACTGCCCTGTAAAGAGGCAGAATAATATCTTCTGTTTTACATTTGTTAATTACCCCACACTCCAACTGCCCAACACTAAATATCAGATTGATTCTTAATAATGAACGATGAGGGTGATGTTAACCCCTTTCGTGATACATGGTGCTTGCGTCCCAGATGACGCAAGCACCAAACGTCACGATTTGTTCCTGGCCACCAATCACACAGTGGCCGGTAGCCAAGAACATAATGGCCCTGTGGGTCTCTGTCAAAAGATCATCACGGAGGTGCGATTTAGTGAAATGTAGCCAATGCTCGCTTTGAGCCCATGCTACATTTCTTATGTCAGACTGAGGCTGCTCAAAGTGGCCTCATCTGACAGATGGGATCCTGCTGCAACTCCCTGCCGCGGGATAAGAGCACAGCTCATCGCGGTTAACGCTAGGACGGCATAGAACGTCCTAGCACGTCCTAGCGTCGGGAAGGAGTTAAAGTATATGAATAATAAAAATGTATTGTTTTCCAATCAGTCTAGCATCGGTACATATCACACTGAGCTGGGACTTTGCTAATGCCAATAACAGAGATAATAATATTAATAATAATCATAATAATAATAATAATAATAATAATAATACTATAGATATTGTTACTAAAATACATATTTCAGCACTGTATTCCTTGCTTCATTTATCTTTTTCCTTGGGAAGAAGCTGTACATATGAGAGCTTTAGGGACAGTGCAAACCCCAATGTTTATTCTGCCCACTAGATGGCAGCACAATAAGACTTTCCTTACTACACTAATTCATTATCTCCCATGCAAACAGTGTGTCTTTTGTGGGTGTCATATAGATTCAGGCAACTACAAAAAGGAAACCCCTAGGGGTTGTGACATATCTAGCATTACATACTCAGGATCAAATGGCACAATGGCTCTTTTGTGCTGTAGAAACACTCCCCCTGTATGTACAGCTGTTAATAAGTAAATGCTACATGATTAAGGCCCATAATACAAGTCTATTCCAGTAACACAGACAAACCTGTGCACTTAGCACTATAAAGGTCCATCAGCAGCAACCGATGAAAGTGCTGGCTCTTTAAGAGAACAGAACTCCAACAAATAAAATAATTAAAAGTGTAAAAATTAAAGGGACACTCCTACCAAAAAATGAAAAGGGTTTATTAATTTTTTTTATTTGGCATTATTGATTTCAGATATGATTTCGTTTTTGTTTTGTGAGTTTTATTTTATGAAATATTTGACTAGACAATCGTGACGGGCGCCGCCATTTTGTGGAATATAGTGTTTTTGTTATAGTGTTATAGTGTTTTTGTATAGTGTTAACCTCTGTCCTGAGCACTGTTTCAGGCTTTCTTGCCCATTTGTGCATCTGCTCCAAGGAGTCCATGTCTATAATGGATTAAGAGACAACAGGTGATCATTGTTGAATGGATGTGCATATGCCTACCCAGAATCCCTTGCAGTGGTGGTGGTAGCACTATTAACGTTTGATATTGTGGGAAATGCCGGCCTTCCGGCTTGTTTGGCATGTTTGATAACGACTGCTGCCCACTGTATATTGTAAGTTGAACATTTAGATAGACATTATGCAGGGACAAACCTGGTTGGTTTCCCCCCCACTACTCAAACGCCCCAGGAGTGTCCCTGCATGATGTACAGTTAAACTGGTGAGATTAAATGTTCATCTCCCCTCAGCTCACCTGCAAATCACATTTTCGTGACTAGCCCCCAGAGAGTTTCTCTCCACCCTGTTTTTGGAGCTGCTTTTGCAAACACAATCTTCTAACTTTAATAAGGGAACAGCCCATGATTTATGTTGGTAGCAGAGTCATTATTAAACACAAATCTACATATACCACCTGGGCTTTTCCCAGATAGTCCCTAAATTTGCAGTGCTACCGCCACTGCAATGGATTCTGGGTAGGAAAATGCCAAGAAGATTAGCAACAATCACGCTTTTGCCTCTATATTGACTTTATGCATGGACCCCTTGGAGCAAATGTCTGCTGAATTAGACAGCCTTTAAACATTACCTTCCTAGACGGATAATCACTGGAGAGCAGTTTTATCCTTAATGGGAACTCGTTAGCAGGAGGTGGGTTACTGACTTTCTGCTTGAGCCATAGGGAAGGGCGAGAAGCAATCAAAACTTTATGGTTAGGGTGGTAATTGATTGCCTTCTGGTTCACATACGACTTCTACATACTGCAAGGCAGCCTGCAAACGATATGTGGCCGGTAACAAAATGGTGGAGGTGGCAACCCTAGTTACGGTGGGGGTAAAGGTGATCGGAAAACCCCTCCACTTAAAAATCAGCGGTTAGCAGAGGCATTATTGTTTAACACATATCGACACACAACAGACAAGCCAGAAGACTTGATTTTCCCATAGAAATCCAAAACGTCAAGGCTTATGTACACACGGTCAAACGTAATCACCGTTTTGCCTCTATATCCACTTTCTAAAACATTATATTGAAAGTCAAACACTGCATCAGAGGATGGTCATCTACTCCACAGCTATTGGCTGTTTGCAGGGTGAATGACAGACGTACCCACCAATGACTGGAGAGTGGTGGTCCTCAGTGAGTATTCCTCACGCAATCTTCCTTATTGTAGCCAATGGAACTTGGAGAGGTCATCTAAAGAGGAGAAAAGATTGAGCCAGGACCGCTTTAACCAATGGGCAAACTGGGCACTTGCCTGTCATCCCTGTGGTGTTGGCATCCCCGCAGCGAAACGCTGCTCAATTTTTTTTTTCTTGGCAGCTGCATCAGCTTAAAAAAGGTAAAAAAAAAAAAAAAAAAAAAATCATTGCCACCAGATATGACAGTACATCTAGTGACTGTATTTCCCTCCTCCATGCAGGAGGGAAGACTGCACGGAGGAGGTGACCGGGGACACGGAGCAGCCAAGAGGTGAGTACTGGGGAAGGGGGAGGAGGGTGGCATATTTTTGTTCAAATTGGCTGTGGCTTATTAAACGGCAACATAATACTGGCATATTATTGGGCAAATTGGCTGTGGCTTATTAAATGGCAAATAATACTGATATATTATTGGGCAAATTGGCTGGGGGTTATTCAATGGCAGCTAATACTGATATATTATTGGGCAAATTGGCTGGGGGTTATTAATGGCAAAATAATACTGGCATATTAATGAGCAAGCTGTGGCATATTAATGAGCAAGCGGTGGCATATTTAATGGAAACAATGTTAATAAGCAAACTGGCTGTTGCATATGTTAATGACAAAAGTGACTGTGGCATGTTAATTGGTACCTGACTGTGGCTTATTTTAATTGGCAAAGTTATGTTGTGGCATGTTCTGTTGTCAAAATAATATGTACTATGGGGGAAAGTGACACTCTGGTATGTTCTGGGGGGCAAATTGACACTGTGGCATGCCAAATTGTGTGGGTGCAATATGAGAGCAAGCCAATTGTTGTGGGTGCAATATTGGTGCAAACTAAGTGCTGTGGGTACTGTGTGGTGCTGTGTGAAGTCCTTTGTGTGCAATGTGGGTGCAGAAAAAGGGAATAAAAACATAAAATGTTTATTACATATACAAATAGTTGGATGTGATGTGAAAATAGTTGCCTATAATATTATAAAGCTTACATTTACATCGTTTTTTGAAATGTAACTTTAGGAAAATTGGGTCGAGTGGGGGCCCACTGCTAAAGACTTTGCCCAGGGCCCACTAGGGTCTGAAAGCGGACCTGGATTAAGCCCAAATAGTGTAATAACGTATTTATTCAATATCAAGGTGTATTTGTAGGTTTGCTGGACTTCCGATAAATGGTGTGCACTTATTAGGCTCCTGATCAGTGAGTGCATCAAAGTGTCAATCAAAACTGCAGAGCCAATAAGATTCAAGTAAAGAACAGAACACACACTACTCAATGACACACTAGAAATCATATGTAACAAAGCCAACGATGGCTAAGCAGTTCACAGAAGTAGCGCTCTTCTGTCAACACGACCTGGAAATGAAAAGCTACACAAATTATATTAAATAGTGGTACACTGAAGACAGAGGAGAAAACCGCTGGCTAATGAAAGTATGAATCCATCAAAGCTAAAGTGCCATTTACACACAAAAAAACTCAGACAAAGCAGAAGCAAAATACAATAAAAAAAACTGTTGAAATTATTTTTGGGCCGAGACCAAAGACAAATCCTCTGGAAGCGGCTGCCGAAAAAAAAATAAAAAAAAAAATATTGACACTGGATGTGACGTTACGTCATACCCAGTGTCTGTGTTTCCCTCCTCCGTGCAGGAGGGAAGACTGAGGAGACGAGCGGGAGACAGAACAGCAAGTAAGGTAAGTGCTGGGAAGGGGGGAGGTGGATATAACCCCATATTGAGGGGTTAAATCCTGGCATATTGAGGGGTTAAATCCTGGCATATTGAGTGGCTAAATCCTGGCATATTGAATGGCTGAATCCTGGCATATTAAATGGCAAAATCCTGGCATATTAAATGGCTAAATCCTGGCATATTGAGGGGTTAAATCCTGGCATATTGAGGGGTTAAATCCTGGCATATTGAGGGGTTAAATACGGGCATATTAAATGGCTAAATCCTGGCATATTAAATGGCTAAATCCTGGCATCTTAAATGGCTAAATCCTGGCATATTGAGTGGTTAAATACAGGCATATTGAGTGGCTAAATCCTGGCATATTAAATGGCTAAATCCTGGCATATTGAGGGGTTAAATCCTGGCATATTGAGGGGTTAAATACTGGCATATTAAATGGCTAAATCCTGGCATATTAAATGGAAAAATCCTGGCATATTGAGGGGTTAAATCCTGGCATATTGAGGGGTTAAATCCTGGCATATTGAGGGGTTAAATACTGGCATATTAAATGGCTAAATCCTGGCATATTAAATGGCTAAATCCTGGCATATTGAGGGGTTAAATCCTGGCATATTGAGGGGTTAAATACTGGCATATTAAATGGCTAAATCCTGGCATATTAAATGGCTAAATCCTGTCATATTAAATGGCTAAATCCTGTCATATTAAATGGCTAAATCCTGGCATATTGAGGGGTTAAATCCTGGCATATTATATGGCTAAATCCTGGCATACTGAGGGGTTAGATCCTAGCATATTAAAAGGCTAAATCCTGGCATATTGAGGGTTTAAATCCTGGCATATTGAGGGTTTAAATCCTGGCATATTAAATGGCTAAATCCTAGCATATTGAGGGTTTAAATCCTGGCATATTAAATGGCTAAATCCTAGCATATTGAGGGGTTAAATCCTGGCATATTGAGGGTTTAAATCCTGGCATATTAAATGGCTAAATCCTGACATATTGAGGGGTTAAATCCTGGCATATTGAGGGGTTAAATCCTGGCACATTAAATGGCTAAATCCTGGCATATAATGCCGGTAAAAATATGCACCCCCCCCCCCCCCAAAAAAAAAAAAAGGTTTCTGCGGATGCCCATGTTGAGAACCACTGTTTTAAAGGATATTACTCTTAATTAAATGAAGGGTGACAGACTAATACACAAGACAGAGAGAGCCATGCTCTTTATTTGTATTGAAGGTGACTCATGATCCTGATTGCTATCCAAAATCAAGGCAGTGCCACAGCTTTAAATCTGGCAGACTATCCTCTCTGCAAAGGTGATGCAGGTTTACGCTCAATGATATGATCTGCCCTAAACCTCAAAGGTCCACTCCGACTTCCAGATTACAAAGATGTGCGCATTTATTGCAAATATTGCAAATAGTTTGATTTACTCACAAATATTCAATTTTTTGTTGATCCTCCCACTTAGCTGTCAGGATTTGGTCAGAATCTTGGAGGGAAAAAAAAGCATGTTAAAGTGTTTTAAACAAGAAAAAAGTACAAATGACTATAACTTTACTTGCAATGTGCAAATTGATCTGTACTACATGATGCTTATAATGCTGGTTTCCCCTCAGATGTATAGCTAGGACTGCCAGGGTTTCACAGGATACATAGAACTTTTACTTGGCTATATTTCAAGTGTTTAAAAAAAGTGTGTGTGCGGAATCCAACAAGTTCATCATGGAACTACCTTGAAGTCTTCAGCTCAGAAAACAGAATTATACATTCTGCAGGGCAGTATATAAAAGCTATAGATGTCCAAAAAATGATCGTATAGTTGTATGTTTGGATGCAGACATTAGGTGCAGTTAAGGTATCATGTTGTCAGGTTATAAAATGGTAGAAGTTGAAGAAGTTGAGAGGGAAGGTTGTTTTGGACACAAGTATTATGAATTATAAGAATTAAAAAAAAAATGCAGTGGATGTTTTAGCTTAAAAACAAAGTAATAATTTATATTCTCTTGTAAGTTTTTCCCACTATCCACACCTGTGTGTCATCTAACAGAGTCTGTACTCTAGCATTCCACCATGCATTATAGATAGGGTGGTGCCATCCTTGCCATATATATCTTTTGCAGGCTGCCCTGTATTATGTAGAAGTCATATGTGACCAGATGGTAATCAGTTAACTAATCAGCGTGGTTCTGTGCGATTCACTACTTCATTAAGTCATTTCCTTTTGGTCATAAATGACTTCTACATACTGCAAGGCAGCCTGCAAAAGTTATATGTGGCCAGTAAAAATGGCTGAGATTGCCACCCTAATTATGGGTAAAGATAAAGTGGACTAATAGTATAAATTGTTTGCTTCGAGTTCTGCTAGAGCTATAAATTGATTTCTAAGGTTAATATTCACACAGCCTGCACCCTCCTCAACAATTTTAAAAAGACAGCTGTCGTGCTATAAGTGACTTTGTATGAAATAATTTAATATGCCCTAATATATAAGCTGTGTTATGGGGGGGGGGGGGGGGGGGGGGAAACGGCCTATACAAAATGTTCAGTTATTTTAACATTTAGCAGCAATAGCTACACATGGCATGGCTGCCATCTTGATCTGTCCCAAGTACCCTGCAATCATACTTCTTAGCTCTGCGTAGCTTTGCCCCAATTGCCATGTAGCCCCACCTCCTCTTGTCGCTAACTCCGCTCCATCATCATATCGCTGTTCATTTGTTTTTGCAAAGACTAGAAGACATTGGGGGTTATGTATTAAAACTCACACACTACACAGTTTCATGAGTGGTATTAAAAGGCACAAATGCTTTTTGTTAATGTGTGACGACGATTGCGCCTTTTTTTTTTAAACTCCAGCACTTTGTGGGACGTTTTGCCCCCACCTATCAGGCACTTTTAAAGTACCTGTTTTCTTAAAAATTGGTTGCGCTGGCGCAGCGACCGCCGGCACAACCCAGAATTACATTGTTTGGCCGAGGCAGCACAGACTCCCGAACTTTGTCTGGAGTCTGCTTGACACATGGGGGCACATTCCAATACCGCCACTATTTGCCGCCATGGGTATGCACGTTGTGTTTGTACATAATCCCCAAAATGTTTGCAACAATACATAATCTGTGATTAGGAGAATCTAGGCCCCACTGTGCTTTTAAGAGAACATAGCGCCACTATTTCTCAAACAGTCGATTGTTTCCAAACCTCTTGATAATATCTTTCCATTCTCTTCATTTACTCCACAAATGGCCACTTTACATGGAGAGGACACCTCCAATCCTGAAGATTGATTACCCACTGATGTTAAAACGAAAGGCCTTTTTGACTTTGTTTGCCGTCAGCTCTTGTCGTCTTTATCCAATTATACATCAGTTTGCATCCGGACACAGAGGCCCACTTTAAATATTAATGTTACAAAGCTAGGTGCATTCACTTAGAGTCAACCAAGGTGCATGTTCTCAATTTGTAGCGATGGATCCACTGAAGTGTTTTAAAACCTCGGAGCCATCTCCTGTTCATGGTCAAAAGCCTTTTCAACGCCCCTTACTGTTTTCCTGTTGCATTTCTCCAAGGTATGTAATCAGCTGGGAATGGAAAGTGCTTTGTAATGTGCACTGTAATGGGGGGATGCATGTTCCAGTACATTACATTGGTTAAACAGATGTCAATACGAACAATACACTGCGGATAAAGTGAAGCACACTTCAATCTGTTATTTCCACCCTGAAGAATACACCGTGCTTTCCCCATGCACCGATCCTCACATTGCTTCCACTCAGCCATACAGCTTTCACTTTATAAAAGAGATCTTATTGCACATAACTATTTCTTTGATCTGTGTATCATGCTAGCCAGATCTTGATATTTAAATGCCCCTCAGACCTGAGTGAATATAAGGATTAATTCTTAAACACCTGGTGCAATTTCCCTGGGGCTGAGCACAAGGATCTCTCACTATAGATAAGATCTTTTGAGAAAACATACTCGATAGAACTAACCATTTAATCAATGCACGTAGACATTGGCCAGATGTATTGTCTTCCACCTCCATTGTACTTAGTACTTCCCTGAAAAGGACTATGCCGACTGACATTCAAACTAGACCCCAGTCAATACAGACACTTGACCCTATGTCAGTAATATTCTCTACTGGAGGACTTGCAATGGACAGAGACTGAATGCCTCACTTAAGAGGCTTAGTTTGCATAGTAACATAGTAACATAGTAATTTAGGTTGAAAAAAGACACAAGTCCATCAAGTTCAACCCTTCTACCTATCATTACAGCTTTTGATCCAAAAGAAGGCAAAAAACCCCTAAGGAAGCTATTTCGAATTTTGCCTCCTGGGGGAAAAAATTCCTTCTTGACTCCAAGAGGCAATCAGATTTCTCCTTGGATCAATAAGCTCTTTTATTAATGCTTATTCTATTATTAATAGCCCTGTATGTTCTGCTTTGCTAAAAAAACATCCAAACCATTTTTAAATGCATCTATTGTGGTTGCTAGCACTACCTCTCTTGGCAGTGAGTTCCATAACTTTATTGTCCTAACCGTAAAGAATCCCTTCCTTTGCTGTCTATGAAATCTTTGCTCTTCCAGTCTGAGGGGGTGACCTCTTGTTCTTTGTACCTTTCTGTTAATGAACAGGTCACTGGAGAGCTCTTTATATTGGCCCTGCAAATATTTATATAATGTTATCATATCCCCTCTAAGACGCCTTTTTTCTAACGAATATAAATTCAATTTTTTAAGTCTCTCTTCATAACTAAGATCCTCCAAACCCCTTATTAATTTTGTAGCTCTCCTTTGCACTTTTTCTAGTTCCTTAATATCCTTTTTAAGGACTGGTGCCCAGAACTGTACTGCATATTCAAGGTGAGGTCTTACCATTGATTTGTAAAGAGGCAAGATGATATCCTCCTCCCGTGAATCTATACCTCGTTTTATACATGCCAATATCTTATTGGCCCTTGCAGCTGCCGACTGGCATTGGGCACTGTTGCCAAGTTTGTTGTCTATAAATTTTTCATTTCTGTGGAGCATGTTCTATCTTTATAGCCAATTGTCTTCTCTGTCAATCTATCTCTGTACCTTACCTGTCTATCTGTGTCTCTCTTTGCCTCCAGTTTTATCTTTTGTGGTGATACATTTTTGTATGTTTTGTACTATTTTGGGTCTCCTCCTATTCCTATATATCATGTATCTAACCTGAAACCATGGAAGTACCGTTCACTTATACATGATGTCATGGAAGTACCGCCCCACGTGTATATGATGTCATGGAAGTACCGTCATACGTGTACATGATGTCATGGAAGTACCGCCATACGTGTACATGATGTCATGGAAGTACTGCCCCACTTGTACATGATGTCATGGAAGTACCGCCCCACTTGTACATGATGTCATGGAAGTACCGCACCACGTGTATATGATGTCATGGAAGTACCGTCATACGTGTACATGATGTCATGGAAGTACCGCCCCACATGTACATGATGTCATGGAAGTACCGCCCACTTGTACATGATGTCATGGAAGTACCGTCCCACGTGTACATGATGTCATGGAAGTACCGCCCCACATGTACATGATGTCATGGAAGTACCGCCCACTTGTACATGATGTCATGGAAGTACCACCCCACGTGTACATGATGTCATGGAAGTACCGTTCACATATACATGATGTCATGGAAGTACCACCCCACGTGTACATGATGTCATGGAAGTACCACCCCACGTGTACATGATGTCATGGAAGTACCACCCCACGTGTACATGATGTCATGGAAGTACCACCCCACGTGTACATGATGTCATGGAAGTACCGCCCGACTTGTACATGATGTCATGGAAGTACCGCCCCACTTGTACATGATGTCATGGAAGTACCGCCCACTTGTACATGATGTCATGGAAGTACCGTCCCATGTGTACATGATGTCATGGAAGTACCGTCCCACGTGTACATGATGTCATGGAAGTACCACCCCACGTGTACATGATGTCATGGAAGTACCACCCCACGTGTACATGATGTCATGGAAGTACCGCCCGGCTTGTACATGATGTCATGGAAGTACCGCCCCACTTGTACATGATGGAGTACCTACATGCATGTATTGAAACATAAAATGTTTCCTGATTGGGAATACGTTTGAGCGCCTTGATATTTCTTCTGTGACTCACTGCGACCAAGTGGTTGCACAGTCGGAGCACCCTGACCAAATGGGGTTTGTAGTTCTGCAGTATCTGGAGGTCCGCACTTAGACGCATAGGCATTAGGGCATTTAGAAGGGAAAAGTAGTGCAGCCCCAGCCAATTGAGCTAGTGTAGAGGACTACCGTTAGGGCAACTGCACATCTGCCCCCATAGCCAGCCCTCCCCTCAGTCTGATTGTCAGACACAAGCAGAAAATTCAAAAACACCCCCTCACATAACCACATAACCACACTGGATAGATTCCCACTCCAACCGCTAAGCTCTGTAAATGCCATGCTGGATCTCACCCACGCATTGTACACTGCAAGAGCTTATACAAGTTATATGTATCCAGCAAAAAAGTGGCAGATGGGACTACTACAGATGTACACGTGGGGGAACAAGCCTGTGCGTTCCTGCTCTGTACAGGATCCTGTACCATTATGTATAGTCATCATTTGGCATACTTTGCTTGTTCCCTTATTAAGCTTTTTTCCCCTTCCTGGTCTCCAGCCAAATGCTGAGCGCTAGGCGAGAGGATCAGTAAATGCTTCAAACCTGATATGTGTGAGTACATTAAAAGAATTTAGAGCACAGATAATCATATTTCCATGATTACAGGCATTTTTAAATTTATTTAGCTTTAACAAGCATGAAAAAAGCAAAGTCCTTTTGGAATCAGAGTGCAGTCTATTGGAATCAGAGTGCAGTCTATTGGAATCAGAGTGCAGTCTATTGGAATCAGAGTGCAGTCTTTTGGAATCAGAGTACAGTCTTTTGGAATCAGAGTACAGTCTATTGGAATCAGAGTACAGTCTATTGGAATCAGAGTGCAGTCTATTGGAATCAGAGTGCAGTCTATTAAGCCTTGCTAAAATAGATATGATGTGATCTATACAATACAAGCATTGTGCATTATTTGCAGTGATATCATGGTATTAAACCTGGCTAACCATGCTTGGAAAGGCTCACGGCAGACAGTGATGTGTTTCTGTTTATTTGCAAGGCTAAAGCTGAGTAATCTGCCTGCTTTCTGCTGACTCTTTCGCTCCGCTCTGACAAGGAATCCTCATGGGTCGGCAAAGGTGTTACTAACTCAGTATGGAATCCGTTCTCTCAGACATTGAGTCAGGTTCCTGTGAATAAACTGACAGGGAAGAAACTCTATCCCTAGACCGAGATCAAATGGTTATTAGAATTCCGCACTGCCATGTGAAAAGGCTCATTTCAGGCTATTTAGGAAAACGCTTACGTATTATAATACTAGACCTGCTGACGGCCCATTTACAAGTCATGTGAGACTCGAAGTCAGAAATCTAGTGTCAGGCATGTGTAATGGGAATAAAACTGAGCCTTTTCTGCTGCTTAAACCTGTCAGAGGTAATGGTGAAGCAGTTATATTCATTTGTTAGTAAGTGGTGGTTACATACCTGCCAAGTGTCCCTATTTAAGAAGGACTATTTTGAACCCATATCCTGCTCCCCCAGGTTTTTCTTCGTGTTGCCCCCAAGTTCTTCTTCGTGTTGCCCCTATATTTTAGTTCTGAATTTTTGCTGTGAATGAGGGTTTAACAGAGCAATAAAACTCACAATGATATGTGTTAAAATTGCAGTAAATGTGTTTGTATATTATATTTTGGAAGCAAAATACTTAATTTGAAAAATGCCCCACCCGGAGCCACATCATCACTTACTCTCAACACAAAAGGTCAGAAAGGTATAAAAAAAGGAGCCAGGGCTGTTTGTTATGAATAAAAGTGATTGCACTTCTTTTATTCATCTTAATAACTCTGTGTAAAGTGGATGGCACCACCACCTAACGTTGTCTAGCGGAGGGTCTCCGACACTTGTCACATGAAAAAAAGGGCTTTTCTACATGGACTGCACCAGCACACAGAGCTCAGGTTCAGTGCACACAGTGCAGCCTTAGGAGTCATTTACATAGGCACAGGGCCACCACAATTTCTGGGGTCCCTTACAGACCAAATTATTTGGGTCCAAACCTCCCCCACTCCATTTCTCCTTTTGTTATTGTCAACACATCCCTTGCCAGAGCACCACCTTTCACACCAAAGACATGCCCCAGCACCCACACTTGATACCCAGGACATGCCCCATCACCCACATTGCACAATGAGGACTTACCCCAGCACCTCAGGACATGCCCCATCACCCACATTGCACAATGAGGACTTACCCCAGCACCTCAGGACATGCCCCATCACCCACATTGCACAATGAGGACTTACCCCAGCACCTCAGGACATGCCCCATCACTCACATTGCACAATGAGGACTTACCCCAGCACCTCAGGACATGCCCCATCACCCACATTGCACAATGAGGACTTACCCCAGCACCTCAGGACATGCCCCATCACCCACATTGCACAATGAGGACTTACCCCAGCACCTCAGGACATGCCCCATCACCCACATTGCACAATGAGGACTTACCCCAGCACCTCAGGACATGCCCCATCACCCACATTGCACAATGAGGACATGCCCCTAGACACGCCCCATCACCAACCTTGCAGACTCAGAACCCACAACTCTTTGGTGTCTAGTGACAGGCAGCATGGTGTCTATGCACTGCCCAGGTACCCTTACCTACGACACACGCAGGCAGTGTGAGAGGAAACATTGGTGGATGTCTGTGCACCTGAGCAGAGCAACGACACCATGTTGTCTGCTTGCCACAGAAATGCTGGTGAGGGGAGATCTTTTGAAAATACTTGTTTTATTGGTAGCCCGAGCTGGTCTCCCAAGGTCACCAGGCCTGTGACAGGTGTATCGCCCGTAATCCCCCTGATGGCAGCCCCTTCATTTTGTACACTTGACATTTTGTATGTGAAGCTGATTTGAAACACTTGCCAGGTAGGCTTGAAGAAGACTTGTTGTGCGTTCCTACTTTGCTGCGTGACCTGGGAATAAAATTCCACCCGCGGAGTGCTAAGTCTCTGTCTCATCGTTTACATAGCTTAGCACACTGATATTTTATTTTTCCCAGCCTGCACAGAGGTTGTTGGTTCCCTTTGTCTGGTTGCAGCTTGCCTTCCAGGGATCAATTGGGAGGAGGCTTAATTGCACCTCCTCTAACACATTAAAAAGGTTTTGGAAGCAGGATAGACTGCTTTGTGTGCTCACTATATAGAAGGTGAGATTAGGTCCTGACCCTATTCATAGTGTGCCTTCACATAGTTATGCATTGGAAAACTGCAGCATGCTCACACCTGTTTGGTTGGCCAAAATGTGCTGACTACAGAGCCTGTTCAAACCTTAAGGTCACTGGTTCAAATCCCGGCAGGGTCAACTCAGCTGTTCATACTTTTAGGGTCAATAAACGAGTACCATCTATTCTTCAGCTGCAAATCCTGTTAGTTCTGCGAGCAAATGCTTTAAGTCCCACTGGGTGAAAGGTGCTATATAAATACTAGTTATTATTATGTTTTACACATATATTATGTGAGCCTGTGACTAGCTTACCGTACCATCATTATTCTTTCTCCTGCTTGTACGTGGGAATAGTACCAGTTTTAGTTAAAAATAGAGGACACTTTATAAAAAATGGGATTTTTGGGAAAATAGGTTGAGCTACTAAGGTTAAAGAGCAAGTGCCTATAAAATGCTGGTTGTGCGATATAATGATATAGAGCGCAGGATGCTGAAATGGCACATTAACTTCTACTGTGTCGTTTTGTACTACAGGGCGATTATAACACTAATCACTGTAAAATGTTAAAAGAGTTAAACTGGCTGATGCTACCTCCAGACGCACTCTCCACCTAGCTTGCTTAGTGCATAACCACTTCTCTGGAACGCTCCCCCCCTACCTGAGCGGCATGCTCGCTCTTACTCCCTGCACATCCCACAATCTCAGATCCTGCACCAACACTTCACTAGCGATCCCTAACTTCAAAAAGGAAGCCGGTCGAGGTGCGTTCTCTTTCAGAGCTCCTCATATGTGGAATTAGCCTTCCTATTTCTGCCAAATCATCATCTAGTCTAAAATCCCTGAAAATAAGTGTCTCCCAAATCCTCAAAACAGATTGTACCTGTTATTAGTTTACAAACTCCTTTGTATACTGTACATGTTGTTCCTTCTTTGTATCAATAATGATTTACCCTGTATGTTCACCTTCCAACTTGTTTAATATATGTATGTATTTTTTTTTAATCTACTGTTAAATGTGTAACTCTGTGTAACTCCATTCTGGACTGGGTCCTCAGGACATACTTGAAAACGAGAGAAATATCAATGTATTCTTCCTGGTAAAACACTTTCTAAATAATAAAAAAAAAAAAAAATACTTCATCTGTTTCTGGGGTATAAATACGTTCTCTTGGATCACCTGTATTGATGCTTGTATTGATCACCTGTATTGATGCTTGTATTGATCACCTGTATTGATTCTTGTATTGATCACCTGTATTGATGCTTGTATTGATCACCTGTATTGATTCTTGTATTGATCACCTGTATTGCTGCTTGTATTGATCACCTGTATTGATGCTTGTATTGATCACCTGTATTGATGCTTGTATTGATCACCTGTATTGATGCTTGTATTGATTACCTGTATTGATTCTTGTATTGATCACCTGTATTGCTGCTTGTATTGATCACCTGTATTGATGCTTGTATTGATTACCTGTATTGATTCTTGTATTGATCACCTGTATTGATGCTTGTATTGATCACCTGTATTGCTGCTTGTATTGATCACCTGTATTGCTGCTTGTATTGATTACCTGTATTGATGCTTGTATTGATCACCTGTATTGCTGCTTGTATTGATCACCTGTATTGATGCTTGTATTGATCACCTGTATTGATGCTTGTATTGATCACCTGTATTGCTGCTTGTATTAATCACCTGTATTGATGCTTGTATTGATCACCTGTATTGATTCTTGTATTGATTACCTGTATTGATGCTTGTATTGATCACCTGTATTGCTGCTTGTATTAATCACCTGTATTGCTGCTTGTATTGATTACCTGTATTGCTGCTTGTATTGATCACCTGTATTGCTGCTTGTATTAATCACCTGTATTGATGCTTGTATTGATCACCTGTATTGCTGCTTGTATTGATCACCTGTATTGCTGCTTGTATTGATCACCTGTATTGCTGCTTGTATTGATCACCTGTATTGATGCTTCTATTGATCACCTGTATTGATGCTTGTATTGATCACCTGTATTGCTGCTTGTATTGATCACCTGTATTGATGCTTGTATTGATCACCTGTATTGCTGCTTGTATTGATCACCTGTATTGATGCTTCTATTGATCACCTGTATTGCTGCTTGTATTGATCACCTGTATTGATGCTTGTATTGATTACCTGTATTGATGCTTGTATTGATCACCTGTATTGCTGCTTGTATTGATCACCTGTATTGCTGCTTGTATTGATTACCTGTATTGCTGCTTGTATTGATCACCTGTATTGCTGCTTGTATTGATCACCTGTATTGATGCTTGTATTGATCACCTGTATTGCTGCTTGTATTGATCACCTGTATTGCTGCTTGTATTGATTACCTGTATTGATGCTTGTATTGATCACCTGTATTGCTGCTTGTATTAATCACCTGTATTGATGCTTGTATTGATCACCTGTATTGATTATTGTATTGATCACCTGTATTGCTGCTTGTATTGATCACCTGTATTGATGCTTGTATTGATTACCTGTATTGATGCTTGTATTGATCACCTGTATTGCTGCTTGTATTGATCACCTGTATTGCTGCTTGTATTGATTACCTGTATTGCTGCTTGTATTGATCACCTGTATTGCTGCTTGTATTGATCACCTGTATTGATGCTTGTATTGATCACCTGTATTGCTGCTTGTATTGATCACCTGTATTGCTGCTTGTATTGATTACCTGTATTGATGCTTGTATTGATCACCTGTATTGCTGCTTGTATTAATCACCTGTATTGATGCTTGTATTGATCACCTGTATTGATTATTGTATTGATTACCTGTATTGATGCTTGTATTGATCACCTGTATTGCTGCTTGTATTAATCACCTGTATTGATGCTTGTATTGATCACCTGTATTGATGCTTGTATTGATCACCTGTATTGATGCTTGCATTGATTACCTGTATTGATTCTTGTATTGATTACCTGTATTGATGCTTGTATTGATCACCTGTATTGCTGCTTGTATTGATCACCTGTATTGCTGCTTGTATTGATCACCTGTATTGATGCTTGTATTGATTACCTGTATTGATGCTTGCATTGATTACCTGTATTGATGCTTGTATTGATTACCTGTATTGATTCTTGTATTGATTACCTGTATTGATGCTTGTATTGATCACCTGTATTGCTGCTTGTATTGATTACCTGTATTGATGCTTCTATTGATCACCTGTATTGATGCTTCTATTGATCACCTGTATTGCTGCTTGTATTGATCACCTGTATTGATGCTTGTATTGATCACCTGTATTGATGCTTGTATTGATTTCCTGTATTGATGCTTGTATTGATTACCTGTATTTATTCTTGTATTGATTACCTGTATTGCTGCTTGTATTGATCACCTGTATTGATGCTTGTATTGATCACCTGTATTGATGCTTGTATTGATCACCTGTATTGATGCTTGCATTGATTACCTGTATTGATTCTTGTATTGATTACCTGTATTGATGCTTGTATTGATCACCTGTATTGCTGCTTGTATTGATCACCTGTATTGCTGCTTGTATTGATCACCTGTATTGATGCTTGTATTGATCACCTGTATTGATGCTTGTATTGATCACCTGTATTGATGCTTGTATTGATTACCTGTATTGATTCTTGTATTGATTACCTGTATTGATGCTTGTATTGATCACCTGTATTGCTGCTTGTATTGATTACCTGTATTGATGCTTCTATTGATCACCTGTATTGATGCTTCTATTGATCACCTGTATTGCTGCTTGTATTGATCACCTGTATTGATGCTTGTATTGATCACCTGAATTGATGCTTGTATTGATTTCCTGTATTGATGCTTGTATTGATTACCTGTATTTATTCTTGTATTGATTACCTGTATTGATGCTTGTATTGATCACCTGTATTGCTGCTTGTATTGATTACCTGTATTGCTGCTTGTATTGATTACCTGTATTGATGCTTGTATTGATCACCTGTATTGATGCTTGTATTGATCACCTGTATTGATGCTTGTATTGATTACCTGTATTGATGCTTGTATTGATCACCTGTATTGATCACCTGTATTGATACTTGCATGTCCCACATCATAACTTATTATGATTCTAGCTAAAGTATCACTCCTGCCTGTAAAAAACTATTTGACAAACATACATATTAAAGCTGAGTATTCAAAACATTTTGTGATATATACACTATTTGGATCTGACCATTAGACCAACAGGGACTTTTATGACATCACATTCTAAATACATAGACATTAATTTGTAGTACCCCCCCCCCCCCCCACCCTTCCTTGCAGATATAATATTTTCCACTCTTCTGGGAAGGCTTTCCACACCATTTTGGAGTGTTTCTGTGGGATTTTTTGCCTGTTCATTTAGTAGACATTTGTGAGGTCTGGCACTGGTGTTGGATGATGAAGGCCTGACGCTCAATTTCCATTCCAGTTCATCCCAATGGTGTTTGATGGGGTTGAGGTCAGGGCTCTGTGCTGGCCAGTCAAGTTCTTCCACACCAAACTCATCCAACCATGTATTTTGTGCCCTTGCTTTGTGCACTGGGGCACAGTCATGCTAGAATAGAAAGGGCCTTCCCCAAACTGTTCCTACAAAGTTAGAAGCAGGGTATTGTACAACATGTCTTGGAATGATGAATCATTAATAATTCCCTTTATTTTAAGTAAAGTGCTTAGCCCAACTCCCGAAAAACAGCCCCATACCATTATTCTTTCTCCACCAAACGTTACAGTTGGCACAATTTAGTCTGTCAGGTAACATTTCCATGGCATCTGCCAAACCAAGACTCACCCATCAGACTGCCAAACAGTGATGGGATGTGAGGCTTGCATGCAGCTGCTCCAGAGTCCAGTGGCAGCGTGCTTTACACCACTCGATCCAACACTTGGCATTGTACTTGGTGATGTGAGGCTTGCATGCAGCTGCTCCAGGGTCCAGTGGCGGCGTGCTTAACACCACTCGATCCAATACTTGGCATTGTACTTGGTGATGTGAGGCTTGCATTCAGCTGCTCCTGAGCCCAGTGGCGGCGTGCTTTACACCAATCCATCTGACGTTTGACATTGTACTTGGTTATGAGAGGCTTGCATGCAGCTGTTCCAGAGTCCTGTGGCGGCATGCTTTACACCACTCGATCCGACGCTTGGCATTGTACTTGGTGATGTGAGGCTTGCATGCAGCTGTTCCAGAGTCCAGTGGTGGCGTGCTTTACACCACTCGATCTGACATTTGACATTGTACTTGGTGATGTGAGGCTTGCATGCAGTTGCTCGGCCATGGAAACCCATTCCATGATGCTCCCGCTGCGCAGTTTTTGTGCCGATATTAATTCCAGTGGAAGTTTGGACTCTTCAGCTATGGAATCAGCAGAGCATTGGTGACTTTTACACACCATGCGTCTCAGCACTCAGTGACCCCGCTCTGACTTTACGTGGTCTTCCGATCCGAGTTGCTGCTATTCCTAAACACTTCCACTTTTCAATAATACCACTTACAGTTGATCATGGAATATCTAGCAGGGATGAAATTGATTGAATCGTTCTTGCATGCCATGTTTTGGATTACAGGTCCTCTTTTAATGGTACGGTCTTGAATGCTGTAATCCAAAACAAACAAAAAATCGAAAAAAGCAGAAAATACTTTTTCAGAAACTTGTACCCCTTCCCTAAAATTGTTAAGCAATAAATATATTGTATGTGCAAGAAAAATGTTATACTCTTTATTTCTCTTATCTTTCATTAATTAGCAAGCACAAGGCTAAAAGAAAAAAGCATTGTCGAAAAACCTATTCTCTCCAAAGCACAGTAACATACTGTATACAAATCATTTTAGCTTTTAGAGCTGAGAGTAAGTGTTGTGATTATTTGTGATCTGAACATTTAAAGGAAGACAATTGCTAGCACTTGTCTATCATTGAGAAGGTTTCTACAACCTTAAGGTTACAGTTAATCACGGCTGAAAAGGCTGTAGAGAATAAAATGTTTTCTCTATTGCTAGGTTTATCGAATGAGCCTTGAGGGTGTGTATTCGTGCATTTATCTGTTGTGTCCCGTTATCATGGACAAAACCTTGCAAGACACGTGATGAGCGAGAGTGGCTAGCCCTCTGCATGATATAATAATAATTCTGCGTATAGATAACATTATAATTAACCTTACTTATTACACTTGCCTTTTTAGGCAATGTAATTACATTCTCCCAGTGCTATGTACAGCATGGCAATTGTTTTTTTTGTAAACCTGTACTGATGCACAGACACCCATCAGCCGTAACATTAGGACCACCTGCCTAATATTGTGTAGGCCCCCTTTTTATGTCAAAAGAGCCCTGACCCGTCAAGGAATGGACTCCACTAGACCTCCGAAGGTGTGTCTTCTGCCTTATCCTGTTTATCATGTTGAAAGAAATACTGACTCCAGATTCTAATCAACATGTCCGCCCTTGATAGAGCTAAGAAGAGCGAGGCAGGACTCAAAAGGTACGTTATTTGTATTCCTTCATTAAGTATTGGCCTGGAATAAAGAATATTTAAAAGGCCATCATGACAGGAGTTGTCAGTCATCACAACACACCTTGTCTATCATATCCTGTGACCAGTAAGGGCACAGCAAGGGGTGGTTAGTATCTCAATAAGGGGCTGGGCCTGAGGCATATATTGTTAAGCATGTGTGTGTTTTTCTGTCTTGTGTGCAGGGGTCCCCGAGGTTTGGTGCCAGTGCAGGGGTTGGCCATCTTGGGGTATGGCCAACCCGGGTGGCAGTAGCTGTGGGAGCTATCTGCATGGGCTCCCCATGGGCTCGTCCCTGGGAGAGTGAAGTATGGCTATTGTGCATAATATCGACGCCAGTAGCCACAAGGACAGGGATTACGCCTACACCAGATCCTCGGGGGCCGGATCCTAGGGGGGCTAGGATAAGTGACACGCTACCGCTTATATATTCATGATAAGTAATGCTTATATTACTATGGTTACAGATTATTGATACCCGGTTCTTATTAAACATTTGGTCGGTATATTATTATCTGTTTATGTTTACAGCTATCTTAAGCTGTTAGTTTTATGTTGCAGAATTTATTTTCTGATAAATAAATCCTGTGACCTTTCTAGCCACTCCTGTGTCTGTGTAAGTTATTGGTGTTGGGGGGATGGATTATCTGGCATACCACTGTCAAGTAATTTCTCTTTATAATACCATGTAGTCATGTAGTCTTTCAATTAAACTTAACTTGCTGTATTGACGACAGTTGTCCTTTAACGGTGATTTTAGGTTCCAAATTAGAACAAGCGAAGAGATCATGGGTTGTGAATCCCTGCGTCGATGACCCACTAGCTCCACAGATAGGGATTTAGATGCATCATCTCAACAGTTGCTTAGTGTTTTGGTTAAAGGAAAAACCTTGTTGCTTCCTCGGAGTAATATATCAGTCTCATCTCTGCTTTAGAGCCAATCAGAGTAGAGGCTCGCCCTAGGCATCTAACTGAGGTATGTTGAGTTGCGACTGTCTCTCTGCCACTTCGTAGAGATACCCGTGTTTTGACAGATAGAACCCCTTCTTAATCCATGGTGCTTGATCACAAGGTGATCGGTAGCTGGGGACATAATGGCAGAGACCTATTCAAGATCTAAATATACCCTGTGGTTCCCTGCCAAAAATTTGCAAGACCTCCCGACATCACTTGTGATGTCACAGAGGCGTACCCGAACCCGGAGATTCGGGCATTGCGCGAAGTCCAGAATCGGCTACATTTTCCCTGTCAGTCTGAGGCCACTCAAAGTGGCCTCATCTGACAGGTGGGATCCCACTGCTTGGATCCTGCAGCGGGATCTAAGCACAGCTCATCACGGGGAGTCATGATGAGCTGTGAAATGCTGGATGTTCTATGCCGTCCTAGTGTCTTTTGGGTCCAACAAAATAAGACGGCATAGAAAGTCAGGAAGGGTTAAGGAAAATCATGGCAGTGGCCGATAAGACGATAAACTGTCATGTACTATAAAACATACAAGCGGTGTATCCTCATGTTACAGGCACTACATCATTTATTACATAAGAAGCACAAGTGAAAAAAGTGTCCCTTTAAATGAACTCCATCCACAGTGTTTATTCTGTGAATACAAAAAGCCTATAAAACATTCTATTTGCATTGTTCTACCAGAATTACGTGCAAATGCACAATATAGGAGAACAATGAGCTGCTTTTCCATGGGAAATGTGCAATTCACAGCATATCTTGTCACAGGGTGATGTTATAAACTGTAGACTCCACAGCCACATTTATACATTCCCATGCAATTCTGCTCGCACACTATAGCCTGATCTGCTCCAAATCCAGTTCGGATCAGGAATTATAGTCAAATCTAATGAATCCCGAAATGCGGCTACTCAATAAGAAAAATAATCAATGAAAAATAATACTCCCTGCCCCCAATAAAATGTCTGCCCCATATAAAATACATTGTGCCAGTAGCCCTGCCCCCTCCCCACCCCCCTAACATGAGCCAAATTGCTACCAGCCCCTATAAAATAGATCAGGGGAAAGTGCGACAAAACAGTCTTTTTGGGCAGAAGCTTGGAACGTTGGACAACTGAAGAGCATTACGGTATGTTGTTATGATTGTCTCCGGACAGCTAACATATTCTATTGTCAATCCTCTGTGTGTGTGTACCGTTCATTGTGTGCTCAAGACTTTCAAACATTGCTTGTTGGACACACAGCATAAAAACGGATTCGATCAGAGGATAAACCTACGTCTAAGACCCTCGATGAAGCGCTCCAGGTGTGAGTCCTTCTGACATCATAAGCGTCCTGCTACATGATTTACTTTATGTTCATTTTTTAAACTTTTTTTTCTTAACATTTGGAATACAATATTTGCAAAACATTTTAATAGTATGCCCATGGAATCATCTTGTGGATTATTATATAGATGTGATGAATTTAGTTTTTTCTGGTGGTGTAGAGAAGAAAAAAGCCAGACTCTAATAGAAACATAGAAACATAGAATGTGTCACCTGCAGATAAGAACCAGTCGGCCCATCTAGTCTGCCCAATTATATAAATACTTTTATTAGTCCCCAGTTCCCTGTCTCATATCTAGGATAGCCTTGTGTCTATCCCACGCATGCTTAAACTCCTTCACTGTATTAACCTCTACCACTTCCGCTGGAAGACTATTCCATACATCCACTACCCTCTCAGTAAAGTAATACTTTCATTAGTCCCTGGCCTTATCTTATATCTAGGATAGCCTTGTGTCTATCCCACGCATGCTTAAACTCCTTCACTGTATTAACCTCTACCACTTCTACTGGAAGGCTATTCCATACATCCACTACCCTCTCAGTAAAGTAATACTTTCATTAGTCCCTGGCCTTATCTTATATCTAGGATAGCCTTATACCTATCCCACGCATGCTTAAACTCCTTCACTGTGCTAACCTCTACCACTTCTACTGGAAGACTATTCCATACATCCACTACCCTCTCAGTAATGTAATACTTTCATTAGTCCCTGACCTTATCTTATATCTAGGATAGCCTTATACCTATCCCACGCATGCTTAAACCCCTTCACTGTATTAACCTCTACCACTTCTACTGGAAGGCTATTCCATACATCCACTACCCTCTCAGTAAAGTAATACTATCATTAGTCCCTGACCTTATCTTATATCTAGGATAGCCTTGTGCCTATCCCACGCATGCTTAAACTCCTTCACTGTATTAACCTCTACCACTTCTACTGGAAGACTATTCCATGCATCCACTACCCTCTTAGTAAAGTAATACTTTCATTAGTCCCTGGCCTTATCTTATATCTAGGATAGCCTTATACCTATCCCACGCAGGCTTAAACTCCTTCACTGTATTAACCTCTACCACTTCTACTGGAAGACTATTCCATACATCCACTACCCTCTCAGTAAAGTAATACTTTCATTAGTCCCTGACCTTATATTATATCTAGTATAGCCTTATACCTATCCCAAGCATGCTTAAACTCCTTCACTGTGTTTACCTCTACCACTTCTGCTGGAAGGCTATTCCATACATCCACTACCCCCTCAGTAAAGTAATACTTCCTGATATTACTTTTAAATCGTTGCCCCTCTAATTTAAGACTATAATGTGCGACTGTAAGGAGCTCTGAAGATGCCCATTACCCTGCCATATTAAAGGGTGAGTTCAGTTCCCACTCTTGTTTCTTTTCTTCTAATATCTAATTTGTCTTTGATGTGTAAAAAACACAACAGAGAAGAGATGAATAACAGAGCTTGAAGTGCAACTGTAGGTAAAAAATGAAAAATGTATTTTTAATTGAAAGACTATATCAAGTGTAGACATCTTAAATAGAAATGCTTTAATCAAAGTACCTTGTTAAGACTTATTTCTGCGTATAGCTCTATCAGGGAGCAGACATACTGTTTGGAATCTTGGCTCAGCTCATCCTTGATTTAACCCAAGATGAAGGAAGATCTGACCCACAATTCTTATTAAAATGTCTGCCACCTGATAGAGCTATGCAGAACAAAGAGGTCTCAATTAGAGACTGTATTTATGTTTTCATTAAAGCATTTCTATTTAAAACATCTGCATTCATACAATCCTTTAATTAAACACAAGTTAATGTGTTGCCTACAGTTTTCCATTAAAAGAACAGATTGTAAAATTCAGAAAAATTGCTGTTTGAACTCTAAATATAATAACATGTTCCCAATCAGTGTTAATTTTGATGTCAAATTTTGATTTAGATTCATAGTCTTTTGACATAAAAATGTAATTTTAATTTAGTTATACTTAAGTCTTCTGAATTGTTTTAGGTTTAATCTAGCTTTAGTTGGCTAAATATCCAGCAGTGAGGGAGGGAACAGGTCTGAGAAGGCTGTTACAGAGTGTGAAGTTAACTTGCTAGGGAGATGGGAGGGAACAGGTCTGAGAAGGTGGTTACATAGTGTTAAGTTAACTTGCTAGGGAGATGGGAGGGAACAGGTCTGAGAAGGCTGTTACATAGTGTTAGGTTAACTTGCTAGGGAGATGGGAGGGAACAGGTCTGAGAAGGCTGTTACTCAGTGTTAAGTTAACTTGCTAGGGAGATGGGAGGGAACAGGTCTGAGAAGGCTGTTACATAGTGTTAGGTTAACTTGCTAGGGAGATGGGAGGGAACAGGTCTGAGAAGGCTGTTACACAGTGTTAAGTTAACTTGCTAGGGAGATGGGAGGGAACAGGTCTGAGAAGGCTGTTACAGAGTGTTAGGTTAACTTGCTAGAGAGATGGGAGGGAACAGGTCTGAGAAGGCTGTTACATAGTGTTAGGTTAACTTGCTAGGGAGATGGGAGGGAACAGGTCTGAGAAGGCTGTTACTCAGTGTTAAGTTAACTTGCTAGGGAGATGGGAGGGAACAGGTCTGAGAAGGCTGTTACAGAGTGTTAGGTTAACTTGCTAGAGAGATGGGAGGGAACAGGTCTGAGAAGGCTGTTACATGGTGTTAAATTATCTTGCTAGGGAGATGGGAGGGAACAGGTCTGAGAAGGCTGTTACATAGTGTTAAGTTATCTTGCTAAGGAGATGGAAGGAACAGGTCTGAGAAGGCTGTTACATAGTGTTAAGTTAACTTGCTAGGGAGATGGGAGGGAACAGGGCTGAGAAGGCTGTTACATAATGTTAAGTTAGCTTGCTGTGGAGATGGGAGGGAAAAGATCTGAGAAGGATGTTACGTAGTGTTAAGTTATCTTACTAGGGAGATGGGAGAGAACAGGGCTGAGAGGGATGTTACATCGTGTTAAGTTAACTTTAAAGGGGAGATGGGAGGGAACAGGTCTGAGAAGGCTGTTACATAGTGTTAATTTAACTTGCTAGGGAGATGGGAGGGAACAGGTCTGAGAAGGCTGTTACATAGTGTTATGTTAGCTTGCTATGGAGATGGGAGGGAACAGGTCTGAGAAGGCTGTTACATAGTGTTATGCTAGTTTGCTAGGGAGATGGGAGGGAACAGGTCTGAGAAGGCTGTTACACAGTGTTAAGTTAACTTGCCAGGGAGATGGGAGGGAACAGGTCTGAGAAGGCTGTTACACAGTATTAAGTTAACTTGTAAGGGAGATGACAGTACAAGGTGGAGGAGTATCCTCTTCCTCTGCAGTTTGCAGGGCATTGTGTCTCAGCCAATCCAGCGGCAGATAGAGTCAGGGGACTGGGCTTTGGCAGAGATCTAAGGGAACCAGAACCAGAAGTCCAATTATTTTAATGTAATAGACCCTCCTTAATATTTTAGTCACATTTTAGTCAGTTGATGTAAATTGCAATGGATTTTAATCCTAGTTTTAGTTCTAGTAACTTAGTTGTTTTTTAGTTATTGTTTAGTTTTAGTGACTGGAAACATGAAGTTGATGACAATTAACACTGGTTTCTATATGCGATATGGGCTGTCCAGAACTTACAAGGTATACATCGTATTAGGTATAGGTAACAGAAAGGAGAGAGGTGCGAGCACTGCAACAATTGCAGACAAAGAAATGATTTAAAATAGGTGATCTACTCACACTAAAATGTCACACAATAGTTTACATACATTTTGATTTTAAAATGCACTGATATGAAAAACAGAATAACCATAGCAACCAGTGTGTTTATCAGTGTATCATTCAGATACACAGAGGGTATGTTGAACATCAATCTTAGGACAACAGCATGACGCATTTTGCCTGACATGTGGTTTACTTAGCTGTATGTGACAGGACAGGTAGAGGTAACTGGCCACTCTTGGTGAAAGAGAATGTAGTGTCAAGTGTGGAATTTGTGTCAGTGCTGTATTTAGCACGCAGCAAACAAAGCAAGTTTACTTGCCTTATCTGCCTATAGGGGGCGGCAACATTTTTTTATTTTTTTTTAAAAAGCTGCTCCTTTAAAAAAACAAAACTCACTTGCCAGCAGAGACGGTGGCTGGGGAGATCGGAAGATCTCCCCTCACCACCGCTCTGCCTGCAAGCAGACTGCATGGGGAGCCAAACAAGCAACACAGAGAAACTGACGAGGGAAGTGCTTACAGGGAACATGACCCGGCTCTCTGATGTCAGACACCACTAGCCACCAAGGACCAGGGTAAGTCCTGGGGTGCCAGGGGGGAAAGTAATGGGAGGTGATGCAGGCATGTAATGCGAGTGATGGAGGGATGTAATGTGGGTGATGGGGGCATGTAATGGGGTGATGGAGGCATGTCCTGGGTGTGCAACGTTGTGTAGGCTGGTGCCAAAATGTTATCTGCCTAGGGCAGCACAAAACACAGAGACATCAATGGTGTCCTGTTGTAAGTACAATAATCAATCAAATACTATGACTAAATAGTTGGAAGGTAAGTTAGAAAATATATGTATATATTCTTGACTCACTGACTCACACTCGGTTAAAGTATGCCCCTTCAAAAAGCAGTTTCACAACAATAAACCTAATAGTGTGTGCTTTTAACACTGCGGGTAAAAAAAAAGAGCAATCAAAGAATTTAAAATCACAAAAATTCTTCCAAACTTTGAAAAAACCTCCTCTTTTACGTGATACACGTAACTCGTTTATCTTGCTTGGTCCCGTAAATTTAACATTTTTTAAAATTTTTGGTATTTTTTTAAATAAACTTTTTAAGAATAAAGAGTGGGCTTGAGCCTATGCAAACTGACTAAATGGCTGCTGGGGAGGAAAAGGGGGGAGTGGTTAGAATTAGGGGGTTGGGCTTAGCTAGTTAAGTTTCAGGTGGGAAGTTCATTGTAAGTGAGTGGTCACTTGCCCTCCTTCCCTCCCTCGCTATTGTTGTTGCTTAATGTCTTGTTGGTTTCTTTTTGTTATGTTTTACTGTCTCAGCTTTTCGCATAAAGGCTTATTTATTTGCACCTTTCTAAAGCAGGGGCGGGCATTGGAACACCCCCACGGTTCCCGTGGCTGGCTTATGGTTTATATTTTTCAGGTTGGGGTTTAATGTGTTAATAGGGAAGGGCATTATGTTAATGATATGGTTTAAAGATGTATATGTATGTGTGTATGTGGTGTTTGAAGCAGGCTAACTTTACAGTAGTTGGATGCTCAGTGACTTTTAGTGATTTGTCTCAAGTTCTGAAATGATGACGAACGTCTAACAGGACATTGTACTACACCTCGTAGGATAGGAGTTTCCCTTAATGGACCACTAAACCTTTCTTATACTTGTGTTTTTATTATAGAAGCACAAGTGAAACATTCACTACCCCTAGTTTAAGTATAAACTGGCATGTGCGTTTGATAGTTCATGGTAGGTTATACTCTGCTTTAACCAGGGGGACTCCCCCCATGCGGATCTTGTTGTATGAGCCCCTGTACTGATTGGCTGTGCATGCACTGTCAGTGTGTGCCAGTCTCCCCACTGGCTCCCCACTGTAACAAGAGTAAACCCGCATGCATAGCTAAGTCCTCTAAGATGTCCTGTTGGCAAGGGGAAGGCTGACAAGAGGGGCAGAGGGGCAATTTCCCCCCCTGACTGCCCTCCAAAATGGCTAAATTACAAGTTTTCACTTCTAAATCCCCCCAAAATGTAGACATTTCTACTTTGCTATACAACTGTCATCTTACTATCAATCCCTATACCTTATCTGTCAACATATCAGTCTATCTTTGTCTACATTGGATGATAACGGGTGGGCTGATGAAGATGCCAGCCCTCAAATGCAGGGAAGTGTGTCCCCTGATAAGGTGTGGAGACCGGCTTTGAATCCAATATCATTTTTACTGTTGTATTATCCCAGCTGTCAGATTTAATGTGCTATCTCACTGGGATTTTGCAATTACTATTTGATCTGCATTTGACAAATATCATGTCACATTTGCTAAACCACTGTGTGAATTGTCTTTCTATATTATTCTTTAATTGTCAGATTTTATTCCCGGTTATACACTGTTCATTTGCCCATATTTCTAAAAATGTTCAAATATTATTATATTCTCTGTTGGAAGTGTATCTTCTTTTATCCTTTTTTTTCTGAGTATATCTTTATTTTGACTTAAGCGATTACAGATAAGCATACAGTTCGCTTCATGTGAAATCGCCTTATTTTCACTAAACAGTTGTTTTTCCATTTGCAGACTGATATTTACTTGTATATTTTCTGCTTTGTGACATCCGCTGTATAATTGATTTTATTCTCAAGATGAAATAAACAGAAGAAACAAATAAGAAAGTGGGGAAAAAAAGGACACTACGTTGATAAACACTTTAACGTGCATTCTGTGGTATAGTTAACCCTTTAATTTCCGAAGGAGGCTACATCACCTTTGTCCAATTTGAGAATTTTCCATTAATAATAACTCTCCTCACTTTGTTTATATATATATATTTTTTTTTTATCCAGTTGTAGAAAACTTTCCCCAAGCATTATCTAGTTTCATTTGTATAGTATCCATCTGTGGTACTTTAGAAAATGTTTTAACAACATTTAAAACAAAAGCCATGTTGACATCTATTAATGATATTGATGCACATGATATTTTTTTTTTTTTTCGAATCTGGTCTCTTAAAAGCCCTTCAAAGAGTTTTCCCATCACAGAAGTAAGGCTCACATACTTTTTGGGGTGCCAATACTTTGGAATCATGCCAGGAACGAAAGGAATAAAAAATAAATGGTCTGGATATTACTAAACTAAGTACCCATTAGTTACTCTTTAGTATTTATAGCAGAAAAAGAACAGTATTTACCTGGACATCACTAGTCAACTCCGCTCAGTCAACTTTCTTACGGTTCTGCTTCTTGGGCATTTATATATTTAAATAATTTGAGGGCGTTGTCTTATCATCTTTGGCTATCATTTTTCTTGACATGTACAGTATAGCTCGGAAGGAAGATGAGATGGAGGGGATAAGATTGAAACATTTACATGCATAAAGGGAGTATAAAAGGAAGAGAGTATATTTAAAAGAGGACATAGTCTTAAAAAAGAGGGACACGATTTAAAAGTAATATCAGGAAGTATTGATGAACTGAGAGGGTAGTGAATGCATGGAATAGTCTTCCAGTAGAAGTGGTAGAGGTTAATACAGTGAAGGAGTTTAAGCATGCATGAGATAGGCATAAGGTTATCCTAGATATAAGATAAGGACAGGGACTAATGAAAGTATTACTTTAATGAGAGGGTAGTGGATATATGGAATAGTCTTCCAGTAGAAGTGATAGAGGTTAATACAGTGAAGGAGTTTAAGCATGCTTATGATAGGCATAAGGTTATCCTAGATATAAGATAAGAACAGGGACTAATTAAAGTATTACTTTACTGAGAGGGTAGTGGATACATGGAATTGTCTTCCAGTAGAAGTAGTAGAGGTTAACACAGTGAAGGAGTTTAAGCATGCATGGGATCGGTATAAGGCTATCCTAGATATAAGATAAGGTCAGGGACTAATGAAAGGATTACTTTACTGATGTGGAGTTTCTGTGTCTTATGACTCAAACTGTTATTATTATAGCGCTGTCTATTTAGAAATGTAACTGTTTTTCTCCACAAGATATATTGGTGGTACCTGTGCATCCCATCCAGATGTACTTTCTCCCATTACGCATTTGTTTTTATTTTTGCTGGAGTTTGTATTAAATCTAAGATTTATAAATAATTGTTTTTGGTGGTATATTCTTTTGGTGGAGTTTATTATAGACACTATTTTAATTGAAGGCGCTGTGTATACATACTTTCTACATTATATATATATATATGACTAACATTACATTTACTGTAAGTTACTTTAACATGTATTTTTATATAGCTCCAATTTATGTTACACTTGGTACAGAGCATAAAAGAGATTTAAAGACTAGGTTAGCTGAACCGAGATAGACTTTCAGTCTCCTGGTCCCTCTCAATCCCCTACCTGGCATTGATGTCTCTCGACTTGGGTGCCGGGGAGTAGTGCGGTTGCGATGTAGGCCGAATCCTCAGGCCTGTGGTATGACTCGCCTTGTGCATCGCGAGCATGATTGCCAGGCTACAGGTGGGGGATTGTGATTGCTTATCACGTTTCTGAACCACATCTGCTTGCTTTGACCCTCCGGACCATTTCTGACTCTGCCCTCTGCCTTTTGGTATTCTGCAGACTACCTCCTCCTGGCCCTAGTTCTGTCTCAGGCTCCCCATGTTGTCTGCCCTCGGCATACACCTGTGTTACGTTCCTTGATACAGTGCCTGACACAGACAGATATGTGAAGTAGAGACTTGTTCGAAAGCTCATAGTCTAGAGAGAGTGGAAACACGAGAATTATGAATTGATTGAAAAGGCAGGAAGAGAAGGTTGGTTGCAGTGGTAGTGCATTGGAGGACTGTGAAAGCAAGGTGGCTCTTGCCAGAAGTCATGTCGTGGGTGTTCTAGTTGGATGTACTGTAAATTTCTTTGACATTTGAGGGACTTTTTAAAATATTTCAAGTGAGGGAGATGGCTGTACACACTGTATAAGTGGATCCGGGAAACCAGGAGCAACGTGGGTAAAGTCTTTCAGGTGAGGTTAAAGGGGAACCTGAGTCCACGTGAGGAACATAGAACTTTCAAATAGTTTTACTTATTTAATATCAAGAACATAAGCCGTAATCCTTTATTTGTAAACATCAACATATGGCTATTGCAACCTAGGAACATATCTTGTCGAACACTAGGAACATTCCGAGTGACAGAACGTTGGCTAAAGCAATTCTTATTCCCACACATAGTGACTAATGATCTGAAAGTACCATTACGACAGAGTGTGTCGAGGGTGGCTTTTTTCTTAATTGGTTTAAGTGTATGAGGACAGAGCAAAATCAAACATATAGTAATTATGGATTAATAAATCCTTTGCTTATAATTACAATGATATGAGTTGGGCAGGTGAAACCTCAGGGGATTTTTATTTTCATTTGTAAACAGTTTTTCATATAGCGGATGTAGAGATCTCCTGGGACGTTTGCAGTCTCATAATGCTGATCAAGGAGGGGAGTCTCATTATATTGATGATCTTCTTAATGATGAAGGGGGTGTCTCATGATACTACTGTAACAATGCTGATAAAGGAAGATGGTCTTGTTGTATGGATAACATGTCTAGTTGCTTAGATGAGCTATTTCTCATCTAATATTTCCACCCCCTTATGCATATTTCTTCCCCTGGCCAATACTGCTACCTATTCATTTCTAGTGACATGTTAAGCATATTACAGTAGTCTTGAGTTTATAGAACTACTCTTCCACATACACTATGGAGTCCGCTACCACAATCGGACTTTATTACAGATTTTCTGTAAAAACAAATGTATTCCACATAATATACAACTCTAATAAAATTCATCAATAGGTTTGTTAGTACATACTAAAAATAAAAAATGGTCCGTAACTGGTATGGTCATAGGTAAGTCAGAAACAAAGGGGTTAGAAGCCAAGGTTAAATGTTTATATATATTTAGTCATTGAATCCTTTATAATTTTCATTTTTATTGTAGCACATATATAGTTTATGCCTAATCTTTGTATATGAAGCCAATCTGCATCAGTAAAAATAAAGTGTTTGTAGATGAGGCCCATCTAGAGCAGTGTATGCAGAAAAAGTGTATATAAAGGCCATTTATATATAAAGCCGACTTTCGGACTACTCTATACAGACGATTTCGGAATGGAATTAGCAATTTTTCGGGCCTTAAACATAAACTGGAGAACTGAAACTGAAATAAAAAAAAAAGAAGAAGTAGCTCTGGTGCCCCAATACTAAATGGAGCAGGGAGCCAGCCAAATGACTCCCTGCTCCTGTAATATACATAGTCCTGGTCACCCCCATAACAAATGAGGTTTGTAGCTTTTATAAAACCCAGAGCTGGAAAAGGGAGGCTTCTGGTTGTCAGACACAATCAGATGTCTTTTTCATTTAAAATGAAATCTCCCCACTCTCTCAGGCAGGGATTGGATTTTACACCCGTCCTCCACTGAGCACATTTAAAAAAAAAAAAAAATTGTGGGTGGGATTTTATTAGAATAGGTGGGTCATTTTATTTTTGGTTGGCCCCTTTCACTGGACCGGAGATGAGAATCAACAGCATCATGGAAAGCATTGGATTTTAACAGCGGTATCAATTCATTTTACAGGGCAAACTTTGGGGAAAGTAGGGGGGGGGGTAGGTGGGATTTTACTTTTATTTTATTGGGTCTGGGGGCCTTTGGCCAGCCCCCATCCCCAGGGGTATTTATTTTATTATATGGTGTATGAGGGCCTTTAGCCAGTCCCCAGACCCCAAGGGGAATTTATTTTATATGGGGGATGTCTGTGGGCACACAATATAACCCCACAGCACCAGATACAACACTATAGCACACAATATAACCTCTCAGCACCAGACACAACACTATAGCACACAATATAACCCCACAGCACCAGATACAACACTATAGCACACAATATAACCTCTCAGCACCAGATACAACACTATAGCACACAATATCACCCAACAGCACAAGACACAACACTATAGCACACAATATAACCCAAAAGCACCAGACACAACACTATAGCACACAATATAACCCAACAGCACCAGACACAACACTATAGCACACAATATAACTCCACAGCACCAGATACAGCACTATAGCACACAATATAACCCCACAGCACCAGATACAACACTATAGCACACAATATAACCCAACAGCACCAGACACAACACTATAGCACACAATATAACTCCACAGCACCAGATACAACACTATAGCACACAATATAAACACAAAGCAACAGATACAACACTATAGCACACAATATAACCCAACAGCACTTATCTCTTTCCCCCTTTTTATATGTTTTATTCCTCCATGTTTGCCATCTCTTTCCCCATCATTTTATGTGTTTTATTCCTCCATGTCAGTGACCTCTTTTCACCTACAGTTTATCTTTTTTGCCCCATGTCACAATTTTGTCTGTATTCTGCTCCAATCAATCACCTCTTTTCATCCTCTATTATCTTTTCTGCCCCATGTCATCCCATTTTGTTTGCAATCTGCCTCCATCTATCACATCATTTTATCCTCCATTATCTTTTCTGCCCCATCCACTTGTCACCATGTTGATGTGAGCAGAGCCTGGTCAGAGGAGCTGCTCAGACTGGACAAATGGAGACCTCAGGGTAATGGGAGGGACCTCCCTGGATTTACCCCATTCTGCCATGTACCTTAAAGCATTATAAGCTCTTCCTACCTGTTACAGAGGCTCAGCTGTGGTCTCTGAGTATCTTCCCCTGCAGGCTCTCTTCTGTCAGTCATGCTGCCACATGTTGGGGCTATAACTTCACATCCCCAGGCACCCCTGTCATTGGCTCTCCATGCATCATGACTGACAGCTGCAGAGACCTGCACCAATGTGGATGGGAGACCAGTATTACAGCAAGCAGAGTTACAGAGAGCAACCGCTTTGGGTGCCACCTCCTACCCCAGTAACTGGTGTGCAGTCCCCTAGGGACAACTAGAGGCTACATACTGAGAAAAAAATAATAATGTTTTTTTTTTTTAAAGGGGAATTGCAAAAATCCAGGGGTGGGCAAGCGCCCCCCCCCCCCCCCCTTCAGGCGCCCATGCACATATCCTAACACCTGTTATGATCAATATCCAGTGATACGTTGACACCCAAAACCTGACGTGGTTGTTATTCACTAAGAGCTGTTATTTTTGCTTTGTGAAATAATATACGTTAATGTATACTCAAGGAAAAGAAAAATGTTGGTGCGCTAAGCTAGTCACAGGCTCAAATAATATAAATGTATAAAATGATGCTTACTAAACAGGTGTGATCAGGCTGCAAATACAGTGTGATTGGCTGTACAATGCATACAAAAAACACAAACTGTCTGCGCTTCTCACCCTAATAAAGTTGGCAACAAATAAATAAACATAATGTAAATGAGAGGTTTTGGTTATATGGATTGGCCACCCGTCAGGTCAAGGCACACTCTCAATAGGGTGAGGACTTACTATCGCCTCATATCTAATAGGAGGTGTGAATTCCCAACATTTTTATGAGATTACTAATTGGCATGGGATTCAATCTTGTTTTAAAGGGACATTCCCACCAAAAAATGAAAAGGTTTTACTTTTTTTCATTTTGTATTGTTGATTTCAGATATGTCTTTTGTTTTTCTTATGTGATTGTATTTAATAAAATATGTAACTAAACAAGTGTGTTTGTTTTTGGGTGCCACCCCCTAGTGACTTCACAGCACAAATTTCTCACTTTGGGGCTGGGGACACAGAATGCAGTCTATGAGTCACAATTTTGACCATAGACTTGCATTGATTGGGAGGGTAATGTGACTATTACATCACAAGGGGTGGAGTTATGATCCTGTTTGATCAGGTTAATCTCCTCTTCTTGTGTTGGAAGGCAGGTAAAAAAAAGTTGTACAAAGCCACCTAGTCCTGCCCACTATGATAGACAGCAGCCAGTAAGAGAACAGGGGAGTATTTTATGATCTCATCATGCAGGCTTTGGCAGTTGTAAATTGAGACTGGCTGGAAAATTTTAAATGATATTGCATCATGGGAATTATTCACAAAATGGATGCTGGAGATAAACTCCTAATTTTATTTTTAATTTTATTTGCAATGAATTCAATTATATAAAAAAACAACAATGGCATATGAATTATATATGTGTTTTTTTTTTAAATGACCAGGTTATCCAGTTACATCTTCTGTAAGTTTTAGTGTCCCTTTAATATAGGGGATTACAAATAGCAGGTTGACTGTTAAAGGAATTGCACCATTCCAATCATCTATTACATTTTCTATATGCTATTTTGCCCTATATGTTTTAAATGTACTTAATTGGCCTTATATGTGCAATGCTCCAAATTAAACCTGAAGAATTGTAATCGTTGAATTGTGAGTAAATTCACTGGATGTCGGTGCAAGTCACAGCTAGATGAATAGGTCAAATCCTATACTTTCTACTGACATTTTTAGAATGTGTCTATTTTGAATTGTAAAAGTGGGTCTAATAGCCACATTGCTCACAAAGTGTTCTATAGTGATTTGTCCAATTGCGAGTTTATCTGCAAATCAAAGCTACACGAATAGACCACAGAGTAAACATATGAAAGCTCATATTTAACTTTGCTCTTTCAATGAGAAATGTCACATAATAAAAGCGTTAAAGGTATTCTGTCATCTAATCTTTGAATATACTGTCAATATGGGTAATAAAAAAATATACAAAAATACATTGTGTTGGTAGAACTGCAAGCAATCCTCTTTGTGACATCACCCAGAGCTTGATATGCAATGGGAAATGTGTGATTTGCATATCAAGTCACAGGTGATGTCATTAATATGAGACACACCAGTCACATGTAAACCAGTTTTATCTTAATTTTCATTTTGCAATTCTGCTAATACATTTGTATAGATCCATTTTCCTCTATTCTCTATGCTCACAGTACAATCAATGTTTGGGTTTTTGGGTGAGTTCCTTTAACCCATTCGTGTCTGGACTATTTTCAAATATTGTGCCCTTCATTACGATGGCTTTTAACACTTCAGCAGTGTTATTGATTAGGGGTAAATTTAAAAAAAAAAATCATCATAAGAAGGGCTGTCTTTATATTCCATTATTTGGATCATATCATATAATATACTGCTAAAAAAAAATAAAAAAAATGGAGAATTTCTTTTAAAAAAACAACACTTTTTCTAGGTTTTATTTTTTATCTACAAAAGAGATTCTAATATTTCTCCAACAAATACCCCCATTTCTTTCTGCTGTTTCATGTTAAAGGACAATAACTGCACACAACACATTCCTTTTTCCCAACCATTTCCCCCAAGAATTAACTATAGTGAGATTGTAATCCTAGCCCTATGGTTGACTAAAAAAAACACACTTTTACATTTTTAGTTATTTAAATGGATGTTACTGATTGTCTCAATAGAGAAGCAGTGCAGCAACACCCTCAGAAGGCAGAGCAGGGTACTGTCATTTTTGAAAGAATTCTGTCTTTTATTAAGGCAAATGTAATCACTTTCAAATGTGATTGCTCACATGACAGTCAGTTTCTTATTTCAGGGTTGCAGAGGTGTAAATAGGAACCATAGGGCCCTAATGCAAACATTTCCCTGTACCGCCAACATGCCCAAACAACCTCACTGCACCATCTCACCCCCCTATACAGCCTCTTTGTGCCTTCCTAAAAACGGTCTCTCTGTTGCATCTAAACCACCCAAACAGTATCTATGTGCCGCTAGTGGAATATAAAGGGCCATCCTCCGCTAGTGGCATATAAAGGGCCATCCTCAGGTAGTGGCATATAAAGGGCCATCCTCAGGTAGTGGCATATAAAGGGCCATCCTCCGCTAGTGGCATATAAAGGGCCATCCTCAGGTAGTGGCATATAAAGGGCCATCCTCCGCTAGTGGCATATAAAGGGCCACCCTCCGATAGTGGCATATAAAGGGCCATCCTCAGGTAGTGGCATATAAAGGGCCATCCTCCGCTAGTGGCATATAAAGGGCCATCCTCAGGTAGTGGCATATAAAGGGCCATCCTCCGCTAGTGGCATATAAAGGGCCATCCTCAGGTAGTGGCATATAAAGGGCCATCCTCTGCTAGTGGCATATAAAGGGCCATCCTCCGCTAGTGGCATATAAAGGGCCATCCTCAGGTAGTGGCATATAAAGGGCCATCCTCCGCTAGTGGCATATAAAGGGCCATCCTCCGCTAGTGGCATATAAAGGGCCATCCTCAGGTAGTGACATATAAATGGCCATCTGTAGGGGTCCCCGGTTGCGACACCTCCAACTATGATTGTTTACAAAGTACGTCATCAACTCTAGTGATTTCTGTGATGTACCAGCTACATCCATTGTCACGAAGGGCTTAAAACCCTCACTGATCTCTTAATCATTCACCCATCATTGGATAGACCTAAAATCCATGTATACATCACACAGGAGCTCCCTACTAATGAGCTGATAAACCGCAACATGGTTGCCAAGGCAAGTGTTCATTTTGTGACATTTCAATCATATGCAGACATCACATCGCGGTACATTTACTATAATATGACAACGACCTTTACACTTGTCTGCATGCCCTTCAAGTAGAAACAGTAGAAAGTAGAAAGTTTGGGGTCACTTAGGAATGTCTTTGTAAATCTCCTTGAAAACATATATACGTGTTGCAAAATGAATTTAAAATACAGTCAAGACGTTGACTTAAAAAATGATACAGTTGTATTATTAGCTGACACAATGTACACATGGAACACAGGAGCGATGCTGCTGATAATGGGCCTCTCTCACCTAGGCAGATATTCCATTAAAATCAGCCTTTTCCAGCTACAACATTAACACTGGGATCTACTCAATAAAGAGAGAATTGCCCCACTCTATCTGATCAAGGTCTGCAGAATGCAGGGGTATCTCGCTGCTAGTTTCTTGGGTCTTGCTCTGATCTAGTAGAGAGAGCCAGTCGCTGACTAGATGGCTGACCTTTGCCAGGGAAGCGTGGCAGCTGCTGGTTTAGAGGATAAACTGGCAGTTTCTATCAAAAGTACCTGCCAGTTAATCCTCACATTAGGCAACTTATCTTTTAGTAAAGTTAAGTGTACCTTTATGTTTAAAATTTTCTGCAAGTGTCGGCAGGTCTGTGTGTTCAAGGCTGACTCAGACCTCTCTCTCCTCTAAGAACCTTAGTCGCTGACAGCATCATATTTTTAGGTCCTATTCTCTCACCTTTGGGGCTGCACAGTAGAGCTCAGCGGGACAGCAAGATTGACTCGTAAAATCAGTACTGGCATTAATAGCTGATATACAAAGATAAAGATCCAGCTTGCCAACCTTTCCCACAAAACACAACCTCAGATTGATTAGGCAGCAAAAACACTAGCTAGCCTAAGGAATGCCTCTCAATGCATGTTTTACACACACTCATTGGATTTCTTTGTATACTTTACAGATTCCCCCCGTTACACTGCACAATCTTTTCCGTTATCGCAGCGGGTCATTGGAATTATTTCTCAATGCAATAAAAAGCTCTTCATCCAAGTCCGAATTTTGAATGTTCCTGAAGCACGAAGGTACAGATTCAATCAGTGGTGAGAAGTCACGGGAAAGGTCACGCTTCTAATGTAATAGATGTTCAACCTGTTCATTTTGAGATCCAACGAATAATGACTCTTATGTCTAACCAAAGCAAATTAAGGAAATCAATAGAATGTTCTGTTACCACCTTTAGATGTGTCGTTCTGACGAGATGTTACCCGACAGGAAGTAGCCCGCAGTGCTCGGCTTGCTCTCAGATTATATAATATGTTGTTTCAGAAAATAATTCTGTGGGAATCAGTGAACTAAAATAACTCTCAATCTATTAGCCACACGTCTTTGGGTGCAATGCATATGCGGACATGGCAGATTAAGCAAACATTTTTAACAGTAATTGTATCCATTAAAAAAAGTAAAAAAAAATCATTTTAAAGGGGCCAGATACACTTGGTTTATGTTGAATACACTTTTTTTTTTTAAACTTTAAAATAAATGACAATTCTCCTGTAGTTTGAAAGAAGTTTCTCAGTGGCCTCTAAATTAGGTGACATCAGTGAGAGGGAGTGTACAGGAGCCAGGCTTGCTGCCTCTGTGGAGTTTATGAGAAAAGTGTGGAATCAACCTCTCTCTGTTGTCTCAAGTTCTTGGAATGCAGGGCTTGGTAGTTTCCTTGGATCTGTTTCCACTATTAAAGGGATCTGTCAACCGTAACATTGATTATGCTGTGAATGTAGAAAATCAAAATTTATGAAAAAATTATTTATACATTGTGTTAGTAAAACTGCAAGCAAACTGGGAACATGCTTAATGGCTGGTAGCTCACCCCACACATTAATATTAATGGGGTTGGAAATCTGCTCCAAGCACCCCTCTTATATTAAAAGGGCTGGGAGCCTGTTAAAGGGCTGAATATGAGGAGTGGGGGGCATCGCTTATTTTTGGAGGAACTTTTTATTCTGGTATAATTTTATTTACAGGTTATCCTTTGTGTGCCGGGGGAAGGTGGGAAGTGATTTTCATTTTATTTACAGGTTTTTGGGGAATTATAATAAATCGTCCCCCGTACTAGAGGTCCCTACGTAGTAGTTATTTTTATTTCATCAAATTCATCTTGCTCCCATTCATCTCACCAGGCTTCACCTTATCTTGATCTTTTGCAAAATGGTTAGTAAATACCACGGGATTAGGGATAATCTCGAACACCAATTGACATTTTTTGAGTGAATAGACTCCTGCGCGTGGTGTGCATTCTTAACTCACCTGATCCCTTTCTGCTCTACAAATATGAAGCATAATGTTAATGCTCTTTAAGTATAGATGGGACAAGAAGGCAGAATCATAACTCCAAACTCCCCCCCCCCCCCCAACCTGGCGAATTTGAATGTGGGGGCGGGGCTTGGGAATTCAGACGAAAAAAGGTTGAGATCTCACAGTGCGGCATAAACGATGATCAAACTCACGCTAAGCTCCGCCCAGCGCCACCGGTTGCTCAAACAATAGCAGCCACAATGCCAACCAGTAATCACCTCACCCAGTGAAGGTAATACGCCTACGCATTTGGCGCCAAAACTTGGCGCTTTGTCAAGGCTTGGGAATTCAGAGCTGGTAGAGTTACTGAACATGAGCACAGTCCTGTGCCACAGACGACAGGATCTCAAAACAAGCACACGATGTGGATGTGCCGGAGTCTCATGTACGTGTGGTGTCCACCAGTACTGGATTCCTACAGTGTTTCTGGATGCTGAGCACAGGTCACCCATGTATAAAAGTGTAGTCCCTTAACCCTAACCCTGCACACAAAAATGTCAGGATATATAAAAAGCTACAATTACCGTTCAGAAACAACATCTTTTTTATCTTTGTACATTGCTCCCACCAAATACTTATGAGAATACGCTTGGGTAATGCACAATAAGTAGAATTTCCACCTATACAGTATATTTAAGGCAAATGTGACGTCTATGGAGGCAATAGCAGGGCTGGTATTTTTTTTTTAGGAAAAGGGATCAAGAGGTATGAAGATGGGGATATATCTGGAAATGGGTGAGATGCTGTCATAGATCTTCCAGGTTTAAAGCAGTAAAACTAAGAATTTTCTATTTAGGAAGGATTGTCTATTGCTTCATTCCAGATAATTGGTCAGTGGATATTCTCTGGAATGAGTTGCGACTGGACCCGCTACCCAGATTGTATAAAAGTCTTGTTCATTAAATGAAAACACCACAAACCTACGCTAAATGTCATGTTTGGTGTGTATCAACCTTTACGCATTTCTGCACTAGATTTTTGCTGCCCGGTTTGTTTTGCCACTTAATATTAGAACCTAGGACATGTTACACGTTGTGAAAAGGAGAATGATAACTCTCATATTGATCTTTAAGCGAAATGTGCATTTACAGGTAATTTAACACCAGTCTCTGAGCTTATCCCGTTTTGATTTTTTGTTGAAAGTACAATTCACTTATACAAGCTGAGATGGAGATGGTTTATGTGTCTTTACTGTTTTAACAGAAAAAATAATATCTACACTCAGAATAACACCTTTTAGGCAGAGATGTTTACAGCATTGGTTGTATTGGTTTATTATTATTAATTGAAGTAGTAATGTGTGCAGGTAATGTGTTCTTTGTTTGTACATAGATCTGCAGAACAACAATGGGATTAAAGTATTTTTCTGAACTTTGTTTATTTTGGATTAAATGAATCAGTTTACCAAAAAATGTAAATATTGCGTGTATATACAACCTCCATGCTACATAACAACTCTATTTCATGTTACATAACCATTCAACTATAATGTATCTTAAATTGAAAACTGTCTTTATATAGATTTTTCCTGTATAGTATTTCAATAAAATACAGTTGATTTAAATCAAATAAAGCCAGTTGAAATTTTAGAGAAAAAAAAAAATCAAATGTTTTTCAACCCCTTAGTGACAAGACATTTTCACCTTGACTTTCCCCTGGTGACAATGGCTGTTTTGACATTTCTGGAGTGTTTGTGTTTAGCTGCAATTTTCTTCTTTCTCACATACTTTACCCACACAAATTATATGTTGTTTTTATCGTCATAAGAAGGGCTTTCATTAGATACCATTATGTTCATCATATCTTATAATTTACTACTAAAAAAAATCATAAACTATGATGAAAAATTAAAAAAAAAAAAAACTTTTTCTAACTTTGACCTAAAATATAATTTACACAAATAAAATCATTAAAAAAGACCCCATTTCTAAATGTTTTCCCGAGTTCAGAGATATGCATGTTTCCATGTTTTTCGGTATTTTTTGTGAGTTATAGGGCAAAAAACTAAAATATTTTTATTTTTTTATTGACCTTTTGACCCCAACTCGAACCCAAAATGTAACCCTAACACAAAATTTAACCCCAACTCTAACCCTTATGCTATCCCTTAATATATTTTAAATTTAATTTAATTTTAACCCTATCCCTTATCCTAAAAAATATTTAATTTTAACCCTATAGGCTAATCTAACTATATAACAAGTTTTTAGTTAATTAAATGTTTATTTTTATTTTTTTACATTGCTATGCTGCTTAACTACCACTAGGGGCAGTCAAGTAGCATATTCAGAGCTACGGAAGTTAAGTTACTTTCACTTCCGAAGCTCAGACCTGCAGAGGGCATAGCCATATTGACGGAGCATGCTGCTCCGTCAGTATGGCTCCCACGATCGCTCCGTCGGGTGATCGTGGGTTCCCAAGAACAGATATTTCAGTGCTGGCTATTGCCTCGACATCGAGGCAATAGACCAGCACTGTTAAAGCGTTTTTCGCGATCGTTGATTCACCACTTGATTCACCGCAGGACGTGCCTGACACGTCCATTGTCGCGAAGGGGTTAAAATCATCGATTCTAATCCTCTCTGCTGAATGACAAGGATCCTATGAAATACATTTCAATGTAAAACTACAGGAGAGCTGTACATTGTTTTAAAGTAAACAAATAAGCGCATGCCCCATGTATTAAACACATGGAACGCATGGAAAATAAGCCAACTGGTACTGTCTCTTAAACTCATTTTCTGTACACACTTTTAGAGCAGAGAATCCTTTGAATTCACACAGTTTATCTGGCACACTTCATGCACTATTTAAAATGATAAGAGTATAGAATGCGATGACATTACTTCGCCCTGTGATGAATATTATCAATTATTGTATCTTTCTTTTTTTTTTATGGAAAGTGTAAGGGAATCAGCAGACAGGAACAAATCTTTGGGAGTTAAGAGAAGGGTTCTCTTCTGCTGAATCCCTGAAAGAACACAAAAGCCAGATGATTGTGTGTTACAGATTTAAGCTCTTTGCAGCAAACCTCATAGCAGTGAACTGTCTGTTATAGTCATTGTTATGTCCAGTCTGACTATGGCTTCATATTACCTAGACGTACTTACCGGAGGCGATGATCCAGGAGTGCTCTCTGTGTTATTCACACCTGCTATACACCTTACTTGATAGACACAATGTAAGTATGTTTGTTACACTTCCCCTGTGCCTGCTTTAGATGAGTTGTCATTGGTGCACCCAATGGCAAGCCCAACCAAGACGTGACCACGAGGGCAGTGGGAAGGTTGGTGCATGACCATGCAAGGTGGAGGGCAGACGATGTGACTTAGTTCTGCGTCAATTTTTTATTTTTTTTTGCAGATGTTTTTAATAAGCAAAGCACCAAACTCAAGTGGATCTTGTTTGCCAGCACATATATTTTTTTAAAGACGTGCTGCCCCCTCCCTGGTTTTTTTTTATTTTTTTTTTTAGAAGTGCTGTACCTGCCTCTGTGGTCCTCTTGGGTCAGGCAGGTCATTGGGGTCAGGGTAGAACTCCAGAGCTCAAGTTGTATCTCATTGGTATCATATAATGTATTATTATAATTGTGCTGATATAATGAAGACTTTTCCTATAATTTTAGAATTTCATTTTATCCTACAGTACAGACTGGAACTTGTAGAGATTATTACTGTCTTAAAGAGCTACCACATTTTTCTTTTCACCTATGCTTGTAATTTAGCAGCTTGGCCTGTCTAGACTGACTCCTGTGCCCTTAGATTGGATGTGACCTACATAGGCTCAGTGCTAGACACTGCTGCCATAGACAAAACACTGGATTTGAAGGAACAGAGGATGCAGGGAATCACTCCTTACCGCTGGACCCCTTGTCAGGTATTTTTATTCCCCTTGTGTCAGGGGGCGGGGCAGTACATCCTCATATCACGCAAAGATTGTTTTTTTACCAATATTGGGGCCATTTTCGATATCTCACCCCCCCCCCCCCCTACCTGGGTAGAGGTTGGCTGTAGATAAGGGATATTATTAATATTGTCCAGCCTCTGGCACAAAGGAGAAATTGGCATTATTTATTTTATAAGTGGCTTGAGGCATAGCGCCAGCCTCAAGCCATGGGGAAGGGGCAATATTTATTATAATAGGGGGCCACAGTATAGCTTTCTCCAATTCTTCTTATTAAGTCTCTAACTGTTAACTGTGCTGCAACATCAACATGCATTTCGTTTATCCAACATAAATAGCTTAAACATTTATTTGATTAAAACATTCGACTAATTGTTTTCAGAGGCCAGTTTGGTCTATCGTAATAAATCAACCACATGTAGACGAATGCCATTTTTATAATTTGCTGCCTCCTTAATCCCCTTACGTTCCTGTTGCCACTTTCTATTAAGAATTCTGAGTAAAGACCCATTGTTCCCTTAATCCCGGTTGTTTCACTTTTTTTTTTTTATTACTTTCGCAAAAGAAACAGTCCCATAAAAAAACCTTTTGGAAGTGCCAGCCCCTGGAAAACTCTTCATTGACGCTGAACTTCCTGCAACTCTTCAAGTCTTGTCCTAGGGACTCCATCATTTAGACACCGGGGGCTATTCTCTAAAAGGTGAGAGGAGGTGAACTGAGATGAGATGAACATTTCATCCCACCTTTACATTGAGCAGGGACAGGGAGGAGGTTGTGGTGCTTAATGTGAATGACCAGGTGTGCTACAAGGAATGCAGAAGGGGGTCTAGGACACTTCTTCGCCGCATCTTCGTCGCTGACAGTTCAGCGCGGCAGTTAGAACACTGAACTGTCAGCAATGAAGTATAACGTGGCCGTTTCACCGCGGCTGCAGCTATGTGAGAGCTGACAGTTCAGCGCTGAACTGTCAGCTCTTACAAATGTAAATCTAAAACGAAAATAAGCCCCCCTAATAAATGATTCCCCCCCAATAGTAACACTAAACACTAAACCGCAATACTAACACTAAAATTAACCCCAATACTAAAATGAACCCCCTAAACCCTAATACTAACCCCCGACCCCTAATACTAAAATTAACCCCCTAAACCCTAATACTAACCATAATACTAACCCTAATACTAACCCCAGACCCCCTAATACTAAAATTAACCCCCTAAACCCTAATACTAACCCTAATACTAACCCCCGACCCCTAATAGTAAAATTAACCCCTAACACTAAACACTAAACCTAATTCTAACCCCCTAAACCCTAATTCTAACCAAACAAAAATCGGTAAAATACTTACCTTTAGCGATGAAATGTCCCGCGATGAAATCTCCAGCGACGATCTGTCTTGTGCTGTAGAGTCGGCGGTGAAGCGGCTGCGCGGAAGCAGCCGCGATGAAGAGTCCCATCCCCTGCAGAAGGATGGATAGCAGCAGAATGCTGGAAAAAAGCTGTAGCATGACTGATGTGGGAATCAAACTGATAGAGAGTCTGCACACACCACAGAGAGAATCTGGTTCGAGACCAGCGAAAAGCCTGCCAATATTTGCACATGGGTACTCAGTAACCCTTAGATTTGCAACCAGCACAATCCCAATAATTATCAGGCGTTAGCACGATATTATCTATACACACAGCAATCAACCATAACATTATGAACACCTGATTAACAGTGTTTTGATGCTAAAACTGCCCTGACCTGTCGAAACATAGAAACACAGAATGTGTCGGCAGATAAGAACCATTCGGTCCATCTAGTCTGCCCAAAGATGTGGGATTCCACTAGACTCCACTAGACCTCTGAAGGTGGGCTGTGCTATCTGCCACCAAGACATTAGCAGCAGATCCTTTAAGTCCTGTAGGTTGCGAGGTGGGGCCTCCATGGATCGGACTTGTTTGTCCAGCACATGCCACAGATGCTCGATTGGATTGAGATCTGGGGAATTTGGAGGCCAAGTCAACACCTTGAACTCATAAAAAAAAAAAGAAAGCTACACAACGCCTAGCAATAAAAAAAAGTGCCTATGGTGCACACCACTCAAAGTGACAGTGGGGACCCAGCTCCAAGTCCCTGCAATGGGATATGCACACAGGGGGCAGCAATGATCTACTTAATGTTTGACGTTCCATGCTGTTCTACTAGAATCTTGCCACTAAAAAGTAGGATGGCATGGACCGTCCTACAAGCGGGAAGGGGTTAATCAAAGTCTGTCACTGATAACCCATTTTTACTAAAGGTATTCACTGTGCAGTTTGTTAAATTTAATTAAAATAAAAAGCATAGTCTCAAATTATTTTCCCTTTATTAAAAATGCAAGGGGTTCATGTTTCTAGGATTAATTGTACACCATTTAATGTGTATTGAAGGGAAAATAAAAACAGGTCAGGATTCTGCCAGGACCACTCCAAGTAAATACCTGCAATATGCAAACATATCATTAAAAAGCTAAATGATACGTCTAGCATTAGCTACATTGTGTCGTGTGTTATGTGAGTAGCAAGAGAAGATCTCAATCCGCTGACTTATTACAGATCCTTTCCTGCAGGGAATTATCTCAATTAATTGCCTGATTCACGTCGCCATATGTTGGAGTGCAGCTCTATCAATCTGCTAAGCACTATATAGATTAAATGTATAAATGACTTAGACTATTATCAGATGTATTAATGTTTAACCATATATGACAATTTAGAAATATGATAGATAAGGCGTATGGATAAAATATGTTGGGGTGACCTTTGTTCCCTCGCTCACTATGCACATATGCTACATGTTTATATGTAAATCTCTGTGTATATGTTACACAATATCTATTGGAACTTGCATTTTGACGGTAGACAATAAAAATGAATGCAATTTATATATGTATTGTGTTTAAACAGAAGTGCAAGCAAATGACTAAATTAGTAGGAAAAATTTGTCTGTGGAGTCTCCTGGTTATGACATCACCTGTTGCCCAATATGCAAATTACACATTTCCCACCGAAAATCAGTTAATTTGCATATTGGGACGCACACACATTTAAAACACATTTTTCTCCTAATTTAGGCATTTTCTTGCACTTTTGCTAATACAGTGTATAGATCATTTTCATTTTTTATTCTCTACATTCACAGTAAAGGTCCATTTAATGCTGATTTTTTTTTTATTTGGCGGCACCTGGTGCATAACGCATATACATAGCGCAATATACATACATAGCTTCTGTAGATTGGAGCATGCAAATTAAAGTGCTCATTCCATATGTTTGTAGTGAATACCGTTCATTTAAATGCTCGGCTGCAACTGACCCATTGAAGATAAAGAAACATACATAGAAACATAGAAACATAGAATGTGTCGGCAGATAAGAACCATTCGGTCCATCTAGTCTGCCCAATTTTTCTGAATACTTTTATTAGTCCCCCGTTCCCGGTCTTATAGCTAGGATAGCCTTGTGTCTATCCCACGCATGCTTAAACTCCTTGACTGTGTTTACCTCTACCACTTAAATCAGTAGCCGTGTTTGACAGTGACATCATTGCCTGTCTTTGCATCATGGGAGAGTACTCATGTGCATGAAGATCAGGCATAAGCAATGTGACAATTCCAGGACTCCAGCGTCTGGGGCAAGGTCTACGAAGGTCCATATAATATCATTACGTTGTCCAACCTACCCCTGGTAATGATGTTGGTGAGCACATGTGATTTGTTTCACCCAATCATCTCTATTGGAGTCTTGTAATTGACTCCCACGAGGATCTGGAGAACCCCATTTTCTTTCTGATAGGTTAGAGCAGTCAAAACATTAGATTTAATATGCATTAAGTATTTTACCATGGCTGGGATTTGGAGTGGTTCTTTATAAGTACAACATTCTTGTGATGCTACATGAATGCTCATCCTTATATCTCTGTGAGTGCAATCTATAACCTTTTTATAATAAAGAATATGCTAGTTTGATCCAGTACACTATACACTGTGGCCTTTGTTTTGTTAATTCTTTCTTCCTTTTACATGCTTAATTGATTAATTAATGTTATTATTAGCATTGCTTTATAACAGAGGATATATATTCTAGATATAGTGTTGCATGGTGTTCAATGGAAGTTCCAGACAAAGTCAAGTGTAAAGCATCGCCGCCTAGCATCAAGAATGACTCTATCAGTACACGAAACCATTTGGCAACATCGTTGATACAGTACGCTCGATGCAAGAATTAGCATAGTGACTGATTGTAGTGCAATGATTGCAAGGTCAACTTATTTCTGCCTTTTTTGTGTGTGTGTGTAAAGTAAACCTTTGACCTTGAAGGTACTCGGTCAGCTAAACTGTGTGTGTGTGCGCTGTGAGATCTGAGAATAAAACACGATCTATACATTGTGTCAGCAGACCTGCAACCCAATGTATAGATTGATAGAACGGGGTGCTTTAATTGTGCCTGCGTTGTCTCGTGTTTTGTCATCATCTGCTGGTGTTACCCGAACAATATGTCTATTGAAACCAACGGTTGACAGTAGTAACACACAGTGGCAAACTTTTGTAGGGTATAGGAGCCAGACAGACTTATTGTTAGGAGCCAGCCTACAGGAATTTTGGCGTTACTTTCATTTACGCCTCATTGGCTGCAGGGTTTAAATATACTACTGGCCATATCTAACTGTGGCAAATGTAATAAGCCTAAGCACTGTTACAATGTCAGTGTGCAGAATGCATTGTTTTAGCAGAATTGCAAGTGCAACAGTTCAGAGAATTGTGTTTTAAACTAGCTTGTGTTGTCTGTTGTTTATGATGTCACCTGTGGCTTGATAGGAAACTGAACTACTTTTCAACGGTTTACCGGCCAGTAGTTTACCGGCAGGCAGGTAAAATATTTGCTTGAAGCCACTCTTAAGTCTATGGAGGCAATAGTATTCTTTTGAAGAAAAACCTAACCACAAAGTAATGTCATAACAGGAAAAACCACAGGCATGTTTAAAAATCATTTTATTTTTGCTTGCAATGCCGCTAACACAATAAATTATATTGTTTTTGATCAGTTTTTATTCTTTACATTCACAATCTTTAGGTGATGGTTTCCCTTTAAGGAACATCCTTATACCCCTGAGCTGTCCTCAACATGGAAGGAGAAGTTTTTCCGTGACCGGACCACTTGCCATGTGTTCTTGTTCTCTGTATCCTTGCTTATTGATGGAAAGCCAGTACAGCGGTAAAACAGACAGAGAGTAACTGATATACAGCAGCTTGCTAGCCATCTACAGAGTGGGGGGGTTGAGATTAGTTCATCTCCTGAAGCAGGCATGTTAATACCTGTTTTTTTGTAGACGATTTAATTCACCTTCAGGGTCAGCCAGATGTTTCCCGTTGGAGGTTCAGCTACGTTTCCCACATCTGGCAATCTTATTTCCAGGTAGAATAGAAAGGGTAATGGACTGAAATCTACAACACATACTACAACCTAGTTCACCCGGAAAATGTATTTGGCAAAATTTTTATTTCATTATTATTTTTTGCAGTTTTTTTTTTTCAGGCTTCGAAAACGAGGAGTAGATGATAATAGAGCATAATGATTAAATAAGCGAGAGCACTAACACATTCTTACAAGCACTAGACATATTATAAAACGGATAATTAATATAGAGATAATTCTGCAAATAAACTGGCCTTTGACCATTGCACTGCATATCATAGGTTAGTCTATGGTAAAAAAAAGAAGATACAGGGAGTGCAGAATTATTAACCAAGTTGTATTTTTGAGGATTCATTTTATTATTGAACAACAACCATGTTCTCAATGAACCCAAAAAACTCATTAATATCAAAGCTGAATATTTTTGGAAGTAGTTGTTAGTTTGTTTTTAGTTTTAGCTATTTTAGGGGGATATCTGTGTGTGCAGGTGACTATTACTGTGCATAATTATTAGGCAACTTAACAAAAAACAAATATATACCCATTTCAATTATTTATTTTTACCAGTGAAACCAATATAACATCTCAACATTCACAAATATACATTTCTGACATTCAAAAACAAAACAAAAACAAATCAGTGACCAATATAGCCACCTTTCTTTGCAAGGACACTCAAAAGCCTGCCATCCATGGATTCTGTCAGTGTTTTGATCTGTTCACCATCAACATTGCGTGCAGCAGCAACCACAGCCTCCCTGTTCAGAGAGGTGTACTGTTTTCCCTCCTTGTAAATCTCACATTTGATGATGGACCACAGGTTCTCAATGGGGTTCAGATCAGGTGAACAAGGAGGCCATGTCATTAGATTTTCTTCTTTTATACCCTTTCTTTCCAGCCACGCTGTGGAGTACTTGGACGCGTGTGATGGAGCATTGTCCTGCATGAAAATCATGTTTTTCTTGAAAGATGCAGACTTCTTCCTGTACCACTGCTTGAAGAAGGTGTCTTCCAGGAACTGGCAGTAGGACTGGGAGTTGAGCTTGACTCCATCCTCAACCCGAAAAGGCCCCACAAGCTCATCTTTGATGATACCAGCCCAAACCAGTACTCCACCTCCACCTTGCTGGCGTCTGAGTCGGACTGGAGCTCTCTGCCCTTTACCAATCCAGCCACGGGCCCATCCATCTGGCCCATCAAGACTCACTCTCATTTCATCAGTCCATAAAACCTTATAAAAATCAGTCTTGAGATATTTCTTGGCCCAGTCTTGACGTTTCAGCTTGTGTGTCTTGTTCAGTGGTGGTCGTCTTTCAGCCTTTCTTACCTTGGCCATGTCTCTGAGTATTGCACACCTTGTGCTTTTGGGCACTCCAGTGATGTTGCAGCTCTGAAATATGGCCAAACTGGTGGCAAGTGGCATCGTGGCAGCTGCACGCTTGACTTTTCTCAGTTCATGGGCAGTTTTTTTGCGCCTTGGTTTTTCCACACGCTTCTTGCGACCCTGTTGACTATTTTGAATGAAACGCTTGATTGTTCGATGATCACGCTTCAGAAGCTTTGCAATTTTAAGAGTGCTGCATCCCTCTGCAAGATATCTCACTATTTTTGACTTTTCTGAGCCTGTCAAGTCCTTCTTTTGACCCATTTTGCCAAAGGAAAGGAAGTTGCCTAATAATTATGCACACCTGATATAGGGTGTTGATGTCATTAGGCCACACCCCTTCTCATTACAGAGATGCACATCACCTAATATGCTTAATTAGTAGTAGGTTTTCGAGCCTATACAGTTTGGAGTAAGACAACATGCATAAAGAGGATGATGTGGTCAAAATACTCATTTGCCTAATAATTCTGCACTCCCTGTATTCCCAGATAATCCAGGAGGACCATGGTGCTGGAGAAGAAATTATGTGTTATGCTGTAATTTTATTTATTGAATACATTCAAACGGTTATTTGAATTAAAATCTAGTATTGGATCTTTTTATTATGTGCAAACGTACAACATATTATCTCAATGTTATTTTTCACATTGTTTTAATTATTTTAGATTATTTTAAAAGTACCAAGCGTAGATGAAAAAATATTGGAGATTTGGTCACAATATATGGCTATATTTTGCTTAGCCCACCACTACTCCAATCGTCCTATCTATATCTTATTTGCATGGAACTGAATATCCCAGACAAACTGTCATAACTATAACTTATAAACTATAAATGACAGTTAAATTTAAAATGACATTAACATGATTTGTTGTATGGTTGCACATTGAATGTATGTATTGCATTGTGTCCACTTACTAATTGACTAATAACAACTCTATTCTATTTATTTACATTTCTAGTTTCGCACGTTGACCTATGTTTTAGATTCCCATGTCACTCTGTAACAGGTATTGACGTAACCAATCACGGTGGACAACAGCTACGTCTCGAACCAATCGTAGCAACACTGGTTATGTTACGATGTCTGGAGACTGGCTCGTGAGTTATTTAACTCATTATTTAATGAGTTATTTCACTTGTTATTACACAGACGACTGTCCGATCAATAAGTGTCTAAGAACGACACATTAAACAATACAGGAACAAACGCGTTCAGGAAAAAAAAATGAATCCTATTACCACTTGATAATAATACGGCCAACAAAGGACCCTGGGTTTTGAGTTGACACGTTCCGTGTTCACATTATGTAGACAGGCATGCTTGCTTGTCACTTTTCAGCTTATGTAATAAACTGAGGGAATGTAGAGGCTTAGCCTGCCTTTCACCGAGTTAATGAAAGGAAAGTGTGTTGGGATTAATAGTATTAGCAGGAACATAAATAAAACAAAGTGTCTGCGGTATTGTACATAAACATGTTCTCCTTTCTTCACCTCCTAATCTTAGGCCCGGGTGATTAAATAATTGTCTCTGCTTGTAAAAAAAAATAAAAAAAGGAAAATAATTATTTGTCATCCGGCAGAGGAATGTTCCCTGCATTATTCAGTAGGTTCTGCAATACATCTTCAGGATTATCTGCAGGGAACAGATTTGGGGCAGAAAGAAATGTGTTGTGTAATGTGAATGGGTCCAATAGTAAATGATCTGAAACGTCCACAATCCAAAACAGTGGAATTCAAAAGAGAGAAGAGGCTTCTTTGTTGGTTTTGATCTCATCCACAAAAATGTGAAAGGAACATGGGTGATTACGTCGGTTTTACATGTGATTTAATACTTAGGCTAGCAGTTTGTTGTGTATTCCATTTTAGTAAATCAGTTCCATTTGTTACATGTGGCAGGCCTCTCCCTGCAGGACAATTGTATTGACCAAGTGCTTTCCTGGCTTATTTCATCACCCAGGGATCAATGGAATTGAGTAGTAGGAACAAAGAGAACTTTATTCCACCTCATTTAATTATAGTGATTAAAGGGGCTGTATCACCTATACAATGTTAATACTGTGAAGGTAGAGAATAAATATGATTGGAAATGATCTAAACATTGTATTAGCAAAACTGCAAGCAAATGCCTAAATTAGGAGTGTTTTACATGTGTCCGTGGCATCTCCTGCTTCAGCAACCTTCTTTCTGTATGTTGTACATGTTTTTAATGTCCATGAAATGCACGTATTTTAATTTTAAAACAAATTACCGTCCTCCTGCAGTTTTACATTGAAATCGTTTCAGCGGGGCTTCTAAATTCAGTGACATCAGCGAGAGGGCGGAAACAAGAGGCGTGCTCCTTCTTCAGTTCTCGTGTTTTCTTATCAGAAAGTAGTATCGCCAGCAATAAGTGTGTAACTAGTTTCTCTCTGTGGAACTCAAGTGTTCGGGATAGAGAGGGAATGGTTTCAGGCAGCTTTGTGTGCTCTGATGTAACATGTAGGAAGATAGTGGTCTTTTAGAAGAAATGTTTGTAAATAAATTGCTACCCCACTAGCATCACTTTCCCCCACTACTCATACACAAATCCCACTAACATCTACTTGTGTCCACCTTTTAATTATGTAGAGCATCACTTCCAGCGCACATGCCCCCAACTATGTCCTCCCGTTCATTCGATTTTCATGCACTATTTATTTAAATTATGTTTGGACTGTAGCTCTTTGTTTGCTATGGTTTTAAGGCTGTATAGACCTACAGATCTAGTTACTTGTGTGAAAAGAAATCCATTTTTTTCTTCTGTGCTGTCTAAACTGGTAAGTATTTCACATTCGTACATTGTCTATCATTTCGGCCGCATTGGCTGAGTCCTTCATCAGATACACATATGCAACGTCTATATTAATTTCCCCTCTCCTCTTCTTGTGTCTGATCAATTACTGCTGGCTCCATCTCACCATTGTTACCATCTGCCTTGGTGTGATACTTTCAAAACTGAAACTCTAACTCCCAGGTCAAGTCTTGGCAAATACCTAAATTATATCATAAGCCATTTTAGATAACCTGCTGGCAACAAAAATGTCTTGGTCTGATACACGATGACTTCACCCAAGTTGCTTGAAGGTGTTGAGGCATAAGGGGTTATGTATGAAGGTTTATCTGTCAGGAATGTAGCACAATTGCGCCATAATTATTGCTTACCCCACATTTAAAATGAGTTGCGCCAGAAAAAAGCCATAGTGCGGCACTTGCGCCAATAGAAAAAAGTGGTTGAATTATTTCTTAAGATTTTTTTTTTGCGTGTCTAAGTCCTAAAATGGCGCCTATTTTAGATCATCTAATTCGACTGCAATTCTTAAAAAAAAAAAAAAAAAAAAAAGGTCTAATCTAGCTTGATCTGCAGCGAGTGCCACTGAATAAAAAAGTCACAAAGTGAGAATAAAAACTTACGTATTGAGAATATTTTTGGTGTATGTAAAACCAAATCTGACAGTTGTATACAGACCAAACAGGTGCAAGAACAATGGAGTCAGGTTTAGAAATACAACAGAGACAGTGTTTCAACATAACCGTCATAGTCCCCAGCTCCATAACAGACCTAACTCCACCGCTTAGTGTGACCAATGCTTAGCCCACCACATGTGGAGAATCAAGGGATTTGTTTTGACCCGGGTCCAGTTGTCAAACATTTTCCGACCAACTTTTATGTTTCCTGGAAGGTGCTTAGAGGATAGAGACACAGAAAAAGAAAATATCTCATTCATATGGGGGGTCTGGTAACTTCTAATTTACAATATTTACTAATATACAATGTATATCAAAATAAATGTATAAAACATTAAAACGACTCATCTGTTATATTTAAAACACAGAAACAAATCAGTAAAAAAAAAATCCAAGTTTTGAAGTTGCCATGAGACAAGATAGCTACTTCCACAACTTTACTCTAAACCCACTGAAACAATTAACAGTTCTCTGTATCGCACCATTATTATGCAAAGTCTTGACATGAAATTCAAGCCTTCTCAATCTTATTATGGATTCCGGGGATTAAACTTTAAGACTCAAAGAAAATTTCAGTCTTGAAAAGTAACGCGTTCTCTGTTGATATAGGGGACACATTACTCAGTATGTATTACAGATGAATGAAAAAAGTGGCAAAAATTCAGGCCAAAATTGTTGAGCTGAAAAAAATGTTCTAGCTTTTATCATTTTCCAGCACAGTATTTTTGGCCTGTATCATAAAAAGCTCACAGCGTTCAATGGAGGGAATGGGATACAAATGCCTCCAACTTCATGTTTTTAATAATAATCCAAAAAAGTAAATGACAGAATGGGGATACAGCAAAAACAATTAGACAGATCACCTAACGCATAACGCCCTTTCTACCGTAGGATTTATCTTATACATGTATGTTTGGGCGGAGCTTCCTCGTCTTGCTGGCATCTGGATTTAAAGGGACCAGCTTAATGAAGAGCTGAACTGATTTTAACAGATGACTTAAAGGAGCCCCAGCAAGAGCTCTTCTAGTGGTGAATTGTTGTATGGGTGAGTGAACAATTACACTCATAATTGTAGCTATGGATTGTGAGCGCAGTTATTTTTAATCTTCTGAAACTCCAGAGACTTAAATGCAAATATGCTTGTCAACAAACAAACAAAACAAAAACCAAACAAATGCATTTTGTATGTGAAGTCCAGTGAGTACTCTTCATTTGTGGAATTATTAATTCACACTAGTAACCAATCTATATAAAAGACAAGTATGGTATATGACCTTAGTAACGTAATACAGTGCAGAATTCAATGTTTTCCACTATGTACAGTCAGTAGAGCATCATTAAACATATCTACCCTTAACAGACAAATCAACAGACCTATTATTCCACCCAAATCCCTAGTAAATAGTGGTAATGCTATGCAAATAAGGTCCACAATGATTGCCTACCTGTTCCATTATCCATTTGTTATGTGAGCAGCAAGAGCACGTTCACGGAGGACCAGGGTAGATATCAACATGGATCATCAACGATCGATATGTACTGGACTTTGTGATGCAAGAGTTCATGATGTTCTATGGACCTTCACAGACCTGGCAAGGTACTAGTGTCTTTGTATGGATCACCATCCGAATATAGTCTAGGATAGAGGTGGCAGAAATACCCACCAGTGGACATCTGTATTATTTTTTATGAACTCATGAAGCTCGGTTCTGGCAAATGGCATGCGACCAGGGCCGGCACTACCCTAAGGCAGCACAGGCCTTAGGGTGCCACAAGGGGGAGGGCTGGAAAAAACCAAATTGCCCGCGCCCCCCAGGCCCGCCATCAGTGGGTTTAGCCGGTCCGCGGCTGTGAGGGAAGTGTTCTGCTCTCCCCTCCAGCGGCGCCGATTCAATAAAGTTTGATTATTGAAATTGAGGGGCAAAATAGTGTGTCTCAGGTTATGTGTGTATTGGTGTCACTGTGTGTGTAAGTGGTAAGGGTGTGTGTAAGTGTGTCACTGTGTCTGTGTAAGGGTGTGTGTGTAAGTGTGTCACTGTGTCTGTGTAAGGGTGTGTCTAGGTGTTTAACTGTGTAAGAGTGTGTGTGTAAGTGTGTCACTGTGTCTGTGTAAGGGTGTGTGTGTGTGTAAGTGTGTCTGTGTAAGAGAGTGTGTGTGTGTAAGTGTGTCACTGTGTCTGTGTAAGAGAGTGTGTGTGTGTAAGTGTGTCACTGTGTCTGTGTAAGGGTGTGTGTGTGTGCAAGTGTGTCACTGTGTCTGTGTAAGGGTGTGTTTGTGTCACTGTGTCTGTGTAAGGGTGTGTTTGTGTGTGTGTAAGGGTGTGTGTGTAAGTGGTAAGTGTGTCTATGTGTGTGACTGCAAGGGTGTCTTTGTGTTTAAGGGTTTCAATGTGTGTTAGGGTGTCAATGTGTGACAAATGTAGAGCATGCGACAAATGTAGAGCATGCAAGTTGAATATTTAGATGTATTTATTTTCCACACTATACATTATACTTTTATATATGTAAAATGTATGGAGGGTTGGTGGTGTGGGAGGCGGGGCAGGTCAGAGGGGGGGGGGGGGGGGGTGTGCACCAAAATGCACCTTTGCCTGTGTAGACGAAAATCCTTGCACAAGACCTGCTTCCGAAGTCTAGTATAATGAAACTAGGCCTATACCTTTGCTTACCAAATATATTTTAAGTTAATCAGCCATTATAGAATCCACTTGTAAATATGTATGCTTATACTTAAACACATATACATTTAAATAGAAACTATGCGTACAAATGTAATGCAACACGATTAAATTGTGTCATTTGTGTAAAAGAACATCTACTTTAATATAAAATACAAGTGTATGCTGAAAAGTAAGAATTAGCATAACAATGATTATATATTCATATAGTTAGCCAAGTAGCATATTGCTGGAGTAATCTGCTTAATCTGTTTGTTTCTTACACATCACGATAACCTAAATGGAAATTATAAGCAGCAGATGGTAACACATTTGCTTGGTTTATTAAAGCATTCAATCGAATCTAATGCAATGAAAAGATCCATAGTTTAGTAACCATCTTATTGTAGGACAGAGCCCCAGTTGTTCTCCATTATTATCACCCCCTTTCATCCCGGGACCAAAAGTTGACATGTACATGTACAAAAAGTGTTGTTGTTTTTTATGCTGTGGATAAATTCCAGAGTCTTTTAGCAGAACATGGGACCCAATTGGAAGAACTAGATATGTGAGGCTGACAATCAGGAAAGCTAATCACAGGCTCAAATATACCTGTGTAAAAATGAAACTTACCAATCAGGTGTGAGCATGGCTTGACCTGGCGAGGGAGATTAATTATCCTTTGGCCAATTTATACAGCTAAAACCTCACATTTATATATTTGCTGCCATCTTTATTCGGGTGAGACGTGCAGACAGGTTTTTTTTTTGTAATGGTGCCAGTGTTAAAGGAAAAGTAACAATTAATTTCTATTTCATCTTGCTTTATAGAATAACTGTTGGAAAAAAATATAGTTCTGTTTAATTGTAAGCTTACAGGCATTTTAAATAGAAATGCTTTAATGAAAGCAAGCAAATAAAGTACTGTAGTGAGCTATGTTTGCATGTATAGCTTAACATGTTTAGAATCTGGTTCAGATCTTCCTGTATCTGACCCAAGATGTCAGCCTCCTGGTAGAGCTATACAAGCAAAGAGTATTATTTCATTACAGCATTTCTATTGAAAATGCTTACATTTTAGGCAATCTTTCAGTCATTAGAACCTTTTTATTTTTTTTTTACTGACAGTCAAAAAAGCTTCACCAGTATTTACTTAACAAGGAAAGGTAGGTTATAATAATCTATTTTTTTTATTTTTTTTATCATATTCTAACATAAGGAATCCAAGGTCTTGAAAATTGATCTGTTCATCCCCTCTATTAAGAAATTACCAAGAGACCACAATTAAGAGTCAAGGACAAGTAGTCTATCTTCAGCATACATGGTGCTACCTGAAAAAGGTAATATCTTCAACAATGGTTTGTAAGTGTCTGGCATTGGTGATTCATTAACACTTCACTAAACAGTAACAAACTGATAACTTAAATGCAAAAAACTATGCATTAATATTTCAATTGGAAAGAGAGGCATGTTAATGTTTTTCATTCATTGTTAATCTAGGATTTTTGCAGTTATCTATATCAGAAGAACCAATAACCTTGGAATATATTATTTTATCCTGAATTACTGATTTTAGTATTTTGTATTTATTAGCACGAGGGTGCACTGTACCTTACCTCAATTTCTGGTTAAGCACTCCACATCACATTGGATGTTTAATTGTATGCTCTTCTTGGCCAATTATACCAAGTTGTCTATGATCTGCTTCCCAAGAAGGGGCAGTACCTACTGTTGTACCTCTTTTCTCCTCTAGTGCTCTTATTTTCTAGTAGCTCAAAATTTCACTAGTGTCTGAGTGTGTTATAGAGCAATAAAGCAAGCAATAAACTCATACGTTTTGTAAATAAAATATGTTATTCTTATTCTAAATAGCTCCCAAAATTTGCTCTCAATTGGCTTCAGCATGGCTACAAATGGCCTGTCCATGGCCACACCCTCATCCACAAAAACATAAGTGCACCTCTTTGGCCATTTTAAATGTGGGGAGGTATGGATGTAAGTTGGTGTATCTCCGAAAGATGGATGTTAAGAAATGGAACCTCAGTATTTCAATTAAACGTCCTGCAGTAGACCATTAACTACATGTATTTTGGGGATTTGCTGTAGATACATTTAAAAAAAATCTACAAGACACCATGGCAATTTATTTCACATTGTTTTATGATGTGTGCTCAGCTATCCCAATGATACAAAAGAAGAGAAATGAGCATTTGGTATTGGCCAAACAATTCAAGTAATTCATTTAATTCCAGCAAGCCTGTCCTCATCTCCGTAGTGAATGTGCTGTCACTGTCAGAATGTCCACATTCTTACTGGTTGTACTTTCTGTTTTAGATCCTGAACACAGCATCATTAACCTCTTCCCAGGTCTGCTACCTTTCTGTTCATCATGAAATGACCCAGAATGAGAAACATAAAAAGTAAGAATTTGATGGCTGACAAGAACTGCTCATAATGTCTAGTCTGACCTCATTCTGCCCTTGTCTTATGTCTGAAATAGCTTTATACCTATCTCAGAATGTCTTCATTGAGTCAACGCATAAACTTCAACCATTTTTGCTCGAATACTATTCTTTTCATTGAGTTAGTTACTGACTGGTTTTGGTATCTATTTTCTTGCACTTATCTCGACCTCCAACCTGGAAAAGTCTTGCCTCCATCATGGCTTGCACCCAGACCTGCATCCTCCTGACCATGAAAAATGGTATTCACTAACCATTTTGCAAAGATCGAGGTGAGGTGAAGCATGCCCGAGATTACTAGGAGTAAGCTGGATCTTTCTCTCATTCATTTTTTGTGGGGAAAGGCTAAGTCCCCAAATGGCCCCTGGGATTCCTAAAACATATGAGGAGCGAGGGCAAGTGGCCTTGATCCCACCGCTATTATGACTGTGGCTGGGAGCCAGCCACCCAATGATAAATGGGCCACAATTCCTAGCTCATTATTAAATAACCCTTAAATAACTCTTTAGTCACCCCAAGGTCCCGGATAACATAATAAATAAAACATATGAAAGACCACATAATTATTTTTTATTTTGATTTCTAATAACACTTCTGATTTACTGATGGTATATTTTTCCAAAGAAAACATATTATTATTATTATTTTTTTTTTGTGAAGCTGCCTCATTACAGTAAAGACCGGTTGATCTAAGTGGTCTGTGGGAGTGTCAATCAATACATACCTTGCACATTCAATGCAAATGTGAATGGTGAGGGGAGTATGAATGAGCACTGAATTTGAAGGAAGAACGGAGGTGAATCTCAATGGAAATGGGGAGGAGAAGCGAATGCTTAATAAATCATTCAGGAGAAAGGCAGTAAAAGAAGAGTAGCTAGGAAGCCATAAGATGCAGGAACCAAAGCCTAAGAGATGTTACACAAGATGTTGCCACTGGAGTAGAAGAGGGGACATAGAACCTGCTGAAGATTCATCTGCATAAGCCAATAAGCTATTGGCATGTATAAAAAGGGGTATTGACTTGAAGATATTATTTTGCCTCTTTCCAGGTCCAAGGTTAGAACCCACCTTGTATATGCAGTTCAACTTTGGGCACCTTTTATAAAAAAAAAAATAATATAAATGATACTATAGAACTAGAGAAAGTGCAGAAGAGGCTACAAAACGAATAAAGGGAATGCCAAGTTTTAGTTATGAAGGAAGGCTAGAAAGGTACAATTTGTACATGCTAGAGAGACAGCGGCTTAGAAGGGATATGATAATGTTATTTAAATATGCTCTCTAAATACCTGTTCATTAACAAAACAGTACAGAGGACAAGAGACTTGAAGAAAGGAGATTTAATCTACCACAAGAAGGGATTCTTTTCGCTGAGGACAATAAAGGTATGGAATTCACTGCATGAAGAGGTTGTGCTATCAAATATATTAGATGCCTTTAAAAGTGGTCTGGATAGTTTTTTAATGAGCCGGAGCATAGAGGCCTATGCATGCTGGTATAGTAATATTTATTTAGTGCTTGTTGACTCAAGGAGAAATCTGATTGCCAACTGTAGTCAAGAAGGAAGATTTTTCGACATTGAAAAACAACATGGTTGCCCTCTGGCCATTTTATATAAGCAAAGATACTGTATCTACAGAATTATATTGATACTTTGTAGAGAGTTCAGAGAAGGGCTACTAAATTGGTTCATTGGTTGAAGGATAAAACTTACCAGCATTTTTCGTTTTGCAGATATTTACGGAGCTTTGTGACAATTTAAAGTGACACTCGACAATCAGCAAACTATATGTATGTGTTTAACCTGTATTTTTCATACAAATTCATGTAGGCATTCTTTTGGATATTCTTGTAAATATTCCTTCTCTAGTCCTCCATCTCCTTTTGTTTATGTGCAAGAGATCCAGTGCAGATGTACAGGGTCAGAACATCATGAGTAACTAGTAACGGCCTCCCTGTTTTTTTATATGGCAGTAATTGAAGGAGTATATCTATTATTTTATGTCACTGTATATGTGTAAAAAGACTTTAATTCTTTTTTTTTTTTGATAGAGCTACAGATGTCATGTTGGTCTGGATCAAGCACTATGAGAAAGAATGCAAACATTATGTTTTAAGCAAAACTAGCTTAACTACCTGTCTTTGTTCGAGATTTAGATTCTTGTTACTGTTCCTTAGTTCGGTGTATTTCAGGGTACTTTCAGTTTCCAAAAGCATTCGGTGTGTTTTCAGCGATGGTTATTCAGTGTCAAATCGGGGCATATTGCCTAGCTCAAAATTCTACTTGCAATATGACTGTGATGAACCCCAAATCCTTCTCAACCTTGGACCAATTAGCTTAGAAATCTTGCAAGTGCTGTGAAGTTGATGAGTCATTGTGCTACATCACTAGTGATGTCATAATATTTTTTCCATCCCAAAATATCCACACTGTCAGCATCCAGGTCAGTAGATATCTATAAAAAAGAATTTCTGAAATGTGCATAGGTTCCTCCATATTTCTACCAGTGCAGCAGATCAACAGCAATTTAGACTTTTTGTAATAGTTTTCAAAGGTTCTAAGGGTGACATGGACAAAAAGAGATGTAGACAGTGACCCATCAACTGTGCAGTGTATATGGTGTCTAATCACCTCAAAACTTAGTTAACTAATAATTTAAGAAAGGAACAGTTTTGAGAGCTGAAAATAGTTATGTTGACCTAGAAATTCCAGCATGAATATTCTATGCAAATTTAATGATTCCAGAGTTCAGTGTTTAAGAGTTTTCCCTGCTTCAAACAAACAGACACAAGGATTTTCTGTTTTATAGTTAAGATATTGCAAAAACTAATATAGAAACAAATACATGCATATTTGTGTCAGCATTAATTTAGTCTATATATGTTTTCAGACTGCAATGATGCTTTAATGATTTTCTATGGTCCTACACAGATCTGGTCTATGATACAGATTTTTTTTAAACTACATATTACATTTTCCGAATTAGCGGTTCTCTTTGTTTATACATGTTACATTTTGCCTTCTAGCATGAACTGGGCTATGTCAATATTTGCAAATAAAATAAACGCAGTGTAATAATAGTTATGTCATCCAATAAAAAAATATTAACTTTATGTGTTTTATTTTACAAACCCATGTATCCATGTTTAAATATCCATTCAGGATACGGGTTGTAAAATGCTATGGTGATATATTAAACTATGTGAATGAAACTGTTTATAACATTATATAACAAACAAAGAGCAGATGGATTGGCCATTTCATACTATACATCACACTGTACCAATATTTGTTCATTAAATATAGCTTCACTGTGTATATATATATATATATATATATATATATCTATTTGGTTTGTCAGTTACTGCATCTCATAATAATCAAAGCAAACAAGGTGAAATATCTATGTGATGATGAATTGAATCACTTAGGAAAGCGTCTAATTTGAAATCATAAGGAAAATAAATATTAATTATTATTACACTTTATAGGTGTCAGGATAGTAAACTAATAATGTGTGGCTCCTTTCTCTAGTCCTCTTAAAATGTATAACAAAGTTACATTTTAGCCATCAAACAGTAATATGTTTTGATAGATGGGTTTTACATTCTTTAATATCTGACTGTATCTCCTGCGTATTTGATTTGTTTATTTGAGTGGAAGTTGAATATAATAATTCCTGAGTTTCAGTTTATTTAACACTTTTATTCTTCTTTTGTCCCTTCTCGGCTCTGTAACACGCAATTATAGGTAATTATAATTCCAGACCAGCAAGTTCCGGGATTCAAAGAAAGAGGACACTTTAAAAATAAAATATGGGCATAATCTGTTAGAAAGTAAATTAATATTCTAGCATGAACTAAATACTGGTGATAATGCCGTGCCGGTCACAGGTTTGATTAAACTCAGTGGAAGGATGGCGTACATCACAACAGACAATAGGGGCTATTCACTAAACGGTGATTTGCAGGGGAACTGAAGGAAGATGAACATTTCAGCTGACCAATTTAGCTATAAAAGGTCAAATGTAGCGAGTTTGTTTTGTGTGTGTGTGTATGTGTGTGTGTGTATGTGTGTGTGTGTTTACTCACCAGATGTGTTTCTGCACAATACAAAGATACATTAGTGAGATGAAATCATATAGTGATACAAGTTTCCACCCACAAGGGGTGGGGCCAACATTATTCACCCCATTGGTCTATTTTAACGTTACATTCTAAATTCATGAGCAGTAAATCCACTAACTTTGTATAGCATGCCAATTCCGAGCAATAAAGGCATCAGCTTTGTATATCATGCCAATAATGAGCAGTAAATGCATATACTTTGTATGTCATACCAATCATGAGCAGTAAATACATATGCTTTGTATATCATACCACTCATGAGCAGTAAATACATATACTTTGTTTATTATACCAATCATGAGCAGTGAATACATATACTTTGTATATCATAACAAACATGAGCAGTAAATACATATACTTTGTATATCATACCAATCATGAGCAGTACATACAAATCATTTGTATATCATACCAATCTTGAGTAGTAAATACCTATACTTTGTATATAATACCAATCATGAGCAGTAAATGCATATACTTTGTGTCATACCAATCATAAGCAGTAAATACATTTACTTTGTATATCATACCATTCATGAGCAGTAAATACATATTCTTTGTATATCATACCAATCATGAGCAGTAAATACATATACTTTGTATATTATACCAATCATGAGCAGTGAATACATATACTTTGTATATCATACCAATCATGAGCAGTACATACAAATCATTTGTATATCATACCAATCATGAGTAGTAAATACATATACTTTGTATATAATACCAATCATGAGCAGTAAATGCATATACTTTGTATGTCAAACCAATCATGAGCAGTAAATACATACGTATTGAATATCATACCAATCATGAGCAGTAAATACATATACTTTGTATGTCATATCAATTATGAGCAGTAAGGCAGGGTGACTCTGACTTCAGGCTGGCTCAGCCAGTTTGGGCATGCCACATAAGCCATTGTAGATGGACTGGCTGGCGTTGATGCATCCACGTTATCAGGACGCAATTTTTCCTCCTTTTAACCACTGAAGTACCACAAAAGTGCACCTAATACTTTTAATCATGATTAAATAATAATTGAATAGTATTACATAGAAAAAAAAGAAAACTCACAGAGAACAAAGCAAGTCAGCGTAAGGCTGGTACCTTAGACACCGGACCGCCCGCTATCATCTAGCTAGATGCACAGGCAAGACTGCTAGATAAGGTAGCATCACTGATAGACAGACAAGACACAGAGATGGAGATATAGAGCACTCTGCACAGGCATGTTTTACCCACTTTCCACTGGATCTTCTCTACCCCAGATCCACAAATATCAAGAGAGACTGTGAAGGTGTAGATAGCCATGGGTACTCCTCTCACGTAAATGCACGCTTATGGGGTCAAGTGTGGCAGGCTAAAATATAGAGCATGCCTGCTCTGGCTGCTTTTTCATGTCTGATTGATATGGTTCAGTTTTTTAAGCCCAATATATAGTTTGCGTGGGTACAGTAAATGAGAAAGAAGATCACTACAGCTAAACACAAACACTGCAGAAATGTTAAAACAGCACATGTCACCAATGGAAAGTCACGGCCCAAAAAAATCATGTCACTAAGGGGTTAAAGCTAGTGATGTCAGAGACATTTAACTTTTCAGGCAGAGTCCCCCATGGTTTTTAAATACCCTGATTTCCCTTCATTAAAAGGTTAGAGTTTATTACACATTATCAATCCATCCCGATTTCTCAAGTAGGTGAAATAAAATTTGTTAGGAAACTGTGAAACTCCCCTGATAGTTAATTCTTTGCCTTTAATTTTCTGTCCGGTAGAACACGATCCTCGACTCTCCTTCAGACATCACCTTCTTTTGTGTGTGGATTCGTGTACTTTCAGACAATAAGCTACCTCTCTTTTCATGCTATTTAAAAAGAGGAATCAAAGCCTGAACCCGACGGAACCATTGTGATAGAGCAGTAACTGCAGGTAAATTGTGCTTCTAGCATGAATAAAGCTGACCCTACCAGACACATAACAAGCTGGGATGTCAAGCTAGTTTGGTCTGCTCAGAAATTACATGAAAAAGGGAAAAACTTTATTGCACACCGCACATCAAACAACCAGGTCATGGATTCCAGTTATACCGCCGTACTAGGTAATATGTGTATGAAAGAAACAGACTGACAGATGAATTGCACCTGCGAAGAAATGATGATAAATAGGAAAGTACGTAGGCTTCCCTGAGTGGCTGTCTGGCTGTCCACCTCTGTCCTTAGCTATGTTTTAAGTCTGTCTTGTGTAGTTGGCATATGCTGCAAGGTGTACAGGGATAAAGTGGCGAAAGGTGATCATTGGTGACCATATTTGCATATGCCTACCCAGAATCCCTTGCAGTGGCGGTAACACTGAGAATGTGAGATTTCTGTGGGAATAAGCAAGTCTTTTGGCTTGTCTGCTGTGTGAAAATTTGTGTTTAGTAATAACTCTGCTACCCACTACAGGTTGTGTTAATTTTGTCGACATTTATAGTCATCATTTTCATCAGCTGCATGTTTTCAGTTAATATGACTAAAACTGACTAAAATTCATTGCAATTTTCCTCAACTGACTAAAATGTTAGGGACGGACTATTGCACCTGACCCTATCTGCAGATGGACAGGCTCCCTGTCTGCCCCCTGGAGCAATACCCTGCAGCCTTCTCAACCCTGTTCCCTCCCATCTCCCTAGCAAGTTAACTTAACACTGTGTAACAGCCTTCTCAGACCTGTTCCCTCCCATCTCCCTAGCAAGTTAACTTAACACTATGTAACAGCCTTCTCAGACCTGTTCCCTCCCATCTCCCTAGCAAGATAACTTAACACTATGTAACAGCCTTCTCAGACCTGTTCCCTCCCATCTCCCTAGCAAGTTAACTTAACACTATGTAACAGCCTTCTCAGACCTGCTCCCTCCCATCTCCCTAGCAAGTTAACTTAACACTATGTAACAGCCTTCTCAGACCTGTTCCTTCCATCTCCCTAGCAAGATAACTTAACACTAGGTAACAGCCTTCTCAGACCTTTTCCTCCCTCTACCGGAGAATTAGTAGACTAAAACTGAAACCATTCAGATGAAAATATGACTAAACTAAAATGAAATTTTAGTCAAAAGACTGTGACTAAAACTAAATAAAAATGTGCTGTCAAAATTAACACTGCTTGGCAGACATAGTAATTGTATAACATACCTGTGGACACTATGAAAAAACATAAAACAGACTGGTTCACAGAAATAATCAGTGTCGTTTTTGTCAATTTGGATTTCTGTTCTTTCTGAGGCTGTTTTGAGGTACATCGCCTGGGCTCTAATAGCAGAGGTTTTACCTTTGGAGACAAACAGTGAAGGGTGGACCCAAAAAGGAGAGGATTGTCCATTGCCCCTGGTTAAGGGGGCCATCGCTGGCCCAATGTGCCTCTCGCTGCCCATATGACTGTCTTACACTTATGATTAAGCGTTGCCAGAGGCGAAACGCGTAAAGTGTTTGTTTTTTGCTATATTTCCGCGTGCACTTTATTCCAGTTGGCTGTGGTTTATTAATGGCAAAACAATACTGGAATATTATTGGGCAAAATGATACTGGAATATTATTGGGCAAAATGATACTGGAATATTATTTGGAAAAGTGATACTAGAATATTATTGGAAAAATTGATACTGGAATATTATTGGGAAAATTGGCAGTGGCTTAATAATGACAGAAAAGATAATGCAGGATGACAAGATATAGATGGATCATGGAGGCAAATTGCAAACAAAATGGGAGAACATGGTAACAAGGGGATGGGTCAGAAAAGATAATGGAGGATGAAATAGGTGATTGATTGAGACAGAATGCAGACAAAATGGTGACATGGGACAGAAAAGATATAATGTAGGAGGTGAATAATGAAAAGAGGTGACATACAGAGGATTAAAACACGTAAAATGTATCGGAAAGAGATGGCGAACATGGAGGGATATAGCATATAATAAAGGGGAAAAGATATAAAGAATGTCATGGATTTAGGAAATTAGGTGTTATCTGTTGCTGAAGGGTTATATTTTGTGCTATAGTGTTGTATATGTTGCTGTGGGGTTTTATTGTGTGCTATAGTGTTGTATTTGTTGCTGTGGGGTTTTCTTGTGTGCTATAGTGTTGTATATGTTGCTGTGGGGTTATATTGTGTGCTATAGTGTTGTATCTGTTGCTGTGGGGTTATATTGTGTGCTATATTGTTGTATCTGGTGCTGTGGGGTTATATTGTGTGCTATAGTGTTGTATCTGTTCCTGTGGGGTTATATTGTGTATGTTACAGTGTTGTATCTAGTGCTGTGCGCTTATATTGCGTGTTATAGTGTTGTATCTGGTGTTATATCTTTGCTATGTTGTTGTATCTGTTGCTGAGGAGTTTCAGCTAGATCTCTGGATATTTATCTGATGCTGTGGGTTACGTCTTGTGTCATGGGTTTATAGCTGGTGCCGTGGATTAATATCTGGTGTTGTGGATCTATATCTGGCACAGTGGATCTATATTTGGTGCAGTGAGGTTATATCTAGTGTGGTCGGTTTATATCTGGTGCTGTGGATCTGTATCTGGCACAGTGGATCTGTATCTGGCACAGTGGATCTGTATCTGGCACAGTGGATCTGTATCTAGCACAGTGGATCTATATCTGGCACAGTGGATATATATTTGGTGCAGTGAGGTTATATCTAGTGTGGTCTGTTTATATCTGGTGCTGTGGATCTGTATCTGGCACAGTGGATCTATATTTGGTGCAGTGAGGTTATATCTAGTGTGGTCGGTTTATATCTGGTGCTGTGGTATTATATAAAGTGCTGTGGATCTGTATCTGGCACAGTGGATCTGTATCTGGCACAGTGGATCTGTATCTAGCACAGTGGATCTATATCTGGCACAGTGGATCTATATTTGGTGCAGTGAGGTTATATCTAGTGTTGTCGGTTTATATCTGGTGCTGTGGATCTGTATCTGGCACAGTGGATCTATATTTGGTGCAGTGAGGTTATATCTAGTGTGGTCGGTTTATATCTGGTGCTGTGGTATTATATAAAGTGCTGTGGATTTGTATCTGGCACAGTGGATCTGTATCTGGCACAGTGGATCTGTATCTGGCACAGTGGATCTATATCTGGCACAGTGGATCTATATTTGGTGCAGTGAGGTTATATCTAGTGTGGTCGGTTTATATCTGGTGCTGTGGTATTATATAAAGTGCTGTGGATCTGTATCTGGCACAGTGGATCTGTATCTGGCACAGTGGATCTGTATCTGGCACAGTGGATCTATATCTGGCACAGTGGATCTATATTTGGTGCAGTGAGGTTATATCTAGTGTGGTCTGTTTATATCTGGTGCTGTGGGTTATATCTAGTGTGGTCGGTTAAATCTGGTGCAGTGAGGTTATATCTAGTGTGGTCTGTTTATATCTGTTGCTGTGGGTTATATCTAGTGTGGTCGGTTTATATCTGGTGCTGTGAGGTTATATCTAGTGTGGTCGGTTTATATCTGGTGCTGTGAGGTTATATCTAGTGTGGTCGGTTTATATCTGGGGCTGTGGGTTATATCTAGTGTGGTCGGTTTATATCTGGGGCTGTGGGTTATATCTAGTGTGGTCTGTTTATATCTGGTGCTGTGGGTTATATCTAGTGTGGTCGGTTTATGTCTGGTGCTGTGAGTTATATCTAGTGTGGTCGGTTTATATCTGGTGCTGTGGGTTATATCTAGTGTGGTCGGTTTATATCTGGGTCTGTGGGTTATATCTAGTGTGGTCGGTTTATATCTGGGGCTGTGAGGTTATATCTAGTCTGGTCGGTTTATATCTGGGGCTGTGGGTTATATCTAGTGTGGTCGGTTTATATCTGGTGCTGTGGGTTATATCTAGTGTGGTCGGTTTATATCTGGTGCTGTGAGGTTATATCTAGTGTGGTCGGTTTATATCTGGTGCTGTGAGGTTATATCTAGTGTGGTCGGTTTATATCTGGTGCTGTGGATCTGTATCTGGCACAGTGGATCTGTATCTGGCACAGTGGATCTGTATCTAGCACAGTGGATCTATATCTGGCACAGTGGATATATATTTGGTGCAGTGAGGTTATATCTAGTGTGGTCTGTTTATATCTGGTGCCGTGGATCTGTATCTGGCACAGTGGATCTATATTTGGTGCAGTGAGGTTATATCTAGTGTGGTCGGTTTATATCTGGTGCTGTGGTATTATATAAAGTGCTGTGGATCTGTATCTGGCACAGTGGATCTGTATCTGGCACAGTGGATCTGTATCTAGCACAGTGGATCTATATCTGGCACAGTGGATCTATATTTGGTGCAGTGAGGTTATATCTAGTGTTGTCGGTTTATATCTGGTGCTGTGGATCTGTATCTGGCACAGTGGATCTATATTTGGTGCAGTGAGGTTATATCTAGTGTGGTCGGTTTATATCTGGTGCTGTGGTATTATATAAAGTGCTGTGGATTTGTATCTGGCACAGTGGATCTGTATCTGGCACAGTGGATCTGTATCTGGCACAGTGGATCTATATCTGGCACAGTGGATCTATATTTGGTGCAGTGAGGTTATATCTAGTGTGGTCGGTTTATATCTGGTGCTGTGGTATTATATAAAGTGCTGTGGATCTGTATCTGGCACAGTGGATCTGTATCTGGCACAGTGGATCTGTATCTGGCACAGTGGATCTATATCTGGCACAGTGGATCTATATTTGGTGCAGTGAGGTTATATCTAGTGTGGTCTGTTTATATCTGGTGCTGTGGGTTATATCTAGTGTGGTCGGTTAAATCTGGTGCAGTGAGGTTATATCTAGTGTGGTCTGTTTATATCTGTTGCTGTGGGTTATATCTAGTGTGGTCGGTTTATATCTGGTGCTGTGAGGTTATATCTAGTGTGGTCGGTTTATATCTGGTGCTGTGAGGTTATATCTAGTGTGGTCTGTTTATATCTGTTGCTGTGGGTTATATCTAGTGTGGTCGGTTTATATCTGGTGCAGTGAGGTTATATCTAGTGTGGTCGGTTTATATCTGGTGCTGTGGGTTATATCTAGTGTGGTCGGTTTATATCTGGTGCTGTGGGTTATATCTAGTGTGGTCGGTTTATATCTGGGGCTGTGGGTTATATCTAGTGTGGTCGGTTTATATCTGGGGCTGTGGGTTATATCTAGTGTGGTCTGTTTATATCTGGTGCTGTGGGTTATATCTAGTGTGGTCGGTTTATGTCTGGTGCTGTGAGTTATATCTAGTGTGGTCGGTTTATGTCTGGTGCTGTGAGTTATATCTAGTGTGGTCGGTTTATATCTGGTGCTGTGGGTTATATCTAGTGTGGTCGGTTTATATCTGGTGCTGTGGGTTATATCTAGTGTGGTCTGTTTATATCTGGTGCTGTGGATCTGTATCTGGCACAGTGGATCTATATCTGGCACAGTGGATCTATATTTGGTGCAGTGAGGTTATATCTAGTGTGGTTGGTTTATATCTGGTGCTGTGGGTTATATCTAGTGTGGTCGGTTTATATTTGGTGCAGTGAGGTTATATCTAGTGTGGTCGGTTTATATCTGGTGCTGTGAGGTTATATCTAGTGTGGTCGGTTTATATCTGGTGCTGTGGGTTATATCTAGTGTGGTCGGTTTTTATCTGGTGCTGTGGGTTATATCTAGTGTGGTCGGTTTATATCTGGTGCTGTGGATCTGTATCTGGCACAGTGGATCTATATCTGGCACAGTGGATCTATATTTGGTGCAGTGAGGTTATATCTAGTGTGGTCTGCTTATATCTGGTGCTGTGGATCTATATCTGGTGCTGTGAGGTTATATCTAGTGTGGTCGGTTTATATCTGGGGCTGTGGAAGACAATGCAGGCGATAGGAGGTCAGCATCTTTAATACATAACTCACAGTTCACTTGGCTTGTCATGATCTTGTTCAGTTGCCAAGCATCACAACCTCACTTGACAGCTAAAGGTGCCCCCGTTATTTTTGTTGAAACCTTGCCAATGTTTTCTTTGAAATGATCTACTCCGTTGTAATAAAGTCTTCCAGCCAGGAGTTCCATATGTTAAAGCCATTGGCAGTAAAGCGGTTGCCTAAATAACTTTCCAAATGGTGGAAGGTCAGTCTTCATCAGTATTCAGCTGTCAGACAGGCTCAGAACACTGGGAGTCTGTCTGTAGGTCAACTTGTTAAACACATTGTCTACACTGTGAATGTCGAGAGAATGAAATGATTAGTGTTACAATGTACTTTACATTACTTTCTGGAGGTCTGTGGTGTCCCGTTGCTTCTGATATAGCCTGATACAAAACTAATCAAAAGCTAGTGGTGGGTATAAGAGGAAGTCCACAGATCTAAACCTGCCCATTCAATAGAAAATACCAGCATGCAAATTACACATTTCCCACTGTAGGGTAGCTCATTAGCATATCAAGTCATAAGTGATGTCATCAACAAGAGACACCACAGACCTCTGTGTGATTCAAATGTCTTTTGTTCTATCTTTTGTTCTTCAATCAAGTGAAGATATATATATATATACCGTATTTGCTCGATTATAAGACGAGGTTTTTTTCAGAGCAAATGCTCTGAAAAATCCCCCTCGTCTTATAATCGAGGTCTTCTTATAATCTGACCTCAAATTGAGGTCAGATTATAAGACATGGATCCAGGTCCCCAGCAGAGCTGCAGGGGACCTGGATCCCCCTCTCTAGCAGCAGGGGATGTCTGCGCAACGAGCGCAGACTCCCCTGCTTCCGCCCGGCACGACCGCCGGGGCTTCTGTGAAGAAGCCGGGTACTTCCGCTTTCGTCACAGAAGTCCCGGCGAGCGTGCCGTGCGGCAGCAGGGGAGGTCTGCGCTCATCGCGCAGACTTCCTCTGCTGCCCCACTAGGCACCAGGGACAATCGGGCAGCTGTGGGATGTCTGCACTATACGTGCAGATATCCTCCATGCTGCCCGTCACTGCAGATTATTATGACGGACAGCTGGTCCGTCATAATAGACTGCCGTGTCGGGCAGCATGGAGGATCTCTGCACGAATAGTGCAGACATCCCCCGGCTGCCCCCACTAGCCACCAGGGATTGAAGTACAGGTAAGGGGGGGGGGGGGGGCAGAGAGACAGGGGGAGGGAGGGAGGGTGGGGGGCAGAGAGACAGGGGGGACAGAGCAGGAAGGGGGGGAGAGACAGAGGAAGGGGGGCAGAGAGAAACATGTGGGGGGGAAGAGACAGGTGAGGGGGGAGTGGGGAGTGAGACAAAGCTGGGGGCAAGGGAAAGAGAGAGGCAGCATTGGCCCATAAAAATAAATAAACACAAGAAATGCATTTTTTTTTATGTAATATTTTATTAAAAAAGCAATTTACATGTGAATATATACAAGTTTAACTTTTTTCCTATAGGGTAGTCTTATATTCAGGCTTTTAGTATTTTTCCTAAAGGAATATCCAAAGTTTGGGGGGTCGTCTTATAATCAGGGTTGTCTTATAATCGAGCAAATAAGGTATATATTATATACACACTTTATTTTGGTATAATGGGTTAAATCAAGAAAAAGAAAAAAGGCTGGAGGAGCACACAAGACCTGTCACTGCCTTTTCCTTGCATTGTATCTTTGTATATTTGCATGGTTTATGTTTTTTCACATGTGTAATTGTGGTAATACATTTTGCTATTTTTGTATACCTCTGTGCTCCTAAAGCCTTTTTGATTCTCTGTATATTTATCAAGGGGTTCCCTTTTGGAGTGATGCACCTTTCTTTCATATATTATGTTTGAAACTTTTTCTTCTTTTTGTGTATGTAGTGCCTCTCTGTGAATATACTTTTCAAGGAAAGACCTACTTAGATCATAAATGTAAATAAATGTTTTGCATTTAAAGAGCAATTTACACTTTTAATCTGGTTTGTGGAAGTAGGGTAGAAACACATTTTAAATATAAGACCTGTTTTTGCCACCCCCCCCCCCCAATAAATTTACTAGTTTACCTACAAGCTTTACACATCTACTGAACTGCCGACTAATCTATTGCCCAAAATAATGATTGAGGTGTATTTCATTTTAAACCAGGAACACAAACTCCTGGGATTTAATAATGCTTACATCAAGAAAAAAGTGGGACATTGCAAATAAAAATGAAAAAGTTTTGGGGGATCAGCAGTAAAGTTTAATTTTGGGTAAATCTTTCACTCCAGTGGAACACCTGAGGAACTTATGGAATGTTGAAAAACCAGCGTTCCGGGCAAGATCACACTTGTGGACAAGTGGGTCACATCTCGAAAATGCGTTGGGTGACCAATCCATTTTTAAAAAATTGCTTTTCCGAAGTCAAGAAAAATTTAAAAAAAAATTTGACCCGTATTTTAAACCTGATTATTTTTCTTTTCTACTGAATTCTGCCACTTTTTCACCGTACTCTGTGATTATCTGGCACGAGCTCCAGTTGCTGGCTCTTTTTTCAGCTTCCTGCTGAGCCTCTGAACCAAGCAGAACTGGCAGTAAGGACTGGAAATTACATTCACAGTGAAGAAAAATCCCATGAACTTTATTCTGAACACAAACCCACACAGGCACTTCAATACATTACCTAGAAATCATGTTTAGTCTCTAATGAAAGGTGTAATAATTTACATATATCAAACAACTGGGGAAATGTGCAGAGAATGGCTATGTTTATATCAGGGCCCGACTGGCCCACTGGGATAATGGGACATTTCACAGGAGGTCACTTTGCACCAAAAGTTGCTCTTTATAAACACACACACATATATAATATATATATATATATATATATATATATATATATATATATATATATAAATTTATTTTTCATTTTTTTCAGTGTTTTACCAGGAAGAATACACTGAGATTTTTCTAGTTTTGATATATATATATATTTAAAATGTCTCTTATCTATAAACAGTGTATTTTTCTAATGCTTTTAAAAGGTATGGTTTAAGTTCTTCTCCTACCTGCTTTGAGGTGAGTGCGCTGATCTTTGGGTTTTGTATTACTATTTGGTCTCAGCAGTACCCCCTTATAATATATGCTAGTTTAGGTGAGTGCATTCCTTTTGGATTTGTTTGTATAGTAGAGGCTATGACCAGGCCTCTGGTTTAGCACCCCTCTCCATCACAGGTGCTCCATTAAGTGGTGTCCAGACCTATAAATTGCAGGAGTGTCTCTGTATTATACAATAGGAAGGCCATTTGGTCCCTGGTAGGTAATACATATGAAGAGATTAAGCTCCATAAGCAACAGTACTTAGTGTTAGGACCCACCAATATTGGAGTACTTTGACGTAGTGGTGGGCTTAGCATAATATGGCCATATATGTGACTAAATCTCCATTTTTGTTATCTTAGAAAGACAGGTGTTTTTAAATAGCTTTATATATATATATATATATATATATATATATATATATATATATATATTTAAAATGTCTCTTATCTATAAACAGTGTATTTTTCTAATGCTTTAAAAAGGTATAAAATAATGGTCCTATGTTATAATATACAATTGTTTCCAAGGCTGGCTTTTAATCTCATTCCGACCCTGATTAATAATTGCCAACATCCCCGCTTTTGCTGGGACAGTCACGTTTTTCAGTTATGTACTGCACTATGCACAGGGAGCATTGTGTTTCATTACACAAGCCTTAACACGGAAAAATGAGATCCATGCTGGGTGGGCTGCAGCTCAGTCTCGTGGGGGGGGGGGGTCACAGAATGCCATGTGACGTCATATGGCATCATATAATGCCGCCACATTTATGCTCCGCCTCCAGCATGTCACGGGGGACAAGAAATTGGCAGGTTTGCTGATTAACATCCATTAATTCTTCAGCACAGACACAGGGTAGACGGTGCTATGTGACCTGACTGCACAAGACACTTATTATTATTAACTTTCTAAAGACAGGAGCTGATATAACAGAATATCAGCAGTAAATCTTTAACACCATTTTGACATTTATTATGTTTTAAAAAAAATCTAATTCCTCAAAGGACTAGATTCTTCTGTGAAATCATCTGGTTCAGTCCCCTGGAAAGAGTCAAAAAGAGAAATTGAAACCCACTGAATAAAATATGCTATCTTGGAAGATATATATTTTTTCTTTTTTTCTTTTTGCTAACGGTAATGTAATGAATGTTAACTGGTTTTTTTCTGAAGATAAAGTCTCATGAATGGTTTATTTCCTTTATTCATTGATAACACTGAGAACTGTATTCATAGCACCTATTCATCACTTATATTTGTTATAAAACACGTGTGTGTTCTAGTTTTTGAAGTCTGCCAAAATAACAGTGAAGAGTAAATAAGGAAAAAAAAAAATCTAAGAGAATTTCATAGCACCAATTTCTGCCCCTCTTACATTGGGACGACGGGGTGGAGTTTGAAAGTTTGAATTCAATCGGGACTGCGGGATTACAGTCCTTTCCCTGTTGAACTCTACTTCTGTCCCAAAACGATGGATAGCTATGTCTATAATAAGGTTAAATAAATCATTCCAGTGGTGGATCCAGCCAGCAGGACACACTTCAGAACTATATCTCCTTTCCCTTGTCTTCCTCAGTTCTTCACTCCTTTTCTATATACCTATCCAAACCTTCTTATCCACCCACTGCCATTTTTCTACCTCTTTGGATAATTGCGACAGTGTACTTTTTCTTTTTTGGGCCTATGTTCAAATACCCGCATTGCTTGTTATACAGAAACATAGAATGTGTCGGCAGATAAGAACCATTCAGCCCATCAGGTCTGCTAATTTTTTTTAAATACTTTTATTAGTCCCCCATTCCCGGTCTTATAGCTAGGATAGCCATTTGTCTATCCCACGCATGCTTGTTGGATCAGTGACCTTGAACATATCTGTGTTGAAAGATCTTGCTCTAGATCTGGCTCTTCTTTGTAGCCAGGATAAGCTCTTTGACTAGTTTAAAAATGGGATTTAGCTCAGCCCCCTTTTCAAGGGTTGCTACACACCTCTTGGTAGGAGTGGAAAGGGCATATGTATTGGGAAGTATAGCTCTATGGGGTATATTCACTAAATGTGAGTTTGAAGTGACAAAAAACATTTCATCTCACAAATGTAACTATACATTGTGCAGGGTAAACCTGGTAAGTTTCCCCAGCTAAGCAAATAAAACAATATTGTCCCTGCACAATGTATTGCAGAATTGGTAAGATAAAATATGTATCTTACCTCATCTCACCTGCATCTCACCTTCTAGTGATTAGACCCATGTGAGTTAGTTAAAGTGAGAAAGAAATGCACTGCCATAACATTATGACCAGTGACAGGTGGCAAGGCAGCGGAGGCAGTGTGAGGCTTTGGACTGACAGATGGCAAGGCAGCGGAGGCAGTGTGAGGCTTTGTACTGACAGGTGGCAAGGCAGCGGAGGCAGTGTGAGGCTTTGTACTGACAGGTTTCAAGGCAGCGGAGGCAGTGTGAGGCTTTGGACTGACAGGTGGCAAGCTGGTGGAGGCAGTGTGATGCTTTGGACTGACAGGTGGCAAGCCGGCGGAGGCAGTGTGATGCTTTGGACTGACAGGTGGCAAGCCGTCAGAGGCAGTGTGATGCTTTGGGCAATGTTCTGCTGGGAAACCTTGGGTCCTGCCACTCATGTGGATGTTACTTTGACACGTCCCACCTATCTAAGCATTGTTACAGACCATGTACACCCTTTCATGGAAACGGTATTCCCTGATGGCCTTGGCCTCTTTCAGAAGTATAATGCTCCCTGCCACAAAGCAAAAATAGTGCAGGAATGGTTTGAGGAACACAACAACGAGTTCAAGGTGTTGACTTGGCCTCCAAATTAACCAGATCTCAATCCAATCGAGCTGTGGGATGTGCTGGACAAACAAGTCCTATCCATGGAGATCCCACTTTGCAACTTACAGGACTTAAAGGATCTGCTGCTAACGTCTTGGTGCCAGTTACCCCAGCACACCTTCAGAGGTCTAGTGGAGTCTATGCCTCGACAGGTCAGGGCTGTTTTGGCAAAAGGAACTTATACTATGTGAGGCAGGGATTCATAATGTTATGGCTGATCGGTGTATAAACACTGAATTCTGAAGCACACCCTGAGACGGCCCAACAAAGTTTGCTTGTATTCCTATTGGATTGGTACCATAGTTGACAAAAGTCCCAAATTTTCCAGGACATTTTGTAGGTTCCGGTGCCATTAAATCCAGGTCTGCCACAGGCAGCATTGTCTTTAACCCCTTCCCACTGGTGAGACGTTCTTTGTCCAGTAGATAACACTGAATAGGACCTCCACTGATCTGACGATGATTGCAGACCCCTGCTGTGAGCCGTGCTTCGGATTCCACTGCCTACCTTCAGCATCGGCCAGTCAGTCAGATGAGGCCACTTGGATCACACACTGAATTTCCGGGTTTGACATGTGCGGGTGACGTTGCAAGGTCTTGTGATATTTCTGCAGGGTCTGTAAAGACCCTGATCGTGTCTCTGCCTCTGTGATCTGGTCTTTAACCAATCTGTGATCGAGTCTAGAAACGCAACATCGCTAGTTTTGGTCTTATTCTGTCCTCAAGAACAAAAGCCCCACCCGGCGGTAAGTGGTTACACTGTGTGCGAGAAAACAAGCTCCAGACAACCGGTATCTGCGACATCAGTGCCGGACCGGCCTACTAGGATGATGTCTCACATTGTTGCATAACTTCATCCTCGCCTCAACTCACCTTTTAGTGAATAGCCCCACAGGTCTGCAGTATTGAATTAACTTTGCATTAAAGTTACATCCTGTGCAACGTGAAAACGACCTGTTTTGTTTTTCATGCTTATTAAAGTGAAATAATTATAACACAATATTTGTATTTATTAAAATGCCAATATGTCTATTCTACATATGTTTATTTAAATAAAACTTTATTAACTCTGCGCTCCAAAGCCATAAATCAAGGTGATTCTACTTCATGGGAAAGAAACAGCAATGTTGATGAAAAGCAAAATCCACTTGACACGTTCACCAACGCTTAATCACAAATACGTTTAATTTTCACACAATTAACAGGTTTGCAGCATCTACTGGTCCTCACACTCAGAACCCAACATTGGAAAGTGCTTTTTTCTGTTTTGAAACACTGTATACCAGTTCATTAAGCGCGGAGAGGATCTTACAGAAGTTACCTTTATTAATCATTTGAATTTCCATCTGAATTATGCATTCCCCAGGGTTGCACGGGAAAGGTTTATGTGTCCTTCAGGAAAAAAAGCCTGAACATAAATATGACACAAGGGATGAGAAAATATCTGTGATGGTTTGTAGCATTCTGAAAGTGTGAATAAGAGGAATGGCTGCTCAGGATCCACGTTAGGAAACAGTGGAAGGGGATTTTTTGGCTTTTAAACTAATCGTATCTAGAAACATAGGATGTGTCACTGGCAGATAAGAACCATTCAGCCCATCTAGTCTGCCCAATGTTCTAAATACTTTTATTAGTCCCCAGTTCCCTATCTTATATCTAGGATAGCCTTATGCCTATCCCACGCATGCTTAAACTCCTTCACTGTGTTTACCTCTACCACTTCCGCTGGAAGGCTATTCCATACATCCACTACCCTCTCAGTAACGTAATACTTTTATTAGTCCCTGGCCTTATCTTATATCTAGGATAGCCTTATACCTATCCCACGCATGCTTAAACTCCTTCACTGTATTAACCTCTACCACTTCTACTGGAAGACTATTCCATACATCCACTACCCTCTCAGTAAAGTAATACTTTCATTAGTCCCTGACCTTATCTTATATCTAGGATAGCCTCATACCTATGCCATGCATGCTTAAACTCCTTCACTGTATTAACCTCTACCACTTCTACTGGAAGACTATTCCATACATCCACTACCCTCTCAGTAAAGTAATACTTTCATTAGTCCCTGGCCTTATCTTATATCTAGGATAGCCTTATACCTATCCCACGCATGCTTAAACACCTTCACTGTATTAACCTCTACCACTTCTATTGGAAGGCTATTCCATACATCCACTACCCTCTCAGTAAAGTAATACTTTCATTAGTCCCTGACCTTATCTTATATCTAGGACAGCCTTATACCTATCCTATGCACGCTTAAACTCCATCACTGTATTAACCACTACCACTTCTACTGGAAGACTATTCCATACATCCACTACCCTCTTAGTAAAGTAATACTTTCATTAGTCCCTGACCTTATCTTATATCTAGGATAGCCTTATACCTATCCCATGCATGCTTAAACTCCCTCACTGTATTAACCTCTACCACTTCTACTGGAAGACTATTCCATACATCCACTACCCTCTCAGTAAAGTAATACTTTCATTAGTCCCTGACCTTATCTTATATCTAGGATAGCCTTATACCTATCCCATGCATGCTTAAACTCCTTCACTGTATTAACCTCTACCACTTCTACTGGAAGACTATTCCATACATCCACTACCCTCTCAGTAATGTAATACTTTCATTAGTTCCTGGCCTTATCTTTATATCTAGGATAGCCTTATACCTATCCCATGCATGCTTAAACTCCTTCACTGTGTTTACCTCTACCACTTCCGCTGGAAGGCTATTCCATACATCCACTACCCTCTCAGTAACGTAATACTTTTATTAGTCCCTGGCCTTATCTTATATCTAGGATAGCCTTATACCTATCCCACGCATGCTTAAACTCCTTCACTGTATTAACCTCTACCACTTCTACTGGAAGACTATTCCATACATCCACTACCCTCTCAGTAATGTAATACTTTCATTAGTCCCTGGCCTTATCTTATATCTAGGATAGCCTTATACCTTTCCCACGCATGCTTAAACTCCTTCACTGTATTAACCTCTACCACTTCTACTGGAAGACTATTCCATACATCCACTACCCTCTCAGTAATGTAATACTTTCATTAGTTCCTGGCCTTATCTTTATATCTAGGATAGCCTTATACCTATCCCACGCATGCTTAAACTCCTTCACTGTATTAACCTCTACCACTTCTACTGGAAGACTATTCCATACATCCACTACCCTCTCAGTAAGTAATACTTTCATTAGTCCCTGGCCTTATCTTATATCTAGGATAGCCTTATACCTTTCCCATGCATGCTTAAACTCCTTCACTGTATTAACCTCTACCACTTCTACTGGAAGACTATTCCATACATCCACTACCCTCTCAGTAATGTAATACTTTCATTAGTCCCTGGCCTTATCTTATATCTAGGATAGCCTTATACCTATCCCACGCATGCTTAAACTCCTTCACTGTATTTACCTCTACCACTTCTACTGGAAGGCTATTCCATACATCCACTACCCTCTCAGTAAAGTAATACTTTCATTAGTCCCTGGCCTTATCTTATATCTAGGATAGCCTTATACCTATCCCATGCATGCTTAAACTCCTTCACTGTATTAACCTCTACCACTTCTACTGGAAGACTATTCCATGCATCCACTACCCTCTCAGTAAAGTAATACTTTCATTAGTCCCTGACCTTATCTTATATCTAGGATAGCCTTATACCTATCCCATGCATGCTTAAACTTCTTCACTGTATTAACCTCTACCACTTCTACTGGAAGACTATTCCATACATCCACTACCCTCTCAGTAAAGTAATACTTTCATTAGTCCCTGGCCTTATCTTATATCTAGGATAGCCTTATACCTATCCCATGCATGCTTAAACTCCTTCACTGTATTAACCTCTACCACTTCTACTGGAAGGCTATTCCATACATCCACTACCCTCTCAGTAATACTTCCTGATATTAAATCCTTGCCTCTCTAATTTCAGACTATGTCCTCTAGTTGTGGTAGTTTTTCTTCTTTTAAATATAGTCTCCTCCTTTACTGTGAAAAGGAAGATCTACTGAGTCTTCTTGTCCAGTGTGATGTCTCGAGCACTGCTAAATTACTGGGAGGAGGGTACTAATAAGTACAGGCATATGAAGAATGTCTCTTTTCTCCGGTGGGCACTCTCCTGACTTCTGCCCAACGTACGGAATCTCGTAAATTCCCTGTGGCAATGCTTAGTCATATACGTAGAGACGTAATACATCAAAAGATGTACCAGAGCACAAAGAATATAATTGAGGGGGTATAAAAACCCCATTTTCAATATGCAATGTCTGCAGGCATTTTTATTTATTTATTTATCTTCCAACGAGAAGGGACGGCGTTGGGCACTGTCCGAAGCTCCACTAGAAATGACATTTTGTTTTAGGGTACCATTGTCTTCCCCATCACCAGAGGCGTCGCTAGGGGGGGGCTACTGGGGCTGAAGCCCCGAATATCATCCCCATAGCCCTGAATCCCGAGTCACCAAACCTGTTTTTTTTTATTTTTTTTTCTCTGCAAGCGGTGGGTAACTGCAGGGGTCGCGGACCTGCCGTTGTTGGTTGCCTGTGGCGACCCCTGGGACCACCCAGCATCTCCCCCTGTCTTCCAGTGTAGTGCGCCGGATATGATAGGATTTCATATCCGGCGCGGTGTTCAAGCCCTCACGCAGCCCTGTTTGTGTCTGGCTGCGTGTAGGGTAGAGGCACCTCCGTAGCGTGCCTCCATCGGGCATGAGAAGCTGAGAGAAGCGCGAAGGGGTGCGTGCTCCGCCCCCTCGCACTTTGATACACCAGGACCGGCTGCAGGGCATGGAGGCAGACGGTGTACCTGAATCATCCCCTCCCTGCAAATAAAAGGTAAAGGAGCAGGGAGGGAGATGGTTCAGACACCACTACTGGTGAAAGAAAAATCTTCAAGGGTGACTGTCTGTCTGTGTGTGTGTGTGTGTGTAAGGGTGGATGTCTGTGTGTGTTAGGGTGTCTGTGGGTGTGTGTAAGGGTGTCTGGGTGTGTGTGTGTGTGTGTGTGTGTGTGTGTGTGTGTGTGTGTGTGTGTAAGGGTGTCTGGGTATGTGTGTGTGTGTGTGTGTGTAAGGGTGTATGTCTGTGTGTAAGGGTGTGTGTCTGGGTCTATGTCTGTGTGTGTGTGTGTAAGGGTCTGTGTGTGTGTGTGTGTGTGTGTGTGTAAGGGTCTATGTCTGTGTGTGTGTGTGTAAGGGTCTATGTCTGTGTGTGTGTGTGTGTAAGGGTCTATGTCTGTGTGTGTGTGTAAGGGTGTCTGGGTGTGTGTGTGTAAGGGTGTCTGGGGGTGTGTGTAAGGGTGTCTATGTGTGTGTGTGTCTGTGCATAAAAGTGTCTAGGAGTGTGTGTGTAAGGGTGTCTGTGTGTCTGTGCATAAAAGTGTCTAGGAGTGTGTGTGTAAGGGTATCTCTGTGTCTGTGTGTGTAATGGTGTCTGTGAATAAGGGCACATTTAACTGCCAATCTGCCCCCTTGCAAGCTGCCGTGCGACACCCAGAAGTGCTCTGCAGCCAGCGGGCTCACACACCTCACACCCTATAGGCTATACCTGCCATCCTTGTTCTTTGTGGCCTGAGCCTGGCTTATCCTTGCGAGATCACGTGCAACAGTTAGGTTTTTTTCCTTTTAGTAATATTAGGTTGTATTCTTTGTTAATAATTCTGATAAATTCTATAATCTGTTAAACAAGTTGATAAATGACACATACACAAAATGTAGTATTTAGAATATAAGTTTATAATGAAAAATCTAATCATTTAATAATCAAAGTGGATCTGATAAAAAAAAAAAAAAAAGGGAAATAGGAAAACAGCAACATGTGAAGGAAAAAGCAAATTCTCCTTACTCTTTTCGCGTGAAACCACGCTTAATCATAGGAATATTATTCATATACCAGGGCTTGACAAATTTAACTGAATTTTAGGAGCCAGCAAAAAAATCCAGGAGCCAGAAAACGGCACATACATACAAACATACACAAACTTTTACATGGAGTCACATACACACCCAACATACACACCCAATCACAGATGGTCAAATACGCAGTCAGCCACACACGCATACATACATACATACAGTCAGTCACAGAGAGACACACACATACAGTCAGTCACATACACACATACAGTCAAGACCATATACACAGGCAGACACACACATGCAGTCAGTACCATACACACAGATGCAGTCAGTAACTTTTTTTTATACTATAAATCTTTATATGGATTTATTAGGTTATAAACTTCTCTTCTTAATATTACTTTGTACAGACAGACACTCATTAACATACAGACACACACAAACATACAGTCCATAACATACAGAAACACAAATACAGTCAGTAACATAGACACACACATACATTCAGTAAAATACAGATACAAACACATACATCTAGTAAAATACAGACACACACATACAGTCAGTAACATACAGACACACATACATATACATTCAGTAACATACAGACACACACATACAGTCAGTAACATACAGACACACATACATATACATTCAGTAACATACAGACACACACATACATTCAGTAACATACAGACACACACACACGTTCATTAACATACAGACACACACATACATTCAGTAACATACAGACACACACACACGTTCAGTAACATACAGACACACACACGTTCAGTAACATACAGACACACACACACGTTCAGTAACATACAGACACACACACGTTCAGTAACATACAGACACAAACAGTCAGTAACATACAGACCATAGGCGTGCGCACGGGGTGTGCCGGGTGTGCCTGGGCACACCCTAATCCAGGGCCGGCGCCACCAGTAAGGCGACCTAGGCAGCTGCCTAGGGCGCATCTTGGCTGGGGGCGCCGGAACCCTGCTTCCAAAAAAAATCCTCCTCCTTACTTACCTCGTCGGCGTCGCTGCGTCTCCGGTGCTGGGGCGCCTGTGGCTGAGAGGGAAGCGTTGTGCGCTCCCCTCCAGCCAATGCGCATTCAGTAAAGTTTTTTTTTTTTAAACTTTATTGAAAGCGCATTGGCTGGAGGGGAGCGCACAACGCTTCCCTCTCAGTCACAGGCGGCCCAGCACCGGAGACAGAGCAGCAGCAGCAGCAGCGACGAGGTAAGTAAAGGAAAGAAGGCCTGGCTGGCATATTGGGTGGCTAAGTCCAGGCATATTTTGGGGGAAAGTCCTGGAATATTGCTGGGGAAAGTCCTGGCATATTGCTGGGGACAGTCCTGGCATATTGGGTGTTTAAGTCCTGGCATATTGGGTAGCTAAGTCCAGGCATATTTTGGGGGAAAGTCCTGGCATATTGGGTGTTTAAGTCCTGGCATATTTTGGGGGAAAGTCCTGGCATATTGAGGGGCATAATCCTGTCATATTGGGTGGCATAATCCTGGGATATTGAGGGGCTTAATCCTGGCATATTGAGGGGCATAATCCTGGGATAAAGAGGGGCATAATAATGGGACATTGAGGGGCATAATCCTGGGATATTGAAGGGAATAATCCTGGCATATTGAGGGGCATAATCCTGGGGTATTGAGGGGCATAATCCTGGCATATTGAGCGGCATAATCCTGGGATATTGAGGGGAATAATCCTGGCATATTGTGGGGCATAATCCTGGGATATTGAGGGGCATAATCCTGGGATAAAGAGGGGCATAATAATGGGACATTGAGGGGCATAATCCTGGGATATTGAAGGGAATAATCCTGGCATATTGAGGGGCATAATCCTGGGGTATTGAGGGGCATAATCCTGGCATATTGAGCGGCATAATCCTGGGATATTGAGGGGAATAATCCTGGCATATTGTGGGGCATAATCCTGGGATATTGAGGGGAATAATCCTGGCATATTGTGGGCATAATCCTGGGATATTGAGGGGAATAATCCTGGCATATTGGGTGGCTAAATCCTGGCATATTGCGGAGCATAATCCTGGGGTATTGAGGGGAATAATCCTGGCATATTGGGTGGCTAAATCCTGGCATATTGCGGAGCATAATCCTGGGGTATTGAGGGGAATAATCCTGGCATATTGAGACTTAAGTTATGTTACTTATTCTCCACCATTCTTAATAGGGGGCTTTATTGCAACATGTAACTCTGTTAACTCTCTTTTAATTTAAATGCTGAGAAAGGGGTGGAACATGTGATGTCATGATATGGGAAAATAATATGATAATGGGGGGGGGGGGGACGCCGTGTGCGGCGTGTGTGTTTGTGCTTTAGGGTGCACACCCTAATGCAATAGGCTGCGCACGCTTATGATACAGACACACACACACACATATTCAGTAACATACAGACACACACACATACATTCAGTAACATACAGACATACACACATACATTCAGTAACACACAGACACACACACATAGTCAGTAGCAAACATACAGACAAACAACACATAGTCACAGACAGACACACATACAGCTAGTCACACATATATATTCAGTCACATACACACACATACTCAATCACACACCTACAGTCAGTCCGTCACACACACTTACACACAAGCCAGCAGTTTTTTTTTTTGCTGTTTAAGATTCAACAAGTACATCTATCAATATGTCCCCCCCTCTTGCTGCCATACCTCATTCCAGTCTGGTCTGTGCCTCTCACACAGGCACAGACCATCATTGTTTCTAGTCCTGCTGAGCACACCCGGCACTCATTATAGTGTGGTACGCATGGGGACATACCAGGAAGTAGGTGCACACACTTCCCCCTCGTGCTCCACTGGATAATACAAAAACAAAAAATGATCTCAGCAAATGGGGGCACCATGTGGGGACAATAATACCCGGGTGCCAGGTCTAATTTTGTGGTGCCTGGGATTTGTTGCGCCCTGATATATACCCAAATATACTTATTGTTAATTGGCATCTCATATATTCATCTGTATGCCCGCCTAAGCATTCACTCCACTTCTATCAAATCTGCCCTGGGCTCCAGCCCCAGGTCTTTCGGAGACCTAGCAACGCCCCTGCCCATCACAAAATACTTTTTGATGCATAGAGCTATAACAGAATGGCCATAACAGGGCATATTTACATGCTCTAGTCATCACTGTCAATGATGCTTTTACCTCTGTTACAAGGCATGTTCTATGCTATGCTCATTTAATTAGCCAAAAGGGGTTAGATGATTGTAAAACCCTTAAAAGAATACAGTCATAAAAACTCTCTTTTATTAAAAATTATAAAAGCACATTAAACATTTGCAGGCTTTCGTATCTCATATCTTTCCATTTAGATGCTTGCAGATCTGATAGTGTATACTGCGATGTTTATGTTTATCCTGATTGCTCGTATCAGTATGTTCTTTTCAGTGCAAGAGAATTTCTAATCAGTTCTCCAAGTTTTGCACTTACCTTAATTGTTATTTGTTTACTGCTAAGCATTAGGTTACATTTAGACTCAGCGTACACAATATTTAGCATTAGCATCTTCGTTAAACCTGCATACAGCTGAACAGAAACTCCTTCTATAGTGTTTACTCCTGTGTTAAGTAAATTATTTGAATCCATGTGATTAAACTTGATATTGTAGTGTAAGGGAAATAAACTTGCATACACATAATTAGTAATTACTTATTGAGAAGTAATATAACCAAGAGGCGTTCTAGTCTATTCATATTTCTTCCCTGTAGACATTTTTTAAAATACATATTTAGCTTAGTGGGCTAATGCACTTACTGTAGAATCCATTCAGCACATAGGGTTGCAGGTTACATTCCTGGTGGGGTCGATACAACCTTTCATTCCTTTGAGGTTGATTAAATGAGTACCATAAAATGAGTCAAAAAATAAAAATTCCCAGGATTTACCTGAAAACCATAGACTATCCTGTTTACCCACTTTATTATGACAGTTGGATAATTTAAGATATGTAAACTTATTTTACATGTAAAAACTATAAATCCTTTTTTTGTGTGTTTATAATTAAACACAAGTTATGATGAATGATTTCGGAGAAACATGCCCCATAGTTTGCTCCTTAGGGGTTCCTCAGCATGACAGTCTCAAATTAAGGATTTGTGGTGGTTAATGAGCCGGGATTATTATTTTTGCTGTTTGTGGCCCAAAAAAATAATTGATCTGATGGTATACCTCCCATCCTTTTCGTTAGTGCCATCACAACTTTACAAAAAAAGTAACTTTCGCTTAAAAAAAAAAAAAAAAAGACTTAAGGCATACACAGCCAACAGATCAAAAATAAAGCAAAGAAACTAGCAATGAAGCATTTTCAAAATATCCTTCCAAAAGAAAAAAATCCTACATGACTCAAAATTGTAGATGAAATGTATTTTTCTCAAGTTTTAATGGATGAGCATGTGATCCTTGTAGAGTCATGGCAGTGGCGTAGCGTTGGTTGTCAGCACCCGGGGCAAGGCAAGTAATTTGCGCCCCCTAACCCGTGGATTTTAGCACTCGAGTCTCTTCTACTAGATTAGTTAAAGATGCTCCTCAGGTTTTAACCCTTCACATGTAAACATAGCAGTTTCAGAGAAACTGCTACGTTTACATTTGCGGTTAAGGCAGCCTCTAGTGGCTGTCTTCCGGACAGACACTAGAGGCGCATCTGCGACGCTGGAGCCTGGAGGCACATTTCGCCTCCATCGCGCAGAGTGTCCATAGGAAAGCATTGAGAAATGCTTTCCTATGGACACTTTGAATGCGCGCGCAGCCATGCACATTCAGCTCCAGTGACGTCGGACGGGGAGCTGACGTCAGACAGGTCACCAGCACCGAGGGAGCCTGGCGCTGGATTAAGGTAAGTAACTGAAGGGAATTTAACCCCTTCAGCGCCACGGGAGTGGGACCCTGAGGGTGTGGGCACCCTCAGGGTACTAAAGTGTCAGGAAAACCGCTTTGTTTTCCTGACACTATAGTGATCCTTTAAGAGTTTAAGGGGTTATTTTGGCCTGGGGAATCCAAATGGTTATACACCTATGCTTTAAACCAGGAGTAGACATCCTTTGCCACTCCAGATGTTGTGGACTACACCTCCCATGATGCTTTGCAAGCCTTAATGGAGATGTAGTCAAAAAACAAAGGGAGTCTCAAAGGTTACCTACCCCTGCACTAAACCAAAAATATATAATACAGTTCCTACCCCATAAATATAATATTTAATGCTATGATATTTAATGCTCTCATCCAACCCCCTTCCCTCCACAGTTCCTAATAAATATATTACAAATATAATTCCCTCACCCCTGTAGCCCCACCTATTTACATTTCCTTCTACATACACACATATATATAGATTATTCATTAGGCCACAAATGTAAAAAATATAATCATTGCCTCATCTCAAATTCCCAAGTCAGATCTTTCCCATCCCCCCCCTCTTCCCCTAATACACTGCTGACCCCCCTCCCCCTAATACACTGCTGACCCCTCCCTCCCCTAATACACAGTTGACCCCCATCCCCTAATACATTACTGCCCCCCTTCTTCCCTTCCCCAATACATTACTGCCCCCCTTCTTCCCTTCCCCAATACATTACTGCCTCCCTTCTTCCCTTCCCCAATACATTACTGCCTCCCTTCTTCCCTTCCCCAATACATTACTGCCTCCCTTCTTCCCTTCCCCAATACATTACTGCCTCCCTTCTTCCCTTCCCCAATACATTACTGCCTCCCTTCTTCCCTTCCCCAATACATTACTGCCTCCCTTCTTCCCTTCCCCAATACATTACTGCCCCCCTTCTTCCCTTCCCCAATACATTACTGCCCCCCTTCTTCCCTTCCCCAATACATTACTGCCCCCCGTCCCCAATACATTACTGCCCCCCCGTCCCCAATACATTACTGCCCCCCCATCCCCAATACATTACTGCCCCCCTCCCCCATACATTACTTCCCTCCCTCCCCCATACATTACTTCCCCCCCTCCCCATACATTACTTCCCTCCCTCCCCCATACATTACTTCCCCCCCTCCCCATACATTACTGACCCTCCCCTCCCCCATACATTAAATGACCCCCCTCCCCTCCCCCATACATTAAATGACCCCCTCCCCTCCCCCATACATTAAATGACCCCCTCCCCTCCCCCATACATTAAATGACCCCCCTCCCCTCCCCCATACATTAAATGAACCCCCCTCCCCCATACATTTAATAAACCCCCCTCCCCCATACATTTAATAAACCCCCCTCCCCCATACATTTAATGAACCCCCCTCCCCCATACATTTAATGACCCCCCCTCCCCTCCCCATACATTAATGAACCCCCCTCCCCTCCCCATACATTAATGACCCCCTCCCCTCCCCCATACATTAATGACCCCCCCTCCCCTCCCCCATACATTAATGACCCCCCTCCCCCATACATTAATGACCTCCCTCCCCTCCCCCATACATTAATGACCTCCCTCCCCCATACATTAATGACCCCCCTCCCCCATACATTAATGACCCCCCTCCCCCATACATTAATGACCCCCCCTCCCCCTCTCCAATACATTAATGACCCCCTCCTCAATACATAATACAATAGGTCCCCCAAGCCCCTTTATTCTTACCTTTACAAATTCCACTTCCAACAGCTCAGGGAAGAAAGGCCGCGATGCAGTTTCAGAAGAGCCTCCGCCGCGCAGCCGCCGGATGTGACGTCACGCCGTCATTTGCCGCTCACATCCGGCGGCTGACAGGAAGTATCGCGCGGTTGTGGCTGCGGCCGCATAGGGCTAGTGCGCCCCCCCAGATATTGCGCCCGGTGCGGCCGGCCCCCCCTGCACCCCCCACGCTACGCCCCTGAGTCATGGTGATAAACAGGAGCCTATACATACATATATCGGTTGTGCATGCACCTGGGCTTTAAACTTCAGATGTGGTGTGCCGTTCTACCTCTGTTCCATATATATATATATTTGTACATTATTATAATATGCCTATAGGGTGCTGTGTCACCATGTCTCCAATATGAACAAATGCAACTTTTCTGGACTTTATTTTAAAAAAAATTCAAGTTAAGATCTACCATATAATTTATTAAATTTGTATTTTTGTATTTTTGGTAGATCCATAATGTCAGTATATTTGAATTTGTATCAATATGAAGATGCTAAAAATAATGTTTTGGGTTTTGTATACACTTTCTCCTCTGTTTCATAGTCACCAGATTCTGCTTTATAAACATAATTCTCAAATCCCAAAAAAAAAAAAAAAATCAAAACCCGATTTTGTTCTTCATGAAAATAGAACTCGGTCTTATAGGCACAACATTCCAAAAACAATCTTGTCATCAAGGGGTTAAACAGAAACAGATAAAACGGGAGTTTTATCTGTTTCATAATATATAAGAAATAAAGCATTTACTGCTGTAACTTGATGTGCAAAGGCTCATTTGCCGGAGTAAGGTAGCATCACAACAGCATTGGCACAAACCTTTGCTGAACATCCAATCTAAGTAATGAGAAGGGTGCTGGTCTTTCATGCCTTTTACTGGGAAGTCCGGAAACCAAAAATATGGAAAGACTTTTACCCTCTAACCAAAGAGTTAATACACTTTACTGTAATTAAAACAATACGTTAAGAGGCCATCATGGGTTTTTGGTACCATATTAAGTGGTGTTGTAGATTTTGGAATACTATATATATTTAATGTTCGACATTTTGTTTCTAACCAGTCAATTTTGAAGAATCCTTCATGTCTGTTTACTCCCCTGAGACAAAATCATAAGATCTTATAAATACCAGTCAGTATTTGACTCACAAATAGGAGAAAGCACCAACACTGTTGCTGGTGACTATTTGCTAGATTTTGTGACAGTTTAATGATGTTCTGTTGACCTTCACAGACTTTTGCCAAGGACACTGGTGACCTTGTATGGATACTTTGTTCATCGCTGTTCAAAAGCCATAACTAATAACCGAGCTCAACGAGTGCCCATGGAAGGGAGGTAATCGTTCGTTTTTTCATCTCATTTGTTTGTCTATATGTACAGTCAGTTTCCAGGGTAATTTTTATTCTCTCTCATCTGCGGCTTTCCCCCAGATTTTATACGATCTGAAACACCAATAAAATAGGACAATAAAAAAAATGGTAAATTACTTTGTGCAAATTTATTTGTAGAGAAGATTTGACTTTCTTCAATCTAATTCTCTTTGGAATATAAATACTTATTTTTGATACTTGTCTCAAAAATCAAATTAGGCACCTGGAAATCTGATACAGCTATATATTTGTATATTACACTGTATCTATTGGAGAGAGACTTTAAAACTGACTAGAGGATAAAAAAAATTGAAACACACAGAAAATGTCATCTGACTTAACAAGAAGCATGTGTAATTACAGTTTGTCAGTAGAATCAGTAGAATATATTGGTTTCACATTATAAATCATAGTAATTAAATTATTTAATCCACTCATAGCTAAGTACAAACAAGGGCCAACTCAATAAAGAGACAATTGCAGGGAATTAAGACTGGGATTTCAAACCTTAAGGCCAAAGTTGGCGAGTTAGAATTTTTTTCCAACGCAACTGAATAGGAAAATTTTTCGAACTCCACTACTTTGGACTTAGGTTTGAAATTCCTGTCTCAGTTCCCTCCAATTATCTCTTTATTGAGTAGACCCCATGAGATAATGACACTCCAAGCCCTTGAATACACACTCTCAGAGTTATCAATGGATATCATTTTATCGCAAGCTAATGGTAATCATTTTATCAACCTCAGGAGGATGAATGGTTGAGATAAACCTGCCAAGAATGAAAACCAGCTAATATTAGTGAGCGGACAAGGGTAAAAAAAATCAACGGAATCGATTTAATGCGAGCAAACCCTTAACAACGTTAATTATAGCAAGACATTTGAGGCAGAATAGTAATAAAGTGAGTGCCTTGCCCCTAATTCCAACCAGAGGGGAGTATTAACCCCTTCGTGATGTTAGGACATACTATGCCATCCTGACGTTAAGTGCCTTAAAGTCGTTGGGACGGCATAGTACGTCCTGTGTTAAACAGCTCATCGCGGCTCCCCCGCGATGAGCTGTTTTCGGATCCCGCTGCAGGCACTTGCAGCGGGATCCCACCTGTCATCTGAGGCCACTTTGAGTGACCTCAGTCTGACAGTGGAAATGAAGCCAGTGCTCAAAGCGAACACCGGCTACATTTCTCTAAATCGCACTGTGCCCGAACTTCCGGGTTCGGGCACGCCTCCGTGACGTCCGGAGGTCTCGCGATTTTTTGGCAGGTACCCACAGGGTCTATTAAGACCCCGATCGGGTCTCTGCCTAGTGATCCTGGCTACCGATCACCTTGTGATCGGTGGCCAGGAACAAATCGTGATGTTTTGGTGCTTGCGTCGTTTGGGATGCAAGCACCATGCGTCACAAAGGGGTTAATTTAATAAACTTTCAGTGGGAAGCAATCAGGCAGACCCACACAGCGCAGCCAGAAAGCCTAAAAGTAACCCAAGTATTTCTCCGGAGAATGGGTATCCCACTCCCAAAATCCAAGACAGCAATACAATAAAAATAAATGGTTGCAAAGAATACTCCAGATCAATATGAGACTGGATCCAACATTCAGAACATATGAAAGAGTGTTCTTTATTACTGCATTTCATGCTTTAATTAGCACGCAATCGTAGGTCAATCATAGGTCTACGATTAAGTGCTAAAGCATGAACCTGCCATTATGTTTCCTGGGTGGCCAGTATATGTTTGTTTCTCTATTTGAATTGAAGAAATGAAGAAGAATCGTTTCTATGTTCAGGATTATGAGACCAGTCACATTTTGAACGGGATTATAATTTACAACCATTTATTTTATCTGATTATTTAATCTGAAAAAAAGGTTATAGGTTTCCAATGTATTACTCTTAAAAAAGGATTTATGAAATTGGAACAAACTGGTAGCAAATGTGCACAGACTGGATTTAAGTAAACACAAATATATATCTTTTATATATATGAATGAGCATTGCTCCTTGTTTTATCGCATTATTTAATGGTAATTATAGTAAGTACTATTGGGAAAAGATACCACCATCGTCTGTGTCAAAAAAACCCCGGAGACTTGAGAGAAATCATTTGGTGAAGCTGCTGCTTTCCTGAGATGGTCCGGTGACTGTCTGTCACTCCTAGTGTTGCGTCTGTGTGTCAGTCATGTAAGATGGGAGGGAGGAAAGTACAATATGTGTGAAATTGCTAATGTATACGCTAATGCAAACAGTTAGCAAGGAGGCAATGGTCTGAATGCACATGTGAACAGGGCAGGTTCAAGACTTGTTGCCGCCCTTGGCGAACATATATTTTGCCGCCCCTTGCTGCCCCCAGGCATTTACACACACAGTAACACTTTCAGTGTTACCTACATATGAAGGCACATGAACACACACATGCAATGTCAGATGTAACCACACGTACACACACAGTAACACATGCAATGTCACATGCAGCCAAACATTTACACAGTTAATGTCTGTCTCACTGTCTGTCTCACTCTCCCTCCATGTCATCACCACACATTTGGTCTCTCTGTCTCCCCCCACCCCATGGTTGGTGTCTCTCTCTTTCTCCCTCCCTCCACCCCATGTCTGGTGTCTCTATTTCTCCCTTCCTCCACCCCATGTCTGGTGTCTCTCTCTTTCTCCCTCCCCTACCACATGTCTGGTGTCTCTCTCTTTCTCCCATGTCTTGTGTCTCTTTCTTTCTTTCTTTCTCCATCCCTCACCCACACATGTCTGGTATCTCTCTCCCTCCCATGTCTGGTGTCTCTCTCTTTCTCCCTCCCTCCCCCTCACCCTCACCCCATGTCTGGTGTCTCTCTCTTTCTCCCTCCCTCCCCCTCACCCCATGTCTGCTTTCTCTCTCTTTCTCCCTCCCTCCCCATATCTGGTGTCACTCTCCCTCCCAACATCCCATAGCTTGGTGTCTCTCTCCCTATCTACTCCCCACCCCATAGCCTGGTGACTCTCTCAATCCCCCCCCCCCCCCCATAACCTGGTGTATCTCTCACTACCCACCCACCCCATAAACTGGTGTAATTCTCCCTCCATACCCCCCACTTCATATCCTACTGTCTCCCCCCCCCCACCCAGAGCCTGCTGTCTATCTCTCTCCCCACCCCCAAAGCTTGCCGTTTCTCTCCCTCCCCCCCCCACCCCATAGCCTGCTCTTTTTCTTCCCTCCCCTTTCCAAGTGTTTTACCTTTGGGCAGCGTCGGAGCTCTGTCCATGCTGCTCACGCTCCCGTGCGTAGTGATGACACAGAGCATAATATTTCTGATGTTCTGAATCATCATTATGCACAGGGAGTGCGAGCAGCATGGACTGAGCTGATGCTGCCTGCTCCCTGCATGAGGGGCAGACTGGCACCTCCAACTCGGCCCCAGTCTGCTCCCCTGCTTTCTTCAGCACTACACGTGCATTTAAAGTTAAAGGAAAAAAAAAAGAAGAAGAAGAATCGTGGCTGTCTGACGCCGTTATACGTGTATCCTGGTCCTCGGGCAGCAGCCGGCCCCATACAGATGGCGCCCTACTTAAACACCTAATTCGCCTATAGATAGCGCTGGCCCTGCATGTGAATAATGTTAAATAATATATAAACAACTAGAAATTAGGAGAGAGCAGGAAGAGAGTGAGACAGACACAAGATGTCAGCACTGTAATAGAAGAAGGAGCATAAAAAATGCTGAAGAGTTATAGGTAAGATGTTTGTTCTGGCACACTAGTTCAGGATAAAAGCCTTTTATGTGGCATATTTTTTTTAAGGTTTAATTTATCTGGAGTTTATCAGAAAATACCAACATTCCAGTGTTATTCCAGCACATTTGTATTTTGCTTTTTTAATCTTTTAGTGTTTTTTTTTCCCAATAGATGTTGTTCTCCTTTTAAATGGGGTTTCTTTCATATCACTGAATCTGAAATCACTGAAATATTTTAGAGAGTAATAAAGGTTTTGTTTTACCTTAGACTTTTATTCTTTATACTTTCATTCTTTAATTTAATACTATTAATTGTAACAAAAAAGCTAGTGCAACCAATATTATTTTAAATTCCCCTCCTACTTATTGTCACATTATATTGTCAGTGTTTTTGCTCCCTTGTTTGTGTCTGTATCTTTTGATATCTTTTAACAAAATATCATTTACCAAGACTGAAAATACAGTATGTAAAAAAATTAAAAATTATAGAAAAAATTATGATATATCTGATTGGATGGATATGATATTATTTTTTTCAAATCAATGTGCTATTTTTAATTTTACTTGAGATGTCTTTGTTCTAGAATTTGCTTAAATTAAAATTAGGCCAAAAAAAGCTTTTTTTTAAGAGTTTTTATTTGTTGCAGTATATTTGCAAATTCACCACTATTCACAATGTGGGGAATATAATCCTCTCAAATATAATGGGAGTTAGTTCTAAAAATCAGTTTTGAGGAAAGGTTCTAAATATGGTCTAAACCATAGGAACATTCCATTGGCTTCTATGGTAACTGCTCCATTTTTAGAATGTTGTCTCATATTTGACCTTTTCAAATAATCCTCAAAGGATCTGCTTCAAGAGTTCTATTATATAAATGATGAATTCAATTTCCAGCAAAGTCTAACACACTCCTATTCCTAATTCCTCAAGCAAATTTGGGTGACCCATGGCAAATATCACTAAATGTAATCACTAAATACATTTAAAAGACAACTGTCTGACAAAAAAATAACTAATGCTTATTTGAAAGATCGCATCAAGTGTAGATAGTTAGCATAGAAAGGTTTTAATTAACGAATATAAATAAAGTACCTTATTGAGCCATCTTTTGCTCTATTTATCTCTAACAGGGGGCGGACATGTTGTTTAGAATCTTTTCTCTGTTTATCTCTAACAGGGGGCAGACATGTTGTTTAGAATCTTTGCCATGTTTATCTCTAACAGGGAGTGGACATGTTGTTTAGAATCTTTGCTCTGTTTATATTTAACAGGGGGCAGACATGTTCTTTAGAATCTTTGCTCTCTTTATCTCTAACAAAGGGGGGACATGTTGTTTAGAATCTTTGCTCTGTTTATCTCTAACAGGGGGCAGACATGTTGCTTAGAATCTTTGCTCTGTTTATCTCTAACAGGGGGCAGACATGTTGCTTAGAATCTTTGCTCTGTTTATCTCTAACAGGTGGCATACATGTTGTTTAGAATCTTTGCTCTGTTTATCTCTAACAGGTGGCAGACATGTTGCTTAGAATCTTTGCTCTGTTTATCTCTAACAGGGGGCAGACATGTTGCTTAGAATCTTTGCTCTGTTTATCTCTAACAGGTGGCATACATGTTGTTTAGAATCTTTGCTCTGTTTATCTCTAACAGAGGGTGGACATGTTGTTTAGAATCTTTGCTCTGTTTAGCTCTAACAGGAGGCAGACATGTTTAGAATTTTGGGTCAGATCTATCTTCATCTTAGCCAAGGTGAATAAACTGTCCTAAGATTCTAAACAACATGTCTGGTCCCTGTTAGAGCTATACAGAGGAAAGAGGGCTCAATATGGTACATTCTTTTTATTATTTTATTAAAATGTTTCTTTAAAATGTATACACTCCATGCAATCTTTTAATTAAACATTACTTATGTTTTTGCAACAGTTGCCTTTTAACTCTAGGGTACAGGGGACTAAATCACACATTAATAGCCAAGTTATAAAATTCTCCACCTTTCCTTTCCAACTCGTTGTTTGAAGGTTTCTATCATTTTTCCTCTTCTTTCGTCTAAGGTGTTAAAATTGTGAAGCTTTTACAGGATAGTTTTTTTTCCCCTTTTTCTTTCATTATATTTTTAGTTCACAAATATGACGTTGAATAATAGAATTCTAAAATGCATCTAAATTTCCTTTTTTTTAATACAAATTTCCCCATACCTTATAAAACATACTGTACATGAAAAAAATATCCTTTAAAACAAGTAAATAAGATGAATAAATACAACTAGAATATAATAAACAAATACAAAAAAATAATTTAATACATAAATATAAAAAAATGAAAAAATAAAATAATAAATACGTTTAAATAAAAAAAAATATAAAACACTTTTTTAGAATATGTATAAAAAAATAAAAACAATAGTTAATCCCAAAAAAATAATAATTTGTCCTTGTTGTCAGGTTACATGTACACACGTCATGTATTTTTTTTTTTTAATTATCTTTTCACAATTCTTGGTCCAATCAGCAGAAAACTCTTGCTTTTACCATGCAAAAGAAAGCAACAGTGCTTGCTGAATAGTAAGCAATTAATTCTGCCGCCTCTCCCTGCAGATTTGTCTTATTGATCGGAAACTATACTCCAATGCTGTGTGACAACGCAACTTTGATAAATGTTCTGCAAATAAATCTAATTGTTATTTTTTTTTTTTTTGTTAAAATACGGATTTGTTTCGTCTCTCCTTCTATTTATTATTTATAATAAGACATTTGTTATAGATGACCAAAAAAAAAGAAAGAACACCTATGACCGATAATTCAAGTTAAAACTAAAACTTAAGTTATGTGTTGAACGTAGCCAATATAAACCCAAACACGTCCGTTGTTTTACTGTTGAACTGACCTTTTCCTTTCCAAATTCATGTTGGAAGATGGATGAAAATACATCCAGACCCTTCATTGCAAACTAGACATAAAAAGACTAAATGCTATCTCAATATAGAGTCTTTTGCAATGTTTAATTCCAACAGTGCACGGGCGGCAATTCCCCCACTTCCCTCCCCTCCCCGGCACCCGCCGTATTACAGGATGATCCATAATCCAATTGTTAAGTTTGAATGTTTTCCGAATCAGAGGAAATATAAAACCATGGGTGAAAATAGCCTTTTAAATGTACATTTTGTTACAATGTTAGTAATGAGACATTTAAAGGTAACCATTTGATGTTTAAAGTGGACTTGTTACCCATGAGACATTTACATGAATGAATAAAACATCTGCCTGGTGGCTTTACATGTTTGTACATTTTGCACAGGGGAATGAGTGAAATGGCAGCAAAAAGAGAGGAAACACATTAAAACATTTAAAAAAAAATTAACCATAACTTTGAATTTACACAGATCATCCATAACTTTGTGACCACCTTTCTAATAATGTGTAGATTCCCCTTCGATGGAAAAAACAGTCCTGTCCTCTTGAGGCATGGACTCCACTAGACCTCTGAAGGTGTGCTGTGGTATCTGGCACCAAGACATTAGCAGCAGATCCTTTAAGTCCTGTAAGTTGCGAAGTAGGGCCTCCATGGATCAGACTCATTGCTGTGCTCCTCAAACCATACCTGACCCATTTTTGCTTGTGCAGGGTGCATTATCCTGCTGAACGCACTGTGATTAAGAGGCCAATGCCATCTGTGAATACTGTTTCCATGAAAGGGTGTACATGGTCTGTAACAATGCTTAGGTAGGTGGTACGTGTCAAAGTAACATCCACATGAATGGCAGGATCCAAGGTTTCCCAGCAGAACATTGCCCAAAGCATCACACTGCATCCGCCGGCTTGACACCTGTCAGTCCAAAGCATCACACTGCCTCCGCCAGCTTGCCACCTGTCAGTCCAAAGCATCACACTGCCTCCGCCGGCTTGACACCTGTCAGTGGTCATAATAGTGTTATTGCTGTTCGATGTATATCATGTTTATACTTGGTTTGCCAACTTAAATAGGGTTTAATATTTTACAAGACCCACTCATTTTTACTTCAAAAGCCTTTGTTGCTGTAAGTATGTCAGTGGTCCATTTACCAGTGCCAACTTATTTTACTGCACGTAAAACACAGTCAACAGAAAACATGATTAAAACAAAATAAAATAAAGAGTTCCACATTTTGGATCCAAGATTAGAGTAAAACGAACGCACTCTAATTAACATAATTATTTAAGCAATTAATTAGGCAAAACATGGTACTCTTTAATTAATAATAGTATGTTGTCAATAATGTACAGTGATACCATTGCTAATTTTGTGCATTGCATGGAAAAGCCATATAACAATTTAAGGGACTGGATGCCCACTTATACCATTGCACGCTTGCATTCTGACAAGTGTGTGTGCAACAGTATAACAGTATAACTTGTGAAATCCCCCCCAAAATTTGGGTAACAGAAAATGTTGCATAAGGGATTTTTGTAAAAGGATCCTCAGCCTGTTATATTAATTGTAATTCAATATGATGCATTCTGAAACATGTCAGGTATTAAAAGAGTCAAGCAGAAATAGGGGAATAAGACATGCTGATGCATCATGTAGAGAAGGGAAAGATCTCTCTTGTAGTTTGTATCCACAATAAGTGCATTTCATATATATTAAAACCAGGTACAAACACTGAAAATAAGCTAGAGGTAAAATGAGGCAAATATGAAAGGTAGAAATAGGGATTGAAGTCAGGCCAAGGTACATTTGCTGCATTTAATTCTTCAAGAAAAAGCCTTGTTTTATATCTCTTTCTTTCCAACAGAGATGAGACAAAGTATTCAACCTGAAATCCTTGCTATTTTCTCTTCCTCTTGTCTCTGGTTTATCACATACTTTTTTTCCCCAGTGCAGAGCTTAGGAGATATCAGCCACAAGAGCAATATGCTATTAAGTGCAATAAATACAGACATTCTGAATACTGTGGAAGCGTCTAACTGGAGATTAGCACTGTTAAATATCTTCCCACAGGTGAAACAGATTAACCGTCCAATTAGAAGCGCTCCCTCTCTGCTCATATAGGACTTGCAGATACAATTCTACCCAGTGTAATTGGTAAAGGTTACCATGTGAATGCTGAGTCTATGACCACAGGTATTTATGGATATTTAGGCAGCGTGAGTGGAGGGAAGACTGCAGAGGAGACGGCCGAGAGAGCAGCAAAGTAAGTACTGGGGAAAGGGGAGATTATTTTATTGTGTAAACTGGAGGTGGAATATTAATGGGCAAATTGGCTGTGGCATATTAATGGGCATACCGGCTGTGGCATATTAATGAGCATACTGGCAGTGGCTTATTAATGGGCAAATTGGCTGTGGTATATTAATGGGCAAATGGAGAGAGGCATATTTATGGGCAAATTGGCTGTGGCATGTTCATGGGCATACTGTCTGTGGCATATTAATGAGCATACTGGCAGTGGCTTATTAATGGGCAAATTGGCTGTGGCATATTAATGGGCAAATGGACATTGGTATATTAATGGACAAATGAACGGAGGCATATTCATGGGCATACTGGCTATAGCAAATTAATGGCCAAAATGGCTGTGACATGTTAATTGGGAAATTTCATGAGGCATATTAATTGGCAAACTAACAGTGGCATATAAATTGTCAAGCTAATAGTGACATTTTAATGGACAACAAATGCCACATTTTAATTGACACACTGTGGCATATTTGAATGGGAAAACTGGCTGTAGCATATGTTGATGGCAAACTGATTGTGGCATGTTAATTGGTACATGACTCTGGCTCATTTTTTTTGGCAAAGTGTTTATGTGGCATGCTCTGTGGGGCAAAATAACATGTACTATGGGGAAAGTGACACTGTGGCATGTTCTGCAGGGCCTGTTCTGTGGGGCAAATTTTGTATATGATGCCAGTGAGCAGTAAATGCAAATACTTTGTATATCATGGCAATGAGCAGTAAATGTATAAACTTTGTATATAATTCCGGTGAGCAGTAATGCATAAACTCTATATATAATGGCAATGAACACTAAATGGGTACACTTTGTATATGGTACCAATGAGCAGTAAATGTATAAACGTTGCATATCATGGCAATGAGCACTAAATGCATACATTATACATATAATTGAAATGAGCACTAAATGCATAAACATTATATACGATGCCAATGAGCATAAAGCACATAAACTTTATATACAATACCAGTGTGCAGGAAATGCATAAATGTTGTACATCATGCCAATGAAAAGCAAATACTTAAAATGTGTATTACATCCATGCCACTGTGCAGTAAATGAACCAACTGTGAAAATGATGCCAATGAACAGTAAATTTGGCTTCTGTCCCATGCCTGGGAAAAGCTGAGCGTAAGGTTGTCACATGACACGTGGTGCTCCGACGCCGTTAGAAACTACTGCCCTCGTGCACAAGAAACCCCCCTTCCCCAAGTTTCCCAGTCAATCACTTGCATGCGGCCCCCCTAGTAAAGTACACTAGGGAATCATTTAAAAAAAAATGGAACAGGATAGCGGCATATTGCCACCCCCTCCCCCCTTACAGGGGACCCACCCAGACCCAGTGTAGGACCAGCCTGGCTCCATTAATAATCATTTATGAAAGAGAGAATTACAGGGCATTGAGAAGGGATTTGCAATTTATTAAGCCTTATGTTTTCACTACTCCTACCTCTAGCTAACAGTAGTCTGGATTGAAGCAGTTAAACAATATTTCTCTGAAACAGGTAGAAAGGGAAATGTGCATCTTAAAAGTTTGTGGGTAACTGCAGGGAAAGAAGGGTGATTAGCTTTGATAGCGATGTCATCAGGAGAATGAAAACAACCAGAATCGTTTTATTGGATCAGCATAAAGTAGGATTTACGAGCTTTCCGACCTCAAAGGTTTGATTTGTACTTGATGTAGACATGTCCTTCGTGTGAAATCTTGTAAATTCATAGACAAGTTCCTCCAATAAAACATACAATACAACTATCTCTCTACTTATTAACCATACTAATAATGTCTGCAGATCCAATAAATTGATTTGTTATTTTTTGCTGTCTGTTTATGTAAATCAGACGTTGTCAATATTTGCATCATATATCACTTCACTTCACTGTGAAGTTTCATTCTTGAGGCGAGGGAGATATATATATATATATATATATATACTGAACAGCCATAACATTATGACCACCTGCCAAATATTGTATAAGTTTCTTTTGATGCTAAAACAGCCCTGACCCGTCGAGGCATGGACTCCACTAGACCTCTGAAGGTGTGCTGTTGTATCTGGCACCAAGACGTTAGCAGCAGATCCTTGAAGTCCTGTAAGTTGGGAGGTGGGGCCTCCATGGATTGGACTTGTTTGTCCAGCACATCCCACAGATGATCGATTGGATTGAGATCTGGGGAATTTGGAGGCCAAGTCAACACCTTGAACTCGTTGTTTTGTTCCTCAAACCATTCCTTAACCATTTTTGCTTTGTGGCAGGGAGCATTATCCTGCTGAAAGAGGCCAATGCCATCAGGGAATACCGTTTCCATGAAAGGGTGTACGTGGTCTGTAACAATGCTTAGGTAGGTGGGACGTGTCAAAGTAACATCCACATGAATGGCAGGACCCAAGGTTTCCCAGCAGAACATCATCCAAAGCATCACACTGCCTCTACCGGCTTGTCACCTTTCAGTCCAAAGCATCACGCTGCCTCCACCGGCTTACCACCTGGCAGTGTTCGTAATGTTATGGGCAGTATCATCTAGCCTTGTGGCTAATTATGTAATACTGTAAAACTGAATATTACATTTTTGAGTTTACCTAGTAGACAATGTGGCTAGGTGATAAGTGAACTACAAGTGAACTGCATAAATAGCTGAGTTTGCAACCATTCATTTATTCCATCCGTCTTCTCACTTTTTTTTCATGACTTTATAAAATTCTCCATTTGCAGCAGGGTCTGTTCGCTAAACAGTGAACTATGGAGAATTAACAAAAGCAGTTGCAACAATCAGGCACTGATAGCTGAGTTAGGAACATTCTGCAATTTAACTATTTTCCCAACTCTGCTATTCATGCCTGACTTATGCATTCACTTGTCAATCCACCACATTTTTTGTAAATGAATAGAAACCATTGTGGGCATATAACCCCCACACACACACCCTCACCCGCACCCGAAACCTTCATGGACAGTAGGGTAACCCTGATTTATTCAGGGATCTCTTAGGAAAAAGTCATACTGCCGACTAGTTACAAATGATCGATTACAGCCCTAGACTGTGCACTTTAATAGGAGAAATTAATTAAGAAAAAACAGTGTGGTCTGCATAATAGTGGTCTAAAGTAACTTTAATAAATGGCAATAAATGGGTTTATATGTTAAGCAATGGTCAGACTTTTGAGTATATAGTTAGACTGATCTGAGATGCATTATTGTTGCAATTTTTTGTTATATTTTTTCTTGAATATGTATTAATTAACCAATATTCCAACCTTTTTAGTGCTGCATAAATGATTTATAGTAAAATAGCATGTTAAGCTCTGAGATCTGTGGCGATGAGCAGATATTACTTTATATTGTTCCAGGCTGATCTTGAACTGGATCCAGATACACATTACGCTTTGACTAACGCTAGTTGTGTTTCTTTTTGTTGTTATATACGATGCTGCTAATGTACTCATTTGTCATCAGTGTTTATTAAGATTGTAGCTGTGACAAAGCAAATATAACAATATCTGTAAGGCAGAGTGTCATAAAACATTCAGCAATAAAACCATTTATGGAACAGAACAAGTAAACAAATGTTCAGAGTGTGTAAAATAACTTTTAAAGTAAAAGAACAAATTATATAGCAATGGGAGACCGACGAGAAGACTAGGAGCTCATTCTATAAATGGAAAAGCCTCTTTCTCTTAAATCAGTAAAAGCTATGAATTCCATCCATCTAAGGTGTCCGTTCCCTGGTAAGCATCATGGCAGTGGCTGTCGCTAACAGAGCCTCACTAATAGTGTCACGGTCGGCTGTGCCGATGAGGTCTGGAGTCGCGGTGCAGGGGTAGTGGGCGATTCAAGGCCCTGAGCAGGGTGAGCACTCTCCACCTGGGGTGGAGCCCCAGGCTTTGAATGCCCACATGCAGAGGCCTTGTTTGGTTTCCCACGAGTCATAGCCAGGCAGGGACAAAGCAGGATCTAGGAACAAGCATAGGTCAAAGGACTGTAGAAATCAGAATGGTCAGAATCAAGCCGAAGTCAAGGGACTGTAGAAATCAGAATGGTCAGAATCAAGCCGAGGTCAAGGGACTAGAGAAAACAGGGATGGTCAGGAACACGATGAACAGGAATCAAAAACACGAGCTAGCAGAAAATAATGTACCAGCTCTGATTGCTGGGAGGAAGGGGTTTATATAGCTCCAGGGCTCATTATTACAAGGACCTACACCTGGGCGGTAGGCAGACAAGAAGATAAAGTCAGAGAGATAGCCACCACTGCTACATGAGGAAACAGAACCAGCAGGTGGCGTCTGGAACAGGAGCAGGGAACAGGAACCACAGGAGTCAGGATTCGAATCCAGGTGGATAGTTACAACTAGAGCACAGAGAGGCCCTCATGTTGACATGCCACCAACAGAGGGGACATTGATCCAAAAGTGCAACCTCCGGTGTGATCGGTAGTGTGAAAGTTGTGACATTGTCGAAATATCTTTGTGGGGCTGTTACCGTGTAATCTCAACAAATGAGGTATATTGTAACTTTGTTGCCGCAAGCTCTCCAACAAGAGTCCATGGTGGTTGACTAGAAGGGACAGAAGGGAATAAGTATCACTGGTAAAGGAGCTTCCTGTGTGTCTCAGTGGTCTGCATTTAGAAGCTTCAACAGCATTGTCGACCAGTCCTCTTTAAAGATTTTCTGCAGTTGGAGCTCTCGTTGGATCATAAATACTAATTTACTTGGAGTAGATCCTTCTTTTTAATCACAGTGCCATGCTAAACCCACCCTTCTTTTTAATCACAGTGCCACTATAAGTCCAACATTCTTTGTAATCACAGTGCCCCTATAAGCCAAACATTCTTTTTAATCACAGTGCCACTATAAGCCCAACATTCTTTTTAATAACAGTGCCACTATAAGCCCAACATTCTTTGTAATCACAGTGTCACTATAAGCCCAAAATTCTTTATAATCACAGTGTCACTATAAACCCAACATTCTTTATAATCACAGTGCCACTATAAGCCCAACATTCTTTTTAATCACAGTTCCACTATAAGCCCAGCATTCTTTATAATCACAGTGCCACTATAAGCCCAACATTCTTTGTAATCACAGTGCCCCTATCAGCCCAACATTCTTTATAATCACAGTGCCACTATAAGCCCAACATTATTTTTAATCACAGTGCCACTATAAGCCCAACATTCCTTATAATCTCAGTGCCACTATAAGCCCAACATTCTTTGTAATCACAGTGTCACTATAAGCTCAACATTCTTTTTATTCATAGTGCCCCTATAAGCCCAACACTATTTTTAATCAAAGTGCCACTATAAGCCTAAAATTCTTTGTAATCACAGTGCCCCTATAAGCCCAACATTATTTTTAATCACAGTGCCCCTATAAGCCCAACATTCTTTTGAACCACAGTGCCACTATAAGTCCAACATTCTTTATAATCACAGTGCCACTATAAGGCCAATATTCTTTTTAATCACAGTGCCACTATAAGCCCACCATTCTTTTAAACCACAGTGTCACTATAAGCCCAACATTCTTTTTAATCACAGTGCCACTATAAGCCCCACATTCTTTGTAATCACAGTGCCCCTATAAGCCCAACATTATTTTTATTCACAGTGCCCCTATAAGCCCAACATTCTTTTTAATCACAGTGTCACTATAAGCCCAACATTCTTTGTAATCACAGTGCCCTTATAAGCCCAACATTCTTTGTAATCACAGTGCCCCTATAAGCCCAACATTATTTTTTATTCACAGTGCCACTATAAGCCCAACATTTTGTGTAATCACAGTGCCACTATAAGTCCAACATTATTTTTAATCACAGTGCCACTATAAGGCCAATATTATTTTTAATCACAGTGCCGCTATATGCCCACCATTCTTTTTAACCACAGTGCCACTATAAGCCCAACATTCTTTTTCATCACAGTGCCACTATAAGCCCAACATTCTTTGTAATCACAGCGCCCCTATAAGCCCAACATTCTTTTTCATCACAGTGCCACTATAAGCCCAACATGCTTTGTAATCACAGTGCCCCTATAAGCCCAGCATTCTTTGTAATCACAGTGCCACTATAAGCCCAACATTCTTTGTAATCACAGTGCCACTATAAGCCCAACATTCTTTTTATTCACAGTGCCACTATAAGCCCAACATTCTTTGTAATCACAGTGTACCTATAAGCCCAACATTCTTTTTAATCACAGTGTCACTATAAGCCCAACATTCTTTTTATTCACAGTGCCACTATAAGCCCAACATTCTTTTTTATCACAGTGCCCCTATAAGCCCAACATTCTTTGTAATCACAGTGCCCCTAGAAGCCCAACATTCTTTATAATCACAGTGCCACTATAAGCCCAACATTCTTTTTAATCACAGTGCCACTATAAGCCCAACATTCTTTTTAATCACAGTGTCACTATAAGCCCAACATTCTTCCTAATCACAACACCATTTTTACACATAAACCCCCAACGTGTCGTCTCGGAGAGTCCTTCTGATAGCATCTTCACTAAGTAAACACTTCCCTGCAAAAGTCATGTGTCGTCCTAGTGTACACATTTCTCATTACAGTCTTTACTTTTTGCAGCCAAGCTTTAAAAATGCTCCCAAATTATTTATAATAACTGGCCTTTAGCTTTGTTTAACATGAGCTGTAACTAATTAATAAAACATAAAAAAAAGATTCAACCACGACACACAGCTAATAGCCTGTCACATATAAAAGTACATTAGTTTATTCCTTCGCTTGTACATTGTTATACACCCCCTTACTGACAGTGCTATTGGCGTTTAAATGTAAAATATGAATTACATATTACTAAATGACTTCACATTAGTCTGTGTATTGGTAATTAAATCCAGCGAGGGGGGAATAGAGATTCCCAACACTTCGCCACCGCGGAATAAGGCTTAACAATAAACAAAGCATCAGTCCGTTTATCCCACTGGATTGGAACATTATATCACCGGAATGTCTAACGATGTACTGGTCAAGATCTCTAGGAATTCACATAATCTGCAATAAGTAGACTTCCGACGAACATGTAATTAGCTAATTATTATGCATTTGCATAATCGCTCGCACGGCTGTCAATATCCTTTACATCTCCGCAAATCCTTAGAAATTTCCCTTTTGCAATTAAATATGATAACGGCAGGGCAAATATAGTTTAATGCCGGGGTAAAATGGATATTTGGCGCCAGACAGATGTAGACGCAGAGGGAATGGAGAATCTATGTAATTACAATGCAGGTTTCTAGGCAACTTGCACTGTTTGATGCCTGTCTCAATTTTGATTTATTATTGAAGATTATAATAAGAATAATAACAAACAACAAAATGTTTTCCAGGAAGGGTACAGTAAGATATCCCCTGGTCTTCAAATACATCCTGGGGATTGAAGGGCTCAACTCCATTTACTCCACAACAGCGATGGCTAACCTTGGCACTTCAGATGTTTGGGAACTACATATCCCATGAAGTGAATCAGCAGTCATAATGCTGACTGAGAATTATGGGGTGTTTAGTTTCCAAGCATCTACAGTGCCGAGGTTAGCTATCACTGTCCTACTATGTACAGACGAAGTTCTTTCTTTTTAACCTGGTGCAATAATTCATGGAAAGGGGGGGAGGCAATTGGACCCTTAGAATATTTATCTGGTCAAATACTTGGAAATCCAGGGTATCAGAATGTAGTCTTACCAACTGCATTATTTTTAGTGGTACGTTAGAGAACATTCATTTTTGGCTGATGTTTAAAGCATTATTCCCTTTCTCCTTATTTAGTGTATTCTGCACCCGCACGTGCTATTATTTTTACCCGGATCTAACCCCTCCTGTACTGGAGAGGCAGGAGCACATTCTGCAGCGTACCAGGGATCTCCTTCCTTTAAGTAGTTACTGACCAGACGTTGATTACAATAAATGGAGAGGCTTCTTGTCCAGGCAAAAAAGACGAAAAAGTGATGTGCACTCCACTCCAGTGAGCGATCCAATAAAGTGCTTTATTTAAACAATGAACATGAGACCAAAAAGGAGGTACATGTACAGCAAAACGAACAAGCAGAAAACCGCACCTTACGCATTTCGCGTATTACAACGCTTAATCATAGGACCTATGATTTCTGTGGTGACATCACTTTGTGGCACCCTACGCCTATGACTTAAGCATTGCTTTCATAGTTCCCATTTTCAAGTGTTGTAAGACATTTCGGAAGCATACGACAATCACCAATATAAAATAAACTTGTCATTTGTTGACTGGTACTCAATATATTTTGATATCATGCAGTGTATGCGGTGTACCTATCTGATTAGCCCTTGAAAAAAACGCGTCTGTCTTTCTATTCCCTGTCCTTCCTACAAAACATCTACATACTGTACATTTCTGCTAACTGTAATGGAAACTGATGGCCTTGCTCTGTAAGCATCCCATAGCTATGTCAAGATTCAGGATGTATTCATTTTATATTACCCATAATTAAGAACAGATTCCCTTTTTTTTAAAAACCTCGGATGTATGGCCTTGATACATTTTTTAAACATATTTACATACTTATCTTTGGTGCGTTATGGGAATCAGATACCTGGCTTATATAGTCATTGATTCATTTGGGCTTTTAGCTCAAAGAAACCTTAGGGAAAAAAAAATAAAAAATTAGACTAAAAAACCATTTCCCCATTTAATGATGATATTACTCATCATTCTTACAGCTCTTCATTAGCATATTGAGCTGAACACACATTTCACAGTTAATTGAGTCAGTGACAATATTTATTAATACATGTGATACAGAAGAAATATAATGTAATTAAAAAACTGACTTGCATTTTGTATAATAATAAAATAAGCTTATATATATATATATATATATATATATATATATATATATATATATATATATATATATATATATATATATAAATACAGTGGATATAAAAAGTCTACACACCCCTGTTAAAATGTCAGGTTTCTGTGCTGTAAAAAAATGAGACAAAGATAAATCATTTCAGAACCTTTTCCACCTTTAATGTGACCTATAAACTGTACAAGTCAATTGAAAAACAAACTGAAATCTTTTAGATAGAGGGAAGAAAAAATATAAAAATAAAATAACGTGGTTGCATAAGTGTGCACACCCTTAAACTAATACTTTGTTGAAGCACCTTTTGATTTTATTACAGCACTCAGTCTTTTTGGGTATGAGTCTATCAGCATGGCACATTTTGACTTAGCAAGATTTGCCCACTCTTCTTTGCAAAAACACTCCAAATCTGTCAGATTGCGAGGGCATCTCCTGTGCACAGGCCTCTTCAGATCACCCCACAGATTTTCAATCGGAATCAGGTCTGGGCTCTGGCTAGGACATTCCAAAACTTTAATCTTCTTCTGGTGAAGCCATTCCTTTGTTGATTTGGATGTATGCTTTGGGTCGTTGTCATGCTGAAAGATGAAGTTCCTCTTCATGTTCAGCTTTCTAGCAGAAGCCTGAAGGTTTTGTGCCAATATTGACTGGTATTTGGAACTGTTCATAATTCCCTCTATCTTAACTAAGGCCCCAGTTCCAGCTGAAGAAAAACAGCCCCAAAGCATGATGCTGCCACCACCATGCTTCACTGTGGGTATGGTGTTCTTTTGGTGATGTGCAGTGTTGTTTTTGTGCCAAACATATCTTTTGGAATTATGGCCAAAAAGTTCAACCTTGGTTTCATCAGACCATAACACCTTTTCCCACATGCTTTTGGGAGACTTCAGATGTGTTTTTGCAAAATGTAGCCTGGCTTGGATGTTTTTCTTCTTAAGAAAAGGCTTTCATCTTGCCACTCTACCCCATAGCCCAGACATATGAAGAATACGGGAGATTGTTGTCACATGTACCACACAGCCAGTACTTGCCAGATATTCCTGCAGCTCCTTTAATGTTGCTGTAGGCCTCTTGGTAGCCTCCCAGACCAGTTTTCTTCTCGTCTTTTCATCGATTTTGGAGGGAGCTCCAGTTCTTGGTAATGTCACTGTTGTGCCATATTTTCTCCACTTGATGATGACTGTCTTCACTATGTTCCATGGTATATCTAATGCCTTGGAAATTATTTTGTACCCTTCTCCTGACTGTTACCTTTTAACAATGAGATCCCTCTGATGCTTTGGAAGCTCTCTGTGGACCATGGCTTTTGCTGTGGGATGCGACTAAGAAAATTTCAGGAAAGACCAACTAGAGCAGCTGAACTTTATTTGGGGATAATCAGAGGCACTTTAAATGATGGCAGGTGTAAGCTGACTCCTATTTAACATGATTTGGAATGTGATTGCTTAATTCTGAACACAGCTACATCCCCAGTTATAAGAGGGTGTGCACACTTATGCAACCACATTATTTTATTTTTAGATTTTTTCTTCCCTCTATCTAAAAGATTTCAGTTTGTTTTTCAATTGAGTTGTACAGTTTATAGGTCACATTAAAGGTGGAAAAAGTTCTGAAATGATTTATCTTTGTCTCATTTTTTTACAGCTCAGAAACCTGACATTTTAACAGGGGTGTGTAGACTTTTTATATCCACTGTATATATATTATTAATAATTAATTCAAATCAAGCCAATGTTTCACTGTTCTCTTGTTAGTTAATATGTAATTCAGCCTTCTGCTGGTCTGGTTCTCTAAGGGATGAATAAAATAAATTCTATATTTTTTATAGGAAGAATCGAAATATCTTAAAGGAGCAGTAACGTGTCATTTTTCTCACTTTCCAATTCCGTCTACTTATCTTTAAACATTGTTTTTGAAGTCTTGGTTAATTATGCCCCTTCTGGGGCCAGGTATTGGTAACAATATTGTTCATGGGGATTTAATGGACTTTAGGATTGAAAACACAATGATGCTCAATACATAGACCTTGCAATGATGCTCAATACACAGACCTTAGTAACATAGTAACATAGTAATTTAGGTTGAAAAAAGACACAAGTCCATCAAGTTCAACCCTTCTACCTATCATTACAGCTTTTGATCCAAAAGAAGGCAAAAAACCCCTAAGGAAGCTATTTCGAATTTTGCCTCCTGGGGGAAAAAATTCCTTCTTGACTCCAAGAGGCAATCAGATTTCTCCTTGGATCAATAAGCTCTTTTATTAATGCTTATTCTATTATTAATAGCCCTGTATGTTCTGCTTTCCTAAAAAAACATCCAAACCATTTTTAAATGCATCTATTGTGGTTGCTAGCACTACCTCTCTTGGCAGTGAGTTCCATAACTTTATTGTCCTAACCGTAAAGAATCCCTTCCTTTGCTGTCTATGAAATCTTTGCTCTTCCAGTCTGAGGGGGTGACCTCTTGTTCTTTGTACCTTTCTGTTAATGAACAGGTCACTGGAGAGCTCTTTATATTGGCCCTGCAAATATTTATATAATGTTATCATATCCCCTCTGAGACGCCTTTTTTCTAACGTATATAAATTCAATTTTTTAAGTCTCTCTTCATAACTAAGATCCTCCAATCCCCTTATTAATTTTGTAGCTCTCCTTTGCACTTTTTCTAGTTCCTTAATATCCTTTTTAAGGACTGGTGCCCAGAACTGTACTGCATATTCAAGGTGAGGTCTTACCATTGATTTGTAAAGAGGCAAGATGATATCCTCCTCCCGTGAATCTATACCTCGTTTTATACATGCCAATATCTTATTGGCCCTTGCAGCTGCTGACTGGCATTGGGCACTGTTGCCAAGTTTGTTGTCTATAATTATTCCTAAATCCTTTTCATTAGTAGTTTTTCCCAGGGAAAAACCATTTAACGTATATGTTGCTTTGTTATTATTTTTCCCATAATGCATAACTTTACATTTGTCTATATTGAACCTCATTTGCCACTTTACTGCCCAGTCCCCCACTCTGTCCAAATCTTCCTGTAAAGAAAAAACATCAAGATTAGTCTTTATTGCCTTACCTAATTTAGTGTCGTCCGCAAACACGGAGACATGGCTCTCAGCACAATGTGGCAGATCATTAATAAACAAATTAAAAAGAAGAGGGCCCAAAACAGACCCCTGAGGTACTCCGCTTAATACCCTTGTCCAATTTGAGAATTTTCCATTTACAACAACCCTTTGTGTTCTATCTTTTAGCCAATTTTCAATCCACATACACACATTTGCCCCCAAACCTATTTCTCTCAATTTGTAGAGTAACCTTTTGTGTGGAACTGTATCAAATGCTTTCGCAAAATCCAAATAGATCACATCAACTGCCACACCTAGATCTATATTTTTACTGACCTTGCAATGATGCTCAATACACAGACCTTGCAATGATGCTCAATACACAGACCTTGCAATGATGCTCAATACACAGACCTTGGAATGATGCTCAATACACAGACCTTGCAATGATGCTCAGTACACAGACCTTGCAATGATGCTCAGTACACAGACCTTGCAATGATGCTCAATACACAGACCTTGCAATGATGCTCAGTACACAGACCTTGCAATGATGCTCAGTACACAGACCTTGCAATGATGCTCAATACACAGACCTTGCAATGATGCTCAATACACAGACCTTGCAATGATGCTCAATACACAGACCTTGCAATGATGCTCAATACACAGACCTTGCAATGATGCTCAGTACACAGACCTTGCAATGATGCTCAATACACAGACCTTGCAATGATGCTCAATACACAGACCTTGCAATGATGCTCAATACACAGACCTTGCAATGATGCTCAGTACACAGACCTTGCAATGATGCTCAATACACAGACCTTGCAATGATGCTCAATACACAGACCTTGCAATGATGCTCAATACACAGACCTTGCAATGAAGCTCAATACACAGACCTTGCAATGATGCTCAATACACAGACCTTGCAATGATGCTCAATACACAGACCTTGCAATGATGCTCAGTACACAGACCTTGCAATGATGCTCAGTACACAGACCTTGCAATGATGCTCAATACACAGACCTTGCAATGATGCTCAATGCACAGACCTTGCAATGATGCTCAATACACAGACCATGCAATGAAGCTCAATACACAGACCTTGCAATGATGCTCAGTACACAGACCTTGCAATGATGCTCAATATATAGACCTTGCAATGATGCTCAATACACAGACCTTGCAATGATGCTCAATACACAGACCTTGCAATGATGCTCAATACACAGACCTTGCAAGAATGTTTAATACACAGACCTTGCAATGAAGCTCAATACACAAACCTTGCAATGATGCTCAATACACAGACCATGCAATGAAGCTCAATACACAGACCTTGCAATGATGCTCAGTACACAGACCTTGCAATGATGCTCAATATATAGACCTTGCAATGATGCTCAATACACAGACCTTGCAATGATGCTCAATACACAGACCTTGCAATGATGCTCAATACACAGACCTTGCAAGAATGTTTAATACACAGACCTTGCAGTGATGCTCAATACACAAACCTTGCAATGATGCTCAATACACAGACCTTGCAATGATGCTCAATACACAGACCTTGCAATGATGCTCTATTCACATAGTGTCATTCTACAGACACTTTTCATACACCTGCCTAGGACTTTAGGCCTCTTTAGTTCCCTCCTCTACTGAATCTATGATCCCAGAGGAGTCACCAGGGTTGGTGTCACCCGGTGCAGTAACTCACCCCCCTGTATTTGCTCCAATACCATGCCAAACCGATTCCTTAGTAATGCCAGTCAGATGGCCCAGAAAATATGCCACATACAAAAGCCCCACAAATTATGCCACACACAGGAGCCCCATTTATAATGCCACACACAGGAGCCCCACAAAATATGCCACATCGAGGAACACCACAAATTATGCCACATACAGGAGCCCCGCAAAATATGTCACATACAGAAACCCCACAAAATATTCCACATACAGGAGCTCCACACATTATGCCACAAACAGGAGATGATTAACTATGCCACACACAGGACCCCCATTAATAATTCCACACACAGGAGCCCCATAACAATGCCCCACATGAGCCCCATTAATTATGCCACAAACAGGAGCCCCTTAATAATTGCACCCACAGGAGCCCCTTTTTTATGCCACACACAAGAGTCCCATAACTATGCCACACTCAAGAGCCCCATTAATTATGCCACACACAGGAGCCCCATTAATTATGCCACACACAAAAGCCCCATTAATAATGCCACACACAGGAGCCCCATTAATTATGCCACACACAGGAGAACCTTAATTATGCCACAGACACAAGAGCCCCGCAAGGTGACAATTGTACAATCCTAAATCAATAAATATTCCCCCACAGAACATACCACAATGTCACTTTGTCCCACAGAACTGCCCCTCCAGAACAAGCCACAGTGTCACTTTCCCCAATGTTATTTTGCCCCACCGAACATGTCACAGCATCACTTTGCCAATTAAAATAAACCACTGGCAGATACCAATTAACATGCCACAGTCACTTTGTCATTAACATATGCAACAGCCAGTTTGCCTATTAAAATATGACACTGTTTGTCCATTACATTTACCACTGTTATTTTGCCATTAATATGCCACATCCAATTTGCCCATTAAAATGCCACGTCCAGTTTTCCTATTAAAATGCCAGTATTATTTTGCCATTAATATTCCAGTGTTATTTTTCCATTAATATGCCACAGCCAATTTGCCCATTGGTATGGCGGTAATATTTTGCCATTAACATGCCAGTATTACTTTTGCCATTAATATTCCAGTATGATCGACTCACGTAAGGAGTATTGGTTTTGGATTGAACAGGAAATGTTAGGGCCAACATCGCTGGAAAATATCCTCTGGTTAAATAGGTCTAAAACCCTTTCTATAATTTCAGCCTCTGACAACTCTATCCTGAAAGGTACGCTGGGTGTATGGCTCAATTTTAAAAGAAAAGTGGGTTTGTCAAACAGGATTATTAAGACCATATCAGTTAACGTTAGTTTGGCCCTGATTGACGACCTCTCTTTCAGTGAATCCTTTAAAGATAGGAACTTGACCTTTGCCCATCTTATACAAGGCAATAGGATCAAATCATTAAAATGTGTAATGGAGGAATTTGGGCTCCATTGGAAAGAAGCTTTTGGAATATTAAGGCTCCTACACTAGGAAGCAGGTATTTAGGTCTAAAGAAGAAGCTTGGCTGTCTCTATTAGAAAAAATCTTTGAGAACAATCCTAAAATGGGCAGATTAAAAAGATGGTGCCACCTGCTAGATAATCTCAAACCCAGTACAACACCAAAGGTATGGGGAAAGTGGACATTAGATCTTAAGATATCTGGAGATAAAGAATTATGGGAGAAGGGGTGGACTCATACGAAACAATCTACCCATTGCCTTAACATGCAGGAACTGCAGTTTAAGATGTTCTTTAGATGGTACTGGGTCCCCCTTTCACTAAATAGATTTGATAAATCACAAAGCGCCCAATGTTGGAGATGCCAGAACGAAGTGGGGAGCTATATCCACATTTGGTGGGAGTGTAACGGAGTTAAGGATACCTGGATAAAGATCTTTGACGTTCTCTCATCCATCTTAAAACACAACTTTTCCCTGAGTGCAGAACAAGCTCTCCTCCATTGCAATATGGGAGAATTTAAGAATGCTGAAAGGAAGATAGCTATCCAATTATTCTTGGCAATGAAAATGTGCATTGCACGTAATTGGAAAACACTCAGAGAAGATTGAGTGGAAAAACGTAAAGGATACTATGACCCACTTAGGTGAGATGGAGAAAGGGAACTATATAAATAATAAGACTCTATCGATATATTATAAAATCTGGCAGCCCTGGAGGGATCAGTTCCCCCTCCCCCCCTGGCATTCCTCAGATACAGTAGACAGATATACCAGGTGAAAACTGATGTATTGTGGTATCTGACACTATTGACGCGGCATTATGATTATCTACGATTTGACTCTGGCCTAAAAATTGTTTTATGTGTGTGTGTGGGTGTGTTGTAACGTCTCCCCCAATTTGAGGATGATGTAGGGATGTATTCACCAGGAGGGTTTGTAATATGTATTATGCACAAGACACAGTGATGTCAAAACACATCTCATGAATACAAAAGATGAAGCACAGTGGCTGAGTGTCAAAAAAAAAAAAGAAAAAAAAAATATTCCAGTATGATGTTGCCATTAATATGCCAGTATTACTTTTTCCATTAATATGCCAGTATTATTTTGCCATTAGTATTATAGTATTACTTTTGCCATTAACATGACTGTATTACTTTTGCACATTAATATGCCCATATTATTTTGCCATTAATATGACAGTATTATTTGCCCATTAATATGCTACCCTCCTCCCCCAGTACTCACCTCCTGGCTGCTCTGTGTCCCAGGCCGTCTCCTCTGTGCAGTCTTCCCTCCTGCACAGAGTAGGGAAATACAGCCGTCAGATATAATGTACTGTCATATCCAGTGACAATTATTTTAATTTTTTTTTTATTTTATTATTTTTTGCATTTTTTTTTCTTTCGGCAGCCTAATCTAGCAGATTTAAAAAAAAATGTTTGTATCTCCCTACCTGCTGCTGCCACACATTTCTCTGGAAGGCAGAAGCCAGTCAGTGCAAGGGAGCAGAGACTTTACTAGAGACTTAGTAGGGGGAGGCATTATTTGCCTCGCTCCTGGATAGTGCTGCCCAAGGCGAGTGCCTTGTTTGCCTCACTGAATATACACTAATGTTTATAGAACATGTCCAATCATTTTTATTATCTACATTGATAGTAAAAACAATGCTTCAGGTGGTACAGTCCCTTTAAATGGATCTGAAAAAAGAAAATGTTGCAGGTTTGTCTTATTTTGTTACAGGTGGATGAATAGTTGCCCAAAATTGTCAGATCAAATGTTTTTATCTGATTCTGAATACAATTTCCATCCCCTGTTAGAGCTGTACAGAGCAGTGTGCTCTTTAAGACATTCTATTTGCCTTTTTTCATTCAAGTATTTCTATTTCTAATGCCCACACTTGATGCAATCTTTCAATCAAACATTCTGCCTACCGTTGACCTTTTAGAAGCGTAAAGATAGAGAGAATCTAGTTTTATCCAAAACACAGACTTTTAATTCAGAATCCTGACATCAGTTCTGAAGTGAGCTTGCTACAGCATCAGGACCACTAGCTGCATCTCTGGGCCCCCGGGGACCAGTTATATTGAACAAATTAGTGTTGCAGCAAACACAATTCCCCAGAAATACAGTAACTGGAATTTGGATGTTTCAAAGGCTATGTACACAGAACCATACATAATCGGAAAATCTTAGCTGAACGATCTACCAAAGAAACTACATTCTTACTAATTTTGGTCAGGATGCCCTTGAGTGCTCATCTAACTCACCCAAGCAGGTGAACATAATTATATGAACTGAACCAGCAGCATACATAATTATAATAAGCTTTCAAAGCACAATATTCTTTAAAGTGCATTAAATATGCAGTAGAGGATTTTATTGGACAAATTAATCTGAATGGCTCAAAATGGCAGTGGGGAAAAAAACCACAAACATGAACTCAATTTTGTTTTATACAATAAATGATAGAAATATGATTTTTATACTTTATAAACGAAAAGTGTAAATACGTTCCTCTCATTTATTTTTCCAAGTAAAGTTCTTAAGAGTTATTTGAATTGTACAAATGGAATATCATCAAAAGAGGACTTTTAGAAGACATCAAAGTGGCAGTAGGGTAAAACTATTGTTTGTTTTTTAAGCAACATAGCAATGACTTTTTTTTCTTCTAGTTGTCATCCCTTTGACTTGCTCATTCCATATAGTTTCTTCTGGTTGCCATCGCTCTGAAGCACTCATTCCATATAGTTTCTTCTGGTTGTCATCATTCTGAAGCACTCATACCATATAGTTTCTTCTGGTTGTAATCACCCTGAAGCACTCATTCCATATAGTTTCTTCTGGTTGTCATCCCTCTGAAGCACTCATTCCATATAGTTTCTTCTGGTTGTCATCCCTCTGAAGCACTCATTCCATATAGTTTCTTCTGGTTGTCATCCCTCTGAAGCACTCATTCCATATAGTTTCTTCTGGTTGTCATCATTCTGAAACACTCATTCCATATAGTTTCTTCTGGTTGTCATCATTCTGAAACACTCATTCCATATAGTTTCTTCTGGTTGTCATCCCTCTGAAGCACTCATTCCATATAGTTTATTCTGGTTGTCATCACCCTGAAGCACTCATTCCATATAGTTTCTTCTGGTTGCCATCGCTCTGAAGCACTCATTCCAAATAGTTTCTTCTGGTTGTCATCACCCTGAAGCACTCATTCCATATAGTTTCTTCTGGTTGTCATCCCTCTGAAGCACTCATTCCATATAGTTTCTTCTGGTTGTCATCCTTCTGAAGCACTCATTCCATATAGTTTATTCTGGTTGTCATCACCCTGAAGCACTCATTCCATATAGTTTCTTCTGGTTGCCATCACACAGAAGCACTCATTCCATATAGTTTCTTCTGGTTGTCATCCCTCTGAAGCACTCATTCCATATAGTTTCTTCTGGTTGTCATCACCCTGAAGCACTCATTCCATATAGTTTCTTCTGGTTGTCATCCCTCTGAAGCACTCATTCCATATAGTTTCTTCTGGTTGTCATCCCTCTGAAGCACTCATTCCATATAGTTTCTTCTGGTTGTCATCCCTCTGAAGCACTCATTCCATATAGTTTCTTCTGGTTGTCATCCCTCTGAAGCACTCATTCCATATAGTTTCTTCTGGTTGTCATCCCTCTGAAGCACTCATTCCATATAGTTTCTTCTGGTTGTCATCCCTCTGAAGCACTCATTCCATATAGTTTCTTCTGGTTGTCATCCCTCTGAAGCACTCATTCCATATAGTTTCTTCTGGTTGTCATCCCTCTGAAGCACTCATTCCATATAGTTTCTTCTGGTTGTCATCCCTCTGAAGCACTCATTCCATATAGTTTCTTCTGGTTGTCATCCCTCTGAAGCACTCATTCCATATAGTTTCTTCTGGTTGTCATCCCTCTGAAGCACTCATTCCATATAGTTTCTTATGGTTGTGGTTGCTGCTCCTAGATACATGCCTGTTCTTACTATGTTAGGTTCTGTGAAGAAAATGACAAGCCTACGAGCAGCTCACAGGCATAGACTGTCTATGACAAAACAAAAATTACACTCCTTACTCATTTTGAGCCTACAAACAGCTCACTGGCATAAACTGCCTATAACGAAGAAAAGTACATGCTTTGCTCATATGAAGCCTACAAGCAGCTCACAGGCATAGACTGTCTATGACAAAACAAAAATTAAACTCCTTACTCATTTTGAGCCTACAAACAGTTCACTGGCATAAACTGCCTATAACAAAGAAAAGTACATGCTTTGCTCATATGAAGCATACAAGCAGCTCACAGGCATAGACTGTCTATGACAAAACAAAAATTACACTCCTTACTCATTTTGAGCCTACAAACAGCTCACTGGCATAAACTGCCTATAACGAAGAAAAGTACATGCTTTGCTCATATGAAGCCTACAAGCAGCTCACAGGCATAGACTGTCTATGACAAAACAAAAATTAAACTCCTTACTCATTTTGAGCCTACAAACAGTTCACTGGCATAAACTGCCTATAACAAAGAAAAGTACATGTTTTGCTCATATGAAGCATACAAGCAGCTCACAGGCATAGACTGTCTATGACAAAACAAAAATTACACTCCTTACTCATTTTGAGCCTACAAACAGCTCACTGGCATAAACTGCCTATAACAAAGAAAAGTACATGCTTTGCTCATATGAAGCATACAAGCAGCTCACAGGCATAGACTGTCTATGACAAAACAAAAATTACACTCCTTACTCATTTTGAGCCTACAAACAGCTCACTGGCATAAACTGCCTATAACAAAGAAAAGTACATGCTTTGCTCATATGAAGCATACAAGCAGCTCACAGGCATAGACTGTCTATGACAAAACAAAAATTACACTCCTTACTCATTTTGAGCCTACAAACAGCTCACTGGCATAAACTGCCTATAACAAAGAAAAGTACATGCTTTGCTCATATGAAGCATACAAGCAGCTCACAGGCATAGACTGTCTATGACAAAACAAAAATTACACTCCTTACTCATTTTGAGCCTACAAACAGCTCACTGGCATAAACTGCCTATAACAAAGAAAAGTACATGCTTTGCTCATATGAAGCATACAAGCAGCTCACAGGCATAGACTGTCTATGACAAAACAAAAATTACACTCCTTACTCATTTTGAGCCTACAAACAGCTCACTGGCATAAACTGCCTATAACAAAGAAAAGTACATGCTTTGCTCATTTGAAGCCTACAAGCAGCTCACAGGCATCGACTGCCCAAAACAAAAAAATGACACGCCTTACTCATTTCGGGCCTACCAACAGCTCACAGACATAGACTGTTTGTCGGCTGTAAGGCATGGCATTCGAACGTCTGCCTCTGCATCTCCCCATGTCTCCTTCTTTATGTATTAATTAAACAAAGCATTCGGATTATACTTATACTGTGTGGATTCATTTGTATCCTCTCTATATCTACTGTGATATCATCCGACATTTTTTCTGGACACCCTATGAAATTGCAATCTCCAGTGTTTTCAGCCTGGTCTGCAGCCTTTATGCTGCCCTATTCAGGACTGGGGCAGTGACTTTTTTTTTAGAGACCTGTCCGGGCTGGCCTGTCCCCTCTACACAGGGAAAAAACAGCATTACCTTTAAACAATGTATGTCTATCTGACTGACATAGTCAAAACACTAAAGGATTGAACTCCTGACACTTGGCAGGTTGTAGCCCAATCTTATGAGGTCAACGATGTCTAGTGATGTCACACAGCATCACAGAACGCTTCCCCCTTTGTCTTTGCCCCTTTTTATTCTGCAAAGTTGGCAGTTATAGACTATGCAAGTTTTATAGGAGTCCCTGAATTTGGGAATCTTTGTTACTTTTCCATGTGGTTGAATACAGCCTAATATCCACATAAACACAGTTTATACACGTTTTATTTCTGTGGAACCAAAACGACACAACATTTTTACGTATTTGATCTAAAAGTTGACATACTGGATTTTTAATTATTATTTTTTTTATGGCATCAAAACAGACAAATGAGAACAATAAATCAGGAAGTTCACTCAGTGACGAGACAGACATTTTCCACCATAAATCCAGAAAACTCTCATTGACAAACTCCTCGCAGAGAGAAATGTTTGATTTAAATGTAGGCAGGAGGTATAACTCCTGGATTTCCACGTCCCTTTTTTTTTTTGCGAAAGATCGCCCGTGATGAGAATGAGAAGAGACAGGAAGAATTAAATAAATGAAGTAAATGGAGCAAATTTAGACAAGGATCTGTTCTCTAAATCCGAGGGGAGAACGGGAAGGATAATCTCATTGAAATCATTGAATATATATGTTTAAAAAAAAATAAAAAAAGTGTTTCTCTTTGTTTGAAGTAGTGACGACTGTATTTCAAAATAAATGATATTTATGAAGCCATTGCCATTCTCTCTGCTAGAGCTGAAAGGGATTTACATAATGACACATGAAGTGCTGAAAGGTAATCAAAAGCTGATTAAGCATAAAGTTTAATAAGGAACCATGCGACGCAGGGCTTTCCAAATATAATATCTCAGAGGCAGAGGCAAAATAAGATAAAAGGATAATATACAAAGGGGCTCTGTCACCTAAATATCGTTTACATCGTGAATGTAACACAAAACTTGTGAAATATTATGTGCTAGCACAATGTAAAGGTGTTTTTTAAAATATTTTTTTATTATACATATTTAAAGTTAAAACAAGCACTCTTCCAGCGCTTGGGTGGTACTCGCGACAGAACAATGAATAATAAAACACATTTTTGCCCATGGGATTTTAGGACAATTCATGTGTAATAGAGCAACCTTAACCTGATCCCAGTAATGGCCTCTACAAATTCAAAATTCCTAAGCCAGGTAGGAGTCATTTCTTCAAAACCCTACCCCACATGCAGCTACGTACCCGCCTTCCTGCCACAACACATGCCAACACATTGAGGAGACCTAAGGGTATATACCAGCCACCCTTGAAGGGAATAAGTACCTTAAATTTAGTTTCTACCACAGATACACATGGGATAGCCATGGCTAATGTACATTACAAATATTTTCCACCAGTGTCTAAGCTGGGTAAAGTAGGAAGGCCATTCCAAAGAACGGATTAGCTCAGTAGAATCCGCCAATGCTCAATAATCCTTTCCTTGATTTAGCAGCCTCTCCAAATATCTTCACGGTGCTCCAATCGATCTGAGGCAGCAACTGCTGGTGATTTTTATTTAATGCCTTACACATTGTTTCACGTTTGTGTATTCACTTTCACTACTCAACACTTACTATTGTTGGACTCTGATATACTACACCATGTCATTACTTTCGTCCCCTGCTCTTTGTAATTTTACTGTGAATCTACAGAATAACTAAAAATGCTGAAATATGATCGACACAATGTGATCCTGCTTATCACAACACATCAACTGTGGCTCGATATGCAAATGAACTAATGTTCAATGGGAAGAGTGTAATTTTCCAATCAAGCCACATGTGATGCCATGAGCAGAAGACGTAACGGACACATTTAAAACATAGTCTCCCTTATTTTAGGCATTTGCTTGCAGTTTTGCTAACACAGTGTATCATTTTTCATAATTTTTTTTTTTTTATTCTGTACTTTCACAGCATAGGCTATGGTAATTGTGACAGGCTGTTTTCATCGGTAGAATGTTTTAATTCACAAACCGGGCGTAGTGATACTATAGCCCAAAAAAAAAAAAAAAATCTTCCTTGTCCACACCGACATAGACCAACATTTGGAAAAAAAAAATCGAAGGAAATTCCTGATGCGTTTTGAAGCCTACGTAGGGCTTTTAGTCAGAGGTCTTTAAATGTATTTATTTTTCTTCTCTGCCTGTTGGTGTATATCCAAGTGAATATGCAAATGAAGAAGATTTTAGGATATAGCATCAGGCTCCCTGGTATGTCAATTTGCCTGGCTTTGGAGAATAAAATAATGCGGCAAAAAAAGCCAACAATTATAAATACATATTTGACCTTCTTTCACTGTGATACTTTGTATAAAGACGATTGCTACTGCTGTCCCTTTAAGAGTCATTGACTAGCATCAACCCCTCTGTGTTTAGATAATATTACATTACATTAACATTTTTTTATATAGTGACAACAATTTACCTAGAGCTAGGTACAGAGCTTACATACTAAGTTAGAAGAATACGAACAGACTGATATATGAGGTAGAGAGCACTGCTCACAGAGCTTACAATCTAGAGGCTATACAATAATCTTGAGATAATGTAGCAGTTCCCTTCTCTTACCGACCTCGTTAATTCATACACAGAGTTGTGAGTGCTGGTTCTCAGGTGCTGCTGTAATGGGTTTCCTCCCATGTACCATATTTTCTGGCGTATAAGACGACTTTTTAACCAAGGAAAATCTTCTCAAAAGTCGGGATTCGTCTTATACGCCGGGTGTCGTCTTATAGCGTTGTGAGCTCCCTCCAGCCGCACGGCTTCAATAAAGTTTGTTTAAACTTTTTTTTTAAACAAACTTTATTGACCGAGCGGCCGGAGGGAGCTCACAACGCTTCCCTCACAGCCACGAACCGGCTTAACAGCGGGAGACAGAGCAGAATGTAGGTAAGTACTGGGGATTGGGGAAGGGGAGGAGGGTGGCAAAATACTGGCATATTGAGGGGCAAAATCTATATTTTAACCTCAAAAGTTGGGGGTCGTCTACGAATGCATAAGAGTTGGGCAGATACACAGCGCACACTCAGCATTCAGGAGTACAGACCATAATACAATGATGGAATTTGATTTACATAGAGAGTGTAAATTTTACTAAGTCATAAAACAATATATGCGGATAACCAGGTCTCACACGTTTCACCTCAGAAAGCTAATCATAGACTTTGATCTAGTCTAGGTTTATGATTAAACCTTCAGAGGTAAAATGCATGAGACGCGGCTCTCCGCATATATGATTTTATTCCTTAAAAGGACACTCCCACCACAAAGTGAAAAGTTTTTATTTTATTTTGTATTGTTGATTTCAGATTTGTTTTTTGTGTTTTTTATGTGACTTTAATAAAATATGTAACTAAACAAGTGTGACTGGGTGCCACCATTTTGTTATAGTGTTTTTGGGGCCCAACCCCCCCCCCCCTTCAGTGACTTTACAGTGACACATAATGCAGTCTATAAGTCATAATTCTGACCAAAGACTTGCACTGAATGGGAGGGTAATGTAACTATTACATCACAAGGGGGTGGAGTTATGATCCTGATTGATCAGGTCAATTTCCTCTCTTTGGGTGGGAGGGCAGGTTAAAAAAAAGTTGTATGGCCACCTAGTCCTGCCCACTATGATACACAAGAGCTAGTACGAGAGCAGGGGTGCTTCATGCAGGCTTTGGCCACAATTGTAAAGTGAGACTGGCTGGAAGATTTTGGACGTTGACATGTTGCGTCACGGGAAATATTCACAAAATGGAGCCAGGAGATATACACCTAATTTTATTTTTCCTTTTATATGCAACTAATTCCATCATATAAAAAAAAAAAAACGGTGGCAAATGTGTTTGTTTTAAATGACCTGGTTATCTAGCTACATCTTATGTAAGTGAAAGTCTCTCTTTGATACAATTTACACTTTCTGTATAAACCAGACTCCATCATTGTCTAACTCCTGGCTGCCGAGTGTGCGCTGTGTTTCAGCCCAACTCTTATGCATACAACAATATTGACATAGCGGATAATATTCCATGAATTCTGTTTTCCATACATTGTGTTAATCTTTCCATGCGTGTGTCTGGAATTAGCACTGTTTATGATTCTTTCGCTGCTATGTTTAAATTAAACACTTTGCTAATTAAGATTCTGTACATGATACATCTCACTTGCTATGAGTTTCCATGTCCCTGTGTGTATGCCTTCCACTATCACCCCCTCGCATTGGTTCACAAGTTTTATTGATCACAAATATGTGATTTCAATATATTTAATTATGACATATATACCATTTGTGTTGCTTCTATATCCCTCATATCTGTTGGAATCCAGACGCACCCTTCACTTTTCCAGCCTTGTGTTTAAGAGTTTTTTTCTGGGAAGCTCCCACCTTACCTGAGTAGAATGTTCTCCCCAGCTGTTCCCACCTCCTATAACCTCCACTCCAGTACCGCACTTTATTTACTGTTCTACAGTACAATAGGAGGGGCTTTGTAGGTTAAAGATAGAAGTTTAAATTGTATCCTAGAGCTGAAATTAAGTGATGAGTGAAAAAGATGAGCATGGCAGCTGCATTTTTAATAGGTTACAGGGGAAAAAGATGAACCAGAGAGTAGGCAGGCCAGTGAGGAGAGTATTAAGGTTGTCGAGACAAGAGATCATAAGCAAGTGCACTAGAATTTTGATAGCCTCATTGCCGAGGCATGGGCAACTGCAAACAATGTTCCTTAGGTGCAAAATACAGGATTTGGCCTGGGACTGAAAATTGGGACAAAGAAGAGAGCTGGGTCAAATACAACTCAAGACCTCCGGCTCGCTCATTGGGTACAGTTGTAGCATTTTCAGTTGTAATGGTAAACTCAGGTACAGAGCTTGAGGGAGGGATGATTTTAATTCTTTTTTTTTCTAGAGGTTAAGTTGAGGTATCCATCAGGGTTCGTCCAGGGTGGCAAAAATCCTTTCACTGGCCCTGCCTTCACCAACACATCAAAAAGGTTTTGGTAGCAGTGTAGATTGATTTGTAAGGTCACTACCCAGTAGGTGAGGTTAGGTTCTCACCCTATTGAGAGTGTGCCTTAACATGGCAAGTGAGCTTAATTATGCTTTGCCTAATTCATATACCCAAAACCTCTAATTTATATTATGTTAATATAATTGTTGCCAACTTTATTAGGGTTAGAAGCACAGACAGTTTTTTTTTTTCATGCTTTATTGTCTTGTTTTATAACCAAAGGCTAAATAATATCCACGTTTTTCGTCCATGAAAATTATTTCTTGCAATAAGTGCATTCAATCATTCCAATGCCAATATGAATTTAAGTGCTCTTATATAATATACCATGTTCCCAATTAGGGATTAATTAGCTTCTGCTGTACAACACATTATGCAATCAGCATGTGTTCTGTGCATAAAAATGTTTAGAAAATGGATTTTTGTTCTGAACATTACATTACTGCAGGAATAAAATTAACTGTATGCATATGCATATTTTTTATTTTGTTTCAGCAAAGGGAAAAGAAGACGATCTGTGGCTGAAATGTATCCACAATTAAATAAAGGCCATAATAAAATTAACAACTTTTAATAGGTAGTGCACTAAAACTTCAAGCGTAGATGGTTTCCATGGGATCCTAACTAATCGCTTACATGAATGAACCACATACAAAGTAGAGTGAAACAGACATACATAGTGGCAAATTAAGAGTGTGTGTGTGAGAGTGTAAGCATGAGTGTCAGAGTGTGTGAGAGTGTAAGCATGAGTGTCAGAGTGTGTGAGAGTGTAAGCATGAGTGTCAGAGTGTGTGAGAGTGTAAGCATGAGTGTCAGAGTGTGTGAGGTGTAAGCATGAGTGTCAGAGTGTGTGAGAGTGTAAGCATGAGTGGCAGACGAGTTATGAGTGTGTATGTGAGTACAGAGTGTAAGTGTGTGTGAGTAGCCGATAAGGTTGCCACCCAGCCGCTAGTTTACCAGCAGTGTAAGTGAGTTTGAAACCAAGTGTGGTTACTAGGAGAAAATTGAATTCAAATTATTCACATTGATTATGATAATCAAGTGTGAAAATAAAAATAATTTGAGATGATAATATTATCATCTCATATTTTTATTTTCACACTTGATTATCACATTCAATATGAATAACAGTGATTCATCTTTATATATATAGTCTTTATATCCATGGCATTAAAAGTCACATGTACATATTTATAGTGTTAAAACCATGCATTATGAATGTTTTTCATTACATTATGGGATTTACTCATAAAAAAGAGAATTGCAGGACATTTAGAAGGCAATTTCAAAATTAGAGAGAGAGAGAGAGAGAGAGAGAGATGGGACTGTGAGAGCAATGGGTTTGTACATGTGTGTGTCTGAGTGAGTGGCAGGAGGGGAGTGTGAGAGCAATGGGTTTGCATGTGTGTGTCTGAGTGAGTATCAAGATGGGAGAGTGAGGAGATGGATTTGCACATATGTATCTGAATGAGTGGCAGGATTGGGGTGTGAGGCTTGCATGTGTGTATCTGAATGAATGGTAGGATAGTAGTGTGAGACTGATAGGTTGGCACGTGTCTGAGTGAGGGGCAAGATGAGAGCATGAGAGACAGGTTTACATGTGTGTGTGTGCTTCTGAGTGGGCATGTCTGGAATTGAAATTTCCCAAAAGGGGAGGAGTTAGTAATATAGCCACACCCTCATGGAAGGTGCCAACAAAAAACCTGCACCTAGGATCAGTCCTCGAGATGAAAGTTAATCTTGAACTCTAGACTCGGACAGAGTCGGCCCCTATTGCAACCTTGCAAAATTCTATTTATGAGAAGTGGTTAAGGCATGCAAAATGGAGGGGAGCAAGGTTAAACTTGCCTCCCATTCAGTTCAATGGGGGAAGAAAATTAATTACTTTTCAGGTTAAACTATCGAGTAAGACTTAGTCTCCAAAACCTTGAATCATTTAAATAAATGCTCTCTGGTATTTAACTGGTTAAAATCATCACCGCATCTGTTAAGTAAAAAATGTTCCCACACTACACCTGGACCCCAAGCTTCTGAAATGTCCGCTGGGCCTTTCATATCTAATGGGGCATAGAACTGGGCAACATGCCCCTGGTTCTCTGGGGAAAAGGGAAAAAATCATTTTAGTGAATAGCTTAAGGTGGTCGAAGTGGAAGGTGGAAGTCAAGTTTGATCTCCCAAATCGACCACCTTGAGACTAATCAAAATGTTAGTGAATAGAACCAGCAGTCATCAAAACATCTGAGTATATGTTCCAAACAGACAGTTTACACTTTATCATTCCTCAGAATAAGCCTTCAAGGGTGAAACGCATTAGGTTGACCTGTTACAGTACATAACCCTGTTACATGATATTTTTTATCTCATATTGCATATTGTACTTTGATCCATTGGTTTGCGTTATATTTTTGAGATGTGAATTCATTAAATGAAGGCATTATATTTTAATTCTCTATCTTGATACCATCTTTTACCACTATATCTATATCTATATGCTGTCTAAACTTCCCCTCTTCTCTACACTTTTTCTTCTTTCCTCCTGGCACAGACGTTTACAGAGTTTCTCAATTCTCTGTAGAACACAACTAAAATAGTTTCTACTCTTCATAAACCCAGATTGACTTTGGCCATATCTTAGAAGGCTTTCAAACTATTTCCACAACACAGGTGTCCAGCTAGAAGGCCTGTAAATTCCGGAGGCTGAGACGGTGATGCTTTTTCGGATTGTTGGCACCACATCTGGCACCATGCCAGAAAAAAAAGAACCCTAAAGATTAAATGACAAGTGAAAAGGGTAGGGGGATACATTTTTCCCTTGGAGATTTATCTACCTTAATTTTGATGTTGCACTTTTTTTTTTCACTGTGTCCGCCAAGAACAACTTTGCTGTCAAATTTGTGAATAATGTATTTGAAAACAGACATCTGTTCTTATTTGGCATTCTCCTGGTCCACGCTTAGTTTTTAATAAAGTGCCATTATCATTCAGAGACACTTGATTCTTGCCACCAATATGCTACTGGCATCATTTCTTATTGGGGGGGGTCCAGGGATAATTGCCCTATTGCCTATCCCCCATGTGTGTTATGGCCCTGGGGCCTTTTCTCTAGACCCCAACCTTATTTTATGTAAGAGGGGGGGGGGGGGTTATAAAATCAAAATCAATGGGGTCAGGGTTTTTTTCCTTCGCCCATTGAAATGAATAGGATCAAGCGTAATCTCACTCCTCTTCATTTCGGATGGCTTCACTTCATTTTGATCATGGAAAAATGGTTAGTGAATACCATTTTTGAAGGTCAAAATGCGGCATACAAGAGGGGGGGAGGGTAAATCTGTCCAAGGTTGGTGGTAGAAATAAGACTTTATTGAATAGATCCATTGGACTCAGTACCTGCCTTGATCTCACCCTCCTGATTATCAGACTTCACACTGCAGAGGTGATTTGTAATGTAATCTCGTCTCATCAGTAGCACATACTTTTGGCTCCTCACACTAGCCCACGGTGGACATTGCCAGGTGCCTGGAACCTTTTACCAGCTAAATTAATTTTTTCACTATAACCAATAGTTTCAAAATGTATTGGAATTGTACTATTTTTGTTCAATCACTGTTACACATAAGTTCGCAGCAAATGGAGGTTTTTTTAACCTTTCCGAAACGTTTAATATGTGTCTACTTTATACATCCGGACCAATGTAGAAATTGAAATGTAGGCATTTTTTCTACCGCATTGAAAAAAGTCCTTCTTTAAAGTTAAAAAGAAAACAAAATTTCGGCAGAAGATTTTGAAGCAAACCTTGATCCGCCAAATAACTTTTGATGACATCTCCTCCTCCTCTATTGGCTGTGTTCATCACAAGTGAGCCTCGCGCACAACCAATGAGGGAGACAGCCAGTCACCTGACCAGCTATCTCTGCTGCCATAGGGTACTTAATTAAATGGCAACCCACTAGTCTTTAATTACCTAAATTTGATTTCCGCGAATGAGAAAAGACTATCTTATCTATACACCATTCAAAAGACACTTCTGACACTTCTTTGAATACATATACTACGGAGATGTGCTGAGATGTGATATTCTAAAGTCTGGCACATCCTTCACAAATGGGGCTCAATGACAGGGTGGCCCCTACTTATTTAATTATGTCTCTGCCTAAACAGTGCTGTGAATAACAAAATAGTCCCTCACCTTGCTTTACTACCAATATTTTACAATTATGAGTCAAATTAAAATTTTCTCTGATACAAATAGACACAGCAAAGAGACAGATTTTCTTTTTAAATGTGGTTATGTCAGATGATAATTTAATTGTATTTCTCCGATCTCAGCAGCTTGTTCCCGACGAAGGTGTACGCTGTCACCGCTGAAAAATGCATGCTGAATTGATGGGTGGGTAAATATATATATTCAAGCATTATTAAAAAAAAGATATATCACTTATGGAATATACATTGTGTAACAGTACGCAATAAACTGCTTCCGAGGCATTTCAAACATAATAACTTGCTCCATGAATCAAAATCATAGTCCATTAAACAGATTTTATTCATATACCACTGAGACAATAGTTGGCAAAAAAAAAAAAAGCAGTATGAAGTGGCAATCTTTATTGCATTGTTAAGAAATAGAAACAACTGATGGTGTTATAAATCATTCTTAGCGAACATCAAACACAGGTTATGTGTTTGTTTGGGGATTTGTAAGAATTATTTCCCCTTTTGTAAAACCCAGAGTTGAGTTTTTGCATTAAAACGTGCCAATATTTTATTGGAAGGATTGCGAACATTATCAAATGATTCTAGAAGTGTGAATCCAGGTTGTATAAGGTGAAAGACAGCAAAAAAAGATGCGTTTTCAAATCTCTGGTGCAATGTAATATACGATGCCAGGACTGAGACTATTAAAATCATTTATTAAACTTCGCACTAGAAAAAAAAATGCTGTCTGGCACAAAGAGAAAAAGGACACTTTTTTAAGATGCGGAATTTTGAAAATACAGAGGAGAAAAAACGTGTGGGGAATTTGTTGCAATGCTTACCTCCCACCACTAGGCGTCTTTATTCAGAGGCGTTTTGAAGACCTCTACATCTCACCTAAACAAGCGTTGGTCATTCCAGCACCATCCCTCATTATTAGGGTTGCCCCCTTGTTTCCTAAAAAAAAATACCGACCATGTAATTGCCTCCATTGAGTTAACATTGGCATCATGTACATTTTTTACAAGCCTGCTGGTAAAATACTGACTGGGTAGAAAAGCTACTTATTAGGTGTCCCCATCTGCCATACAAACTAAGGATTGCTATGTCTCAGTGTATGCAAAGAAGGCCTCTGGTACCTTGTAAGAAGGACCAGTGCTACTCATAGGCAAGGTAGGCACCGGCCTAGGGTGCAAATCTGCTAGGGCCACACCCAGAAGTCTGCAGAATATATCCAGCGGTAACAACTCCTCCTTATATGTGAGTGACTGGACCAATAGAAAATTGCCAGCAAATCCTAAGTGCGTCATCCATAGCCCAGCGACCATCAGCCATATGATATGTCAGGAACCAGAGTAAAACCTTTTCCACGTGTGTCTCCTTAACCAGTAAGCATTCATAATAGAGCTTCTTGATCCTAGGAGATATCTGATGGCCCTTTGGAGTCAAGAAGGAATTTCCACCCCCTTGGAGGCAAAATCAAAATAGCTTCCTTAGGGGTTTTTGCCTTCTTTTGGATCGAACGCTGGAATGATAGGTAGAAGGGTTGAACATGATGGACTTGTGTCTTTTTTCGACCTAAATTACTATGTTACTATGTTAACTGGAAAGCCAACAGTGATTAGAACTCGGAACTCGGAATGCTCATGTCTGCAACAATTGTATCTGCCTGGATTTCAAGAGCAATAAAAAGTCAAAGTCTTCAGTGTACCATCACGCAAATAGCATCACATTCGTGCCAACACGCAAACTCTGCCTGTTAATAAGCCATCTCTTTCACATGTAACCAATTGTTTCTCAAAAAATTACTGAATTTCCTTCCGTACACCTCGTGGGTTACATTTCCGGCGAATAAACTTCTGTATGCCAAATGTAGGTAAGATATCTAGATATATTAGTCAACCCAACATCAATAGATTTTGTGTTTATTTGTAAATTTGTTCCCCCTGAGGAAGTCCTTACTTCTGTTTCTGGATGAAACGCTTAGGGCTTTATTTATAATTTAATTAACTACGGTCAGACAGCCTGCCAGAGAACCCACTCCACACTCTACATAAGGAGGTCAACAACATCTTCGGTCTTGTCTCGTTTGCTGGTAACCGGAGGATCTCGGACCAATGAGCATACAATTCTGCCAATATCGAGAGTGGATATAGAGCCTGTCATAGAGCCTTGCGGCTCCAAGTTTTATTCATTTTAACTTAAATGCAACTTGTTCTTGTTCTTGCAACTTCTCCCTACCTTCAAATGAGTTGTATACAATTGGGAACCAGGAGATCCCTTGGGCAGAAGAGAACTTTCATTTATAAGGGAGTATAGTTTATTTTCTTCTTTTGTTTTTCTGATAGATTTTTATCACTGATATTAGATTACAATAATTTTATGCCATTATTTTCATTCATCAGTTAACCCCTTCATGACAATGGCTTACCTTATTTTTGATGATTCTGGACAATAGCTTCAATGTATCCCCACATTATCTATATCATTTTTTTTTTAGAGGACAGACAGGGCTTTCTTTTAAGACCATTTTCTGAGACAATTTAATAAAGAGTGTAAGAATGGCAAAAATGTGACTTTGGAGAATGATTTTCATTTTGAGACTATGGGTGTCGAACTTAGTCTCCAAAAAATAGCTCAGATCATGTTGCCTCCCATTACTTTCAACGGAGAAGTTTCCAACCTGAGTTGCTGAATTTGAAAAATGAAAAGTTGTCCTCCAAAGTCGAATTTTAGCGAACAGACCCATCTGGCACACGATCAAGGAGTGTCAGTGAGAGAGAGGCAGGCTTTTTGGGGCTATTCACTAATGAAATGCTGTTTTTGTTATGAATTGATTGTAATTGTTTTCATTTGTGTAACACAGATTTCAGACGTAAAAGTGTTCTCAACCCATGTGTATTTTCCCTAAGAAAAGTGACTATCGTGATTGCAATGTTACCGCTGTGAGAGGGTGTTACCGCTGTGAGAGGGTGTTACCGCTGTGAGAGGGTGTTACAGCTGTGAGAGGGTGTTACCGCTGTGAGAGGGTGTTACCGCTGTGAGAGGGTGTTACAGCTGTGAGAGGGTGTTACAGCTGTGAGAGGGTGTTACCGCTGTGAGAGGGTGTTACAGCTGTGAGAGGGTATTACCGCTGTGAGAGGGTGTTACCTACTACCATGCACTTTATTTTATCTCCCAATTCAAATATGACTATGTGCACTTAGCATGAAACACGTAAAGCTAGGTTTTCCAGATTTTACCGTTTATTGCTGTCTTGTTTGGTCTTCTCACGATGTACTGCTGTTTTTAAATATATGGAATTAAAGACTACATTTTAGTAGTGATACCTGGCATTTTGGTTTCAACCTATGGATTATCTCACCTTAACTCACCTGCTACTCACCTTAACTCACCTGCTATTTACTTCAACTCAACTGCTAATCACCTCAACTCACCTGCTACTCACTTCAACTCACCAGCTACTCACCTAAACTCATCTGCTACTCACCTCAACTCACCTGCTACTCACTTCAACTCACCTGAAACTCACCTCAACTCATCTGCTACTCAACTCACCTGCTACTTACCTCAACTCACCTGCTACTCACCTAAACTCACCTGCTACTCACCTAAACTCACCTGCTACTCACTTCAACTCACCTGTTTCTCACCTAAACTCACCTGCTACTCACCTCAACTCACCTGCTACTCACTTCAACTCACCTGCTACTCACCTCAACTCACCTGCTACTCACCTCAACTCACCTGCTACTCACCTCAACTCACCTACTACTCACTTCAACTCACCTGCTACTCACTTCAACTCACCTGCTATTTACTTCAACTCACCAGCTACTCACCTGCTTCTCACCTCAACTCACCTGCTTCTCACCTAAACTCACCTGCTACTCACCTCAACTCACCTGCTACTCACCTCAACTCACCTGCTACTCACCTCAACTTACCTGCTACTCACTTTAACTTACCTGTTAGTAACTTTAACTTACCTTTTAGTGAATAGCCCCGATTGCCATTTACTATGTTTTTTGCATTTATTAGATCACAGTGATCACATTAATAATTGCAGAAAATAATGGCTGATCATGGTCTGCCTAACTGTCAATACATTGTCAGGAAGGCGTTAAGGAGTTATTTCTCAGGTGTAGCACTGGCCTGCAGTGTAGCATGCACACAAAGCCAGCATGACAAGCCTTGCTGTCACTCACCACAATTGTGTCCTTATTCAGTAAGCCCAATAGCATTGTTGCCTTATTTCAGTGCTAAATATGGTCGCCCTCTCCGGTTATTTATATCCCTTCCGTACAATTGAAAAACCCTCAAATTAAAAATGTATACATAAAGCATTGTGGGGGAGGGGGAAGGACATCACTTTGTCCCTGATAAATGTGATGTTATTATTTTAAATGGCAGCAATACTACACAATAGACCATTGCGTTATAAGATAACAACATGTTTTAAAAGTATTGTGACCGCATTCTTTGCAGACAAGTTATGTATCAGAAAACGATTACCGAAGGCTATTTATCTGGAGGAAGCAGGCGAATACTGAGCCAGGCGAATCCAGGTGAACATCTACTAAAGTGAACAAGCTGCTTGAATGGAGGAGTTAGAAGCAAAGAAGGAGTTAAAAGGCAAGAAGGAGGGTAAAGTATAAATCCCTGTTTATTCTGTTTATATTGTGTGGTTTACATTAGAGAGCATGTTGGACAATGCCACTAAGTGCATGTCTTGCAGCATGCATGCTGTCTTGGAGCAAGTTCCCCAGGGTCCATACCGCTCCTGCAGATGTGAGCAGGTTGCTGCTTTGGAAAATATAATATTAGATCTAAAGAGGAAACTGGCAACACTTAGGGACATAAGCAACGTGGAGCGGAGTTTACTGCTCACGGAGCAGGCATTGGCTCGGGCCAGTGTAAAGGAGGGTGATGATGGAGGAGAAGAGGTTTCTAGGGCAGAGAGCTGGGTTAGTTGTGTAAGGGGCAGTAGGGGTCGGAGAGCTAGGGAGGCTTGTTCTGAGCTGGTTTACCCCAACATGTTTGCCAGCTTGTGTGAGGATGCTGGGGGGATTAGCTCAGAAGAGGCATTTCTGGGGCAGGCTGACTCTCCTAGCAGCCAGGTGAGTAGCCTATCCAGCACAGTTGGGAGCCAGGACACTAGGAAGGCTAGACAGGTTGTGGTGGTAGGGGATTCTATTATTAGGAAGGTAGATAGGGTAATCTGTCGCCAAGACCCTGAATGCCGAACTGTATGTTGTCTCCCGGGTGCTCGGGTTCGGCATGTTGCGGACCGGGTAGGCAGATTATTGGGAGGGGCTGGGCATGATCCAGCGGTCATAGTACACATTGGTACTAATGACAAAGTTAATGGTAGGTGGGGGTCCTTAAAAATGATTTTAGGGAACTAGGAAATAAGCTGAAGGAAAGGACCTCCAAGGTAACATTCTCGGAAATATTACCAGAACCACGCGCTACGTCAGGAAGACAGTGGGAGCTTAGGGAGATTAATGCGTGGTTGCGAAGGTGGTGCAAGCAAGAGGGATTTGGGTTCTTGGAACACAAAACTGGCTAAAAGATAGAACACAGAGGGTTGTTGTAAATGGAAAAGCCTCAAATTGGACCAGGGTATTGAGCGGAGTACCTCAGGGGTCTGTTTTGGGACCTCTTCTTTTTTATATGTTCATTAATGATCTCCCACGCTGTGCTGAAAGCCATGTCTCAGTGTTTGTTGATGACACAAAATTAGGTAAGGTAATAAAGACTAATATTGATGTTTTTTCTTTACAGGAAGATTTGGACAGAGTGGGGGACTGGGCAAGAAAGTGGAAAATGAGGTTCAATATAGACAAATGTAAAGTTATGCATTATGGGAAAAATAATAACAAAGCAACATATACGTTAAATGGTATTTCCATGGGAAAAACTACTAACGAAAAGGATTTAGAAATCATTGTAGATAACAAACTTGGCAACAGTGCCCAATGCCAGTCAGCAGCTGCAAGGGCCAATAAGATATTGGCATGTATAAAACGAGGTATAGATTCACGGGAGGAGGACATCATCTTGCCTCTTTACAAATCAATGGTAAGACCTCACCTTGAATATGCAGTACAATTCTGGGCACCAGTCCTTAAAAAGGATATTAAGGAACTAGAAAAAGTGCAAAGGTGAGCTACAAAATTAATAAGGGGATTGGAGGATCTTAGTTATGAAGAGAGACTTAAAAAATTGCATTTATTTACTTTAGAAAAAAGGCATCTTAGAGGGGATATGATAACATTATATAAATATGTGCAGGGCCAATATAAGGAGCTCTCCGGGGACCTGTTCATTAAAAGAAATGTACAAAGAACAAGAGGTCACCCCCTGAGACTGGAAGAGCAAAGATTTCTTAGACAGCAAAGGAAGGGATTCTTTACGGTAAGGACAATAAAGTTATGGAACTCCCTGCCAAGAGAGGTAGTGCTATCAACCACAATAGATGCATTTAAAAATGGTCTGGATGTTTTTTTTTTAGAAAAGCAGAACATACAGGGGTATTAATAATAGAATAAGCATTAATAATATAGCTTTTTGATCCAAGGAGAAATCTGATTGCCCTTTTGGAGTCAAGAAGGAATTTTTCCCCCTAGGAAGCAAAATTCAAAATAGCTTCCTTAGGGGTTTTTTTTGCCTTCTTTTGGATCAAAACGCTGGAATGATAGGTAGAAGGGTTGAACTTGATGGACTTGTGTCTTTTTTCAACCTAAATTACTATGTTACTATGTTACCGGTATATTATTCCGCTGGGGTGCTCAGTACACAGTTTTTGGTTTATAAATCCAGGAAAGTTCCCATTAACTATGAATTCTCTGGAAGACTCCCTTTGCATGCTGTTGTTCATTTCGCCAGCAGACTGCCACTGACCCATAAAGAATTAGAAACAATTCTAATAATAGGGGCCAATGAAAATCGGAGCTACCTGAGTGGACCATATGATGTAACACATTCAAAAAATAGTATGTTGCCCCCATATTGCAAGAGGGATGTATACACTGCTTTTTAGGCTTTTTGTTTGCATGCTTTTGAATAAACAGGAGCAAGAGGGATGTGTTAAAGGTTGCCTTTGATGAAGCAAAGTCTTTTTTTTCAACCAAAATCACCACATTATACTGTTAAATCTCTAGTGAGCTTTTCAGTGAGCTGAAGTCTATCAAACAGATGGAAGAATGGCATTAGCATTGTTATTATAAGTGATGAGACACTTCTTATTTAATAATCCGAGCATTAATTTATTAAACATTAATTAAAATTGGCAACATACCTTTGTAAAAAAAAAAAGGAAGTTTTGGATTCAGAGTTTCTATGAAAGCTATTTCTTTCCACATGTCATTCTGTTAGTAGCATGAAATTAGCATGGTCATTAGCTAAATGAGAAAATAATTAGCATTTGATAAATGAAAGTGTTTGTGATCTATGGAAAATGTTGGTAAAGTCAGTGTGGTGTGTAGGAAAAGATCTAATTCAGGAAGTCTTGAAATCCTGGGTAAGATTTATGTCTCGATGATTCATCTACTTCTTGTTTAAGGCTATTTAACAAAGCTATTCAAGTAGATCTTGTTCACAGTGTCCATGTTTTCCTTTTTGGAAACATGTCTTTGCGATGTTAATACAATTAATCAGTGGAGTGTTTCTATAGCTAAAGCCTGTTAAGAAAACATTTTACAGAAGCTCAATGATGGTGCGTGGACCAGAGAAATGGAACTTGGGCACCAAGAGCAATTAGGTAGCTTGTAGGGATGTCATACACCTCTAGGGATATCATACAAAGAAGAAATAGCCTCATTTGTAGTTGCTACTCCAGCTGGCACCCAACTGCACACACCCAAGGTCAAAAAGTGTCAGGCTCCTGGGTCTCCTCACTCACTGCCCGGGGGGCACTCACCATCTCCAGGTCCCCTGCTACTCCTGTATCCCACAGTGCGATCACACCATTGTGTGGTAGGCTGCATCCCCGGCCTTGAGTTGCAAGCAGGCCGCGAGTAATGCTTGCTTCTGCATTACACTTGCAGGGGGGGGGGGTGTCTCCGTGCCTGATGGCGTCCTTGCATTGGTGGATGAAGGGGAGGTGGGATAGGGGGCTGACACTTCCCCAATGTGTGCCATACAGACCTATGGAGAGGGGTTGCTGAGGAGTGGAGCCTGTACTGACAGCTCTGTAAAAACCCCTCACACACTTCATTCTTTGTTTGAATATTGAGCTGCTAAGTATGGTTCTCCATGCTTAGTTCCCAACTCACTCCAGAGTTCTTAGACCCCATGATTGTCCCTCTGATATCTGACCTTTATGGACTACTCTGAATTCTCCAATCCTGACCTGGCTTGTTATTCATTTTGACCCTGTGCTACCTGCCCTGACTCTGGCTTGTCTCCAGTTTTGTATCTCCGCTGCCTGCATTGAACCCTTGCTTATCTGTACCATTCTTGTGGACCATTTACAGACCAGACAAAAAGTCTCTCTAAATCTACCATAACTACATGCTCACTCTTGCTCACAATGCCCTACAATCCCTGCATGTCCTACAATCTCAGATCCAGTACAGACCCTTCTTGCAGTTGGATCTGGATCTAGCTACTATAAAAAGGAGGCAGGTACCTTATCTTATAGAACTCTTTGTATGTGAAATATTCCTTTTATTGAGTTACGACATTTAATGCATTTTGTACATTGATATTTTTTTTTGTTTTATCTTTATGTATAATTATATACACTGCTCATTCTTCCCCCAACTTATATAAGAATTTTGATATTTTTAAATATGGAAATTTATTTATTTCTCATTCTGGAGATGGTCCTTAGGATACATTTGAAAACAATTCATAAATGTATAAAATCCCTCAGTGAAAGGTTCTTCTTGCTGGTGATTGGTAGCTGGGAATCTATAACTTACGTTCAGTTATTTGTACCTCAAGGTTATCTCACCTGCATGTGAGATCTTTAACTGAGAGCAGTGCACAGGTCCTGTGCCCTCAATCTCAGGAGGGCCACTAGGACACTGTCCATACTTTTACCTTCTTGTAACATCTATGAAGGAAAGTATTATCTGCAGATTCTCTGTAGACTCATTAAACCAGACCATGCACATCCCACTGCTGCTTATAAATCAGCTGGCTGAAATAGTTTGCCCATGATGGAGTCTCTCAATTTGTTATTACACTGTTAATCTTTATTATTTGTACTTGGAGTCTGTTTGAGGTACTCACCACACTTGTACACTAGAGTTCCTGACCTCCAACTCAAAGTCATCCTTCTTATTTTTGTTACACGTTGAATGCATCACCATTTATGTTGGTACATCTCCCTACATGATCTACATTTTATACCAACAACTAGTGGAGCGGCTGCTCCCACACCTGGTAAGCCTGATAGGTGTGCTTGGTCTATAATGTCATATATAATTATTGATGACTCACACATACCAATGAAGGAAACAGATGGTCTCTGTACTGTGTCCGCATATTGCCACAGAATGGCGCTCTGTAAAATTGTAGTCTCCTAGTTCCTGCTTTTGAATAGTGCACGGTTGTTGCTTTATTCAAATGGAATTTTTAACACATCAAGCGTTGGCTTCTGGAGCATTCAAATAAAATCTGGGGGCGTACGTTGTCTTTATGGACAGCTGTTGCAAAAAAATAAGTTATGCTTAATTGAAATATAGCATCAGGTGTAGGCATTTTATATACAAATGCTTTAATGAAAGAATACAAATGAAGTATCTTATTAAGACATTTTACTCCACATTCCTGCACCAGGAGGCAGACATATTGTTTAGAATCTATGGTCAGATGGGTCAGAGCTTTGTTCAAGGTGAGTGAAGATCTGGCCCAAAATTCTGTCTGCCCCCTGAGCAAACTAAATGGATTAAAGAAGGCTTAATAAGGCACATAATTTGCATTCTTTCATTAAATAATTTCTTTATAAAACATTTACACTTGATACAATCTTTCAATTAAACGCAATTTAATGTTTTGCTACAGTTATCCCTTAATAATAATAAAAATCCCCTGTTGCTGATTATTCCCCTTTTAAACCGGCTTGCACACATCCTGTGCATTTTCACGCCTCTGTGAGTTTAACATGTCCTTAATGCTTCTTTAACAAAGTTTTCTGACTTTAATTGACTCTGAGAATGTTTCAGAGTTGAGAATGGAGAAATGATTGCTGCATAATGTTGGTTATCATCCTTTTGTCTGGTGATGCATAAAGGATATGTACTACACGGGATAAAAATGGGGATAATAGAGCTCCATTCACTTAGCTGTTAATGCTGCAGTATTATCCAATAGAAAAATATTTAACGTAGCATTTAAACGTGCAATGCATAATCATTATAAAGACAACGTATTTAATGAAAAAGGGTTTGATTTAGATGGCACATGCTAAAGATGTAATATTTACACTGCATTTCTAGAAAAAAAAGGAACACAATTCACTGAGTATTTATTCCGATCCCGGAAAAACACTTGAAAAAAAAAAAAAATACATTGCAGGTCAAAAAAACAACACTTTGTCCCAGATAAATTCGATGTGTGTTATTATTTTAAATGGCACCAATAGCACACCACAGAACATTGTGTTTTAAGATAATAACCTGTTTTAAAAACGCGGTGAGCGCGTTCTTTGTAGATCGGTTTATGGATCTGAAAAATATGAGAATTATTAGGAACATTTTATCACGGAAAGGGTTAAAGTACACTTATGAAATGACATTCAAGGTTAGCTCAACCCGACTCATTTTCTGTTCTTTGTACACGTGTTTGTGTGAAGTGCACTTTTCTTTCTGTGTTTTAAGACAAATGGCAGTTCTCTTGTATTTTGACATTCAAAATCATTCCACAGAGGGATCTCAATTCACTGACACCAGAGATTATATAGAAGGCGGGCTCACTTCCTCTACACCGGTATTCGTGTTCCACTCTGAACAATACTGTCATTGGCCATTACTGTGGAATCAGTCTCGCTCTCTGTTGAAGTCAGCTGTTTCAAGTGCTTGGGGCTTGGTTTCAACCAGTGCGTTGATGTTACACAAGAGTAAGGGCATGGGGGCATATGCTTGACTGCTGCTATAGCAAATGCAATACCCCTATTACATTTTACATGCTCAATTTAAAAAAAAAAAAAAGTTGAGGGACAATCCTTGTTTCTATATTTTTTTTTTACTTGTTTGGTTAGGTTGGTGGACCACTTTGTAGAATAGTAGCAAGCTGATATCATCCTCAGGTTACACCTTAGTTGTCTCTTCTAGCTTTCTTCAGACATAATTAGTCAGTTCTACAGTATGTACACTTCTACCGAAAGAACACCCTACAGAGTCTAAATGAACGAGAATTAGGGATAGATCACTAGTAAAAACCTCTCTGGTGAGGATATAGAGAAAAAAAACAATGATAGGGATTTCTTTAGTCACATTCCCATCTGCATTTTCCTACTGGTCCTACTAAGTGCTGGTCAACTGACCTCGATGAGCATACTGTATCACACATTTCGATATTTGGCAGAGGAAGGAGGTCATATGTAAACAAGGACTTCAGAATGACTACTAACATTTTATGATGCTGACAGTAATCATACGTATCACTAAATCTGTCCTATTACTACCAGCTCTTAAAATAGCAGTAATAAACAACAAACTCAAGGTCTCTCCATATCGGTTAAAATGAGATTACAATAACATTTATTTATATAGCACCAACAATTTACACGGAGTGTGCATAACTGCCAACAGTGCAACTTTTGCTGGGACTGTCCTATTTTCAGGTTCATCCCGGCATTAATACTGACTATGCACAGTGCTGGAAAGGGTTGTGGTGGTCAATGGTGCACATATGAATCAATTGGTGGTCATTATTAGTGAGTCCAAAGTCCTCCACATCTATGTGAAGCATAGCCACTTCGGGACATGGGAGGACCTAGCTGGCAAGGGCTTTGGTAAGTATAGCGAACATGTGGGTCCTCAAATTCAGTATACTGAGGGTACTCCCACCATGTGTGTAGGTACGTCTCAATGGTTTGGCATCCTCTATATAACACACACATAGATGGAAATATATTTTTCAGCTTCCAGAAAGTAAGTTGCTCTTAAGCTCCTTCCTTAATTCAAATACAAGTAGTTAAAGAATGTGTGTTTGTAAAGGTCAGTGACCATTCTTCGTCAGAACTTGGCATAGTGAAGAAACATTCCCAGCATTATTTAAAACAAGCCAGATTGATAAATAAAATGTCAGTTATTTGAGAGTATGGTATGGATATGAGTTGTGGTGTCCGTTTCTTTGACATGTATGTGAATTAAAGAAAAGTCAGGTCAGGCGTGCCATGGAAAGTAGTAAAATTATAAAAATGTTACCATATTTGTAAAACACAAAATAATTTGTTTTCAAGCATGTGGTGATAATCTCTCATTTGATGGAGCATTTAGGGCTTGAAGCCTTATGTGTCAACTGTGTACCCCTCGTAGATAGCAATAATCTATACAGCCAAAGTCGGTATGAATACCTCACTGTCGACAAGAGGACCTGGTAAGTCAAAGATTTATGGGTTGTCCAGGGCTTAAGTTGTAATTGAGTAGGCAGTTGCTTTCTATATTGACTCATGCTAAAGTGCTATGTGGAAGGGCAGATGAGTACATTTGTTTCACAGTGCCTGATGGAGGCAAGTCTGAAAACCCAGAAAAGGGGCTGTCTTAGCCCACAATAGCTGGGTCACATTGTGACATATCACAATCCATTGTCATCCTCGGACAAATTTGGGAGGATGAATAGGGTGAATTGATCTTGGTTGCCTTAAAGGGACAGTCTAGTCCCCAAACTTACTTTGGTGTAAGATGAAGATCGCAGCTTGTATAGTGCACAGGATTTTTCCCAGTGTGATTTGATGCAGGCATTCTGTATAAATCATATTTTAATATTTGACTCACGCCCTCCCCCAGTGATTACTCTGCATGTTTACTGCAGGTGCTGTTGCACTGATATATAGACACTGAGCATATCACGTTCTTTTTCATTTAGTCACTTCCTGTGTGCCTCAAACTGATTATATTGTGCGGACTCTGAGTGACCATGCTCTTGTACACAGTAGGATCTTTTAACAGTACAACACATTGTCTGATGACATCACTAAAGAGACAGGAAATTCCATTATTCTCATTGGTTCCTGCAGCATAAAAAAAAGGAAATTGACTTTTACTCAGCTAGTGTGGGCAGTCCTGGCTGCTTGCAAACTGCTGTAATTTCACAATTTCATCCAGCTATTTTATATTTTAAGCAATGCAAAATCTGCATTTTAAAGTACTTTGAAAGCACATTAACATGCATTAATATTTGGAAGATGCATTTTGGGCATTAGACAGTCCCTATAACAGTTAGGCAGACCAGGATCATCCATTATTTTTTGCATTTATTGATGTGATCTATGTGACAATCAATCACATTGATCACATGCAATAAATGCAAGATATACATTACATTTCAATCAATGCGGTGTCTAAAAAAATGGAATCAAATGAATCAATCTGTCCTTATGGGGGAATTATTTTAGAAGCAAACATAAACTTTTATTTAAATGCATCATCACTAAAGTAACAAAATAGCCCTGCTGGACTGGGATTTAACTCTTCATCCATCCTCCTCTGAGGACAGCGACAGCGGCATGAGAGATAGGGAAGCCATGTTCTTTTTTTTTCTGCTGGAATATTATTTGCTTTAATAGATGAATTAATTTGTGGAAGTCAAATAATTATGTTGGAAGGCCTCTTCCCTTTGCTAAACATGAGGAGGTACACTTATTTTATTTTAATATGAGGCTAGAGGGCATTTGACCGGCTCCTAACCCCTGGGGGTTGTTATTTTAATTTTATGATGAGGCTGCCAGCTGGTGGCGCAAGGGGGCTAATCATTTTCATTTAATGGCCCATAAAAAAGCTGCTGAACCAATGGGGCCAATCATATTAAATGATGGGGCCAGCAGGACTCCACTGGCTCCTGGACAGCAAACATATTAATATTAAGTGATGGTGAGTGCTGGATGCTGACCCCTGGGGTCCAATTATTTACATTTTTTATGGAGTGAGGGGCACTTGGGGTGAGAGGCCAGCCCATAGCCCCATAGCCCCATAGCCTCATAGCCCCAGTAATATATTTTTGGGGGGGCAAAGAGGGCATCCCCTAAATTTTTTGTGGTTTCCCTATAGCACTGAAAGGGTTCAAATGTGGATATATTGGTACTGTTAATGTGTTAGCAACAGGCATTTAACCATGTCCGGGATTTTACTGCAAACCCTCCCCCCCTTTTTTTTTTTACTAAGAGGGCCATAGCATTTAGGTTTCTGTTAATCCCAAAACTATTTACAATGAATATGAAGCAAACATGAAGCATAATTAAATTTTTGTCTAGTAATGTTCTGTGGTAAGGGTACAGTTTGATTATTACTAGTGATGTATTCCCATTTGCACTGCAGTGTTAAACTTCATTAGCATCTTGGGTCCTCTTTCCTATATCCCAATGCCCATTATGAAACAATATATTCTTAAGATATTAATTTGATTCAATAGAAATATTATTACTGTCATTCATACTGCACATATGAATTGTAATTTAATGAAGTGTTACAATGTGGGGAAAAGGCTTGTTTCAGTCACACTGGATTCAAATCACAGACTTTTCTAGCATCGGGTGTGGTATCTTCTCAATCTATCAGCTTTTGGAAGTGTAATATGTTTTTGGGAATGTCACAAAACTGTATTTAATTTTCACCTTTACAAAGTGTTGTGGTTTTTAGCTCTGGATGATTTAATATGGCGCAACAGGCTTTCGCAATAACTGCTGTGTTAAAATCGAAATGTGTGTGTGAATCTTTGTTGGAAGTCCCAAGATGGCTCCAGTGCAGAGGGTAACAGTAATTGTTTTACTCTAACAAAGAGACATAAGCAGATTAGCTTTTAGTATAGCTCACAATAAACTTACACAAGCATGGTTATTGTAACATACATGCATTTGGAAACACCTCAACAGCCAACAAATTAATTTTTGGAATTTTGGCAGAATTTTATCCTGACAGATAACCCCCAATTATACAAGCACTCAGAAACTGACAGAGATACTAATGTTTAATAAAAAAGTGTTATCAAAATCTAACAACATTAATATAAACATATACTAGCTAAATACTTGTAATATTAACCAGACAATTTGTCTTTAGTACTTAAAAGGTACATGGCATATGCTAAGCATGGAGACTAGCAATGGATCTGTCTAATTGAAGTTTGTAAAGAAGAACTACAAAAATATAAAGACTTGATGCAGTTTATACTTATATTCCAAGGTAATATTTGTCAATGATTAGCGGCATGAGCATCTCTGGGTTGGTCAGATTGGTTCCTGATGTTTCTGAAGATGAGGCCTAAAATATATGGCATCCTGGCTAGATGTTTACCCAGGTTGTTCTGAATAGATATTGCATAGTGTCCATCAGCTGAATCACTGCATGGCTGTCTCTAGCTAGGTCCCAAAGAATTAGAAGACATACAAGCACCTCTTTGATTCAAACATTACAGCCCCCAAACCTGAAAATGGATACTCTGGCTTTGGCCATAACGGGTAGAAACAAACAAACGCATTCTAATAGTGAAATTAACTCTTCCAGGGCTGAAAACCGCCATTTAAAAAAAAAAAACACAGGGGGGAATACCTGCTAAAAGGTGGACATAAAAGGTGGTAAAAATTACAAATAGGATGTCCATAACACAAAACACATGGCTTAATTCACTAAAAAGCCATCGGTTGGAAGGATTTCCATGCCTCCATCCATCACTCACTTAGCACTTTATTATCTGGATATATTTTAATAAATGGAGTATATTATGATACTATTTATCCAAAAATCTTCTTTATTCTATTTCTTCTTAGTACAATTTAGCTTACACACATAACTTTGATTGTAAAGAGGACATTATACAGGTTCATCATTGATATCACTTAGATCCGTGTATTTAAAACAAATAATTCATTTGTTTAATACTCATGATCCTTTCATTATTTTCAGTGTAGTAGTTGATCTGTCTTACTGATATCATATCCCCCTAACTTGTACTACCAGAATCAGGATGGTGGGTGGCAGAGCTTGGGAGATCAAGTGTCAGAATGTTATTGGCATTGTGGTTCCAAATCCCGTTATTTCACCATTCCTGTGAGCTCTAACTCTCTCATGAAAAGAGGTAAAGAGGTAGAGCTCAGTAGGACAGACTCAGGACCAAAGTAAGGATTGCCCTGCGCAAGTTGGACAGTGGAGAGGCATGTGCTATAATCCATTTATATCAACAGCATAAACATTGTGACCTTACAGTTACAATATCTAATAGCAAACATGTTTTATCTATATGTTTCTTTTTGAAAATTGTTTACATGTCTTCTAAAATTAAACGTAATTTGCCAGTCTGTAAATCACTGAGCAAGCCTGAGGAGGAGGAGTGACATCTGGCAACAAGTTGTGGCTGCATTCAAGAGAGTTGGTGGTAATAACCGGTCTGTAGAGGTGGTGAAAAAAGGTAAGTGCATTTAAAATACTTATACACCAAAGACCTCATGTCAAACTGCAGTACATACAGTGCCTTGCAAAAGTATAACCCCCCCCCCCCCCCTTTGCATTTTTCGTGTTTTGTTGCCTCACAACCTGGAATTAACATGGATTGTTTGAGGATTTGGATCATTTAATTTACAGAACAGGCCCACAACTTTGAAGATTTTTTTTTTTTTTATTGTGAAGCAAACAGCAAATAGGACAAAATAACAGAAAAAGTCAATGTGCATAACTATTCACCCCCCTAAAGTCAATAATTTGTAGAACCACCTTTGTGGCAATCACAGCTCCAAGTTGCTTTGGATAAGTCTCTATGAGCTTGCCACATCTTACCACTGCGATTTTTGCCCATTCCTCCTCGCAAAACTGCTTAAGCTATTGGCTTTCTATAAACCGAAATAGAGCCCCCATTCATAAGAATTTCTTTTGAATGGGAACTCTATTTCGGTGTATAGAAAGCCAATAGAATTACATGTATTCCATAAGCCGAAAGTTTATAAACTGAACAACGTTCGGTTTATAGACTTTCGGTTTAAAGAATACATGTAATTCTATTCTATACCATAAACCGAAAGTCTATAAGCCGAATATCGTTCGGTTTATAGACTTTCGGCTTATGGAATACATGTAATGCTATTGGATTTCTATAAACCGAAAGTCTATAAACCGAATGACTTTCGGTTTATAGACTTTCGGTTTATAGCCGAACCTCGAACTCCAACCCGAACATACAGTGAAATGTTCGGGTTTCGGGTTCGTGGCACGGACACCGTAATGTTCGGTATGAACCCGAACAGTGCGGTTCGGTTTCGCTCAACACTACTCTTCACCACAATCCCTCTTTTTCAAAGACACTTATTTACATACATTACATTATGAGAAACACCCTTCTTCCCATTGTCGGGAATCCTCCTTCTAAACAACTCGAATTTATTTCAGTGATTTCCTGTAGATGACATTTAGTTTTGCAGATTACATTTCAAAATGTATTACTGGCCTTGGAAACTAACAATGTTTTGGCTCCTGCTGTGACATTAAAAACTGGTAAATAAGTAAGACGAGGATTAAAAAGAATAAATGTTTGTTCAAGAAAAGTTTTCAATTTTTTTTATTTTTTATAACATTTATTATTAGACTTTTTGTGGTTATTGCTTGCTGACTTTTCAAGCTGAGCCTATATTTATAGGCAGAGTAAAACACAGGGAAAGGGACTGTGCTATGAATACGAATAGTCTTCAGTTTCTGGCAATAGGGCTATAGAGTGATATATTTTAATTGCATGAAAACATTTAATTTGTTAGTTGAGTTGTTGTGTCATTTTCCTGCAGGTAATAGTGAATCATATTAACATCGGGACCATCAACCAACCTGAAGTTGGATATATTACAATTTGCCAGAGACCTGTGCCTTTTTGCCCTCCCTGTCTTGTAATGCCTAGTCACTTAGGGATAATCTGATCGCCAAAATAGGCTATGTATGCTTTAATGTATATTAAAAAACTCACAAAGTACTTTAATATGCATTTTTTACATTTTGCTGCTATTACAAAGGATAGAAGATTTCATCTTTGGTGAGTCACAATTACTTGAATGCGCATGAATATAACCTGCTTACATGATCCTATAGATCACCATCAATATTTCATATTACTGTAGAGAATTAATATTGTTTAATCTATTATATAATAGCTACAGAGTGTTGTGTTTCTCAACTCCCTGCCCCTTTGACTCTCATAGACTCATAGACTAGGCTATGTCATAAGACATCTCTGTGTGACTATATACTCAGTGTTTTAAAGCAATATTCTGCCCATTGATGAGAGCCATGGAGACATACGTATCCTCTTGCATGAAAACAGTGTTGGGACTGAGTTTGAGCAAAAATAGGGACTTGCAATTGAGCCACCTGTGCACTTCTCTTGCCTCATAATCAGGGTGAATTGTATATGTCTCTAGGCATCAGTTAGCTCTACAGCTAGTGTGGAAACACAGCTCCCATCATGTCTGTTTCACCTCTAGTAACAGGAATACTAAAGGTCAAAATAGATTCAGACTTTAGAATGACGCTACATAGATGCATCCTCTCCATGTCATATCTCAATAATTCTCACAATGCATCATTACTACTGGCAGATCTGCATCTATTAAATTAGTTAAGAAACCAGGCAACAAATGTTTTACACATAGTTTTCCAGTAGCAGGAATCATGTCATATAGTTATGGCCACAAGAAAATGTCAAAATCAAGCGTGTGCCAATATAGAAATACACCCTAATATTACATATTCCACATACACCATTATTTATCTTTTTTTTCCATTGATTATTTGTGTGCACTTGTCATCCCTTGTTGCTGATGATCATCTTGAATCCACATTTGCCTTTTTAAATGATTCCTTGGGCTAAATTAAACCCACCTACGGTGCGGAGTCCAACTGCTAAGTGGTACAACTTTGTCAAAATCAACTGGGTGGTAGAGGCATTATTACAGAAAAATCAACACAAATTGCAGTACTACCCCCACTTTAAGGGATTCTGGGTAGTCGTATGCAATTGAGGTTAACAATGATCACCTTTTTGCCTCTATATCTATTTTATACACAGACCTCTTTGAATAAATGTCCGCTGGATAAGACAGCCTTAAAACCTAGCCCAGGGCAGAGGTGCAGAGACAGATAAACCCTTCATGGACAGCTGTTTTGTCCTTAATGGTATCTCATCACCATGAGGTTGGTTACTGGTTTTCTGCCTGAGGGTGTGAGCAGTATGAGAAGCACACACGACATAATATAGCCCATCATAAGTTATGGTGAAGGTAAAGATGATGGGAAAACCCATCCACTTGAAATTAAGGAGGTAGCAGAGGCATTATTAAACACAAATCTACACAGACCATTTTTTAGACATCTAAAACACTAGTCTATGTAGATTTCGCTAAACATCCTCCCAACATATCTCCAGTTTCAGTGCCTCAGAATTCCATCAGTTGAATACTCTGAAGTAGCACAGCGGTTTGTTTTTAAAAGCTTCCCTTTGAAGACTTTTGAAATAAAGTCACATATCCCATGTTTTAAGTATGAGACAAAATTACCTCTCACTGTGTACAGAGCACGAACTCTGTAAGATACTGTGCTTGACAAAAAGACGTGGATTGTTATAGAGCGACTCTTGACCCAGTTATAAATATGCATCTGGAGAAAACTGAATAAATTAATAATCAGAAACTCCACGGCGGGCTCTGTTAATGGTAATGCTAATCTTTATTTCTCTCTGTAGATTATAGAGCAGCAATACCAGTGAATAACAAGGAAGCCCCATTGAGCGTTAACAGGTTCTAAACAGTGCAATGCAGACCGGAAGGTATAATATCTGTATAATTGGCTGCAAGACAGGAAAGTCTCAGTGTTCAGTCAACAGCAGAGGAATTAGGAGACTATTGTGTTACATTTGGAAAGTGCAAGATCCAAAGCAGACACAAATAACTGGGGTGAGATGTTCTGTCTCAGTGCTGGTCAGGATAGAACATCGTCATGCCACGCTTCATGTGAGTCCTGGTAAGATTTACTAATAAGGGGGTTTGGGTAAAGGATGTTGACTGGGAGAAATGTCATCAGCATCAATATGCACAATTGCAGCCTGACGCCCAAGACTTTGTTTGTTTCCTTATGTGTGTTAATTTATTGCTGCTGCCACTAGGAGACTCTGGTGTGTGTCTGGAACATCTGCTCAATACTCTCAGGCTTTCCTCTTATTTTGTTATTCAACCAATTAACTTCGCTTTGGTTAAGTTGGCTACCTGATTTCCTGCACAAATATTTAAGGATCTACTCTGTAAATACTGATATCAGTGTTCTTAACCAAGGCCCCAAGCCCCATTAGCCCTCCACCCCAAATAATTACCATGGTCCTGCTAAATGCCCCCCTGGAGAACAACAAAAATGAACCTACCTCTCTATTAAGCAAATGCCCCCCCCCCCCCCCCCATCAGATCTGGACTGCCCAAATGCCTATGGACTCCATATTAAGAAAATTACTCTGAAGGCTGGCCACAATCCCCTGGACCAAATACAAATATATTGAACACCCCCTGGGACTAAAGATTGGCCAATGGCCCCCAGACCCAATAAAACAAATTAAAATTAAATAAAATCCCTCCTACTTCTACTTTGTCCAGAGCTGTGGACATTTAAAAACACTGTCCACCCCCTGACATCCAAAGAGTGGCCTGCAAAAATAATTATACCATTTTAAGTGTCCCACATCAACCACTATACCCTCATCCCTCAGATTTGGCCCAGGGAAAAATCACAAACCAAATAGGCAATAGAAGCCTTCTGATTGGTTGACCCAGTCTCAGCCCTTCTATTGGGAGGATTTTCAAAACCAGCCAATCGTATGAGAGGGAGTTTGGCACAAAAATTGCTTTTTTTTTTTTATTGGGGACCACAACGTTGGTGTCTGAACAGTATAATTTAGAAAGTGACAGAATAGTGCGCTTTAAAACCAAACTGTGGTGAAGAAAAATTTGAATGAGAATATTTCTCAGAAATAGAGATAAAAATGTAATACACTCACAACACTTTATAAGTAGGAGATGTATACAGAGAGAAAATCAACTTCTGCTGTTTGTTCTTCAATGTTGAAAGCTCAAAAGGATGATAACCAACAAAAGTATCCAATTAGTGGGGTAAAACAGTTTGAACAGTCTGAACAGTCCGAACCAAAGATCTTTTCTGATCACCAATGTAATCCAAAGTAATCCGAAACGTGGAGCTCCAACCTGGTGACTTAGCCCACCAAGCAAGGGGTTCTAGCATGCTCTCCTCCACCCTGTCCAGTCTGCACTCATCTGCCAGTCAAGTCTGCGCTCACCTGCAAGTCCAACCTGTGCTCACCTGTCTGCCTTAACATGCATTGTGACGCGCAGTCTGATGCCAAGTTCACTCCTTCACAGATGCTCCTGCCTGACATCCTCCACTGAGTTATGACATATACTATAGTTGCTTAATTACCAATAACTTTACGTTTTTCTATGTACATCGCATCAGTTCTTGCTCTGTGCTTGTTAATAGAACATGACCTATTAATGGCTAACACATATTATAATGAATTATAATCTTGAAAGAAAGCCATTAGGGAAAAATGCTATACATCACAAATAGCCACGGTTGAAGCATAATTATCTATACACAAACAAATCATCCCTTTATTTCTCTCCTTCTAAAACAATAGGGATTATTATGTGCTGACATGTGGATGTTTTAATGGGGAGTTATTCTTTAATTTATAAATGTGTAAATTATATTTTAGGTTAAAGTTAGAAAAATTTTTTTTTTTTTTTCATCATAGTTTATGATTTTTTTGTAGTAAATTATAAGATATTATGAACATAATGGTATCTAATGAAAGCCCTTCTTATGGAGATAAAAACAACATATAATTTGTGTGGGTACAGTATGTGAGAGAGAAGAAAATTACAGCTAAACACAAACACCCCAGAAAATGTAAAAACAGCCCTTGTCATCAAGGGAAACTCAAGGTCAAAATGTTAAAGGGACTGTATAACCTATGTATTGTTTTTACTGTGAACGCAGAGAATAAAAAATGATTGAAAATGACCCACACATTGTTTTAGCAAAATTGCAAACAAAATGCCTACATTTGGAGAAATCTTTATTTTGAATGTCTTTGCAGTCTTCTGCCTATTGGGCAGACTAGATGGACCGAATGGTTCTTATCTGCCGACACATTCTATGTTTCTATAACATCACTTGTGGCTTGATGTGCAAGTTACACAGTTTCCATTGAAAGCACTCAATTTGCATATGAAGAAACAGATACATTTAAAACACATTTCTCTCCTAATTTAGACCTTTACGTGCAGTTTTGATAACACAATGTACAGATCATTTCCAATCATGTTTTATTCTGTAGATGCACAGTAAAACACAATGTTTAGTTGATACATTCTCTTTAATGCTCCCTGGAATGCTGTCATAAAAGCCTTGCATTATTTTTTTTCCTGATGACAAGCCTCCATCCTCCTCCTCCAGCATGGTGCATATGACTTAATACATGTAGTTGTGAAACCTTGTGGATGTGTTTGCACTACATGAAGTGTGTGCAAATATTGCATATATTGGAGTATCAGCAATGTATTGGACTCAAGAAGTTCATTGTCCTGGGGATGGGACTACTGTTTTTGCTATTGGACAGTGAACTTCTTGGGTCCAATACATTGCTGCCACTCCATTATATGCAATATTTGCACAACCATCTTGTAAGTGCAATCTGTACTTTTATATGTTTACATCTGTGGTACTGTGCAATGCTTGGTTGTTTTTATCCCTTCAGAACATAAAGATGAAAGATTTATATTCATGATCCCGGTTGATATTGGAAGTCTGTGAATGCAATCTTATTATCTGTGGCACATTGCACTTTAATATGCAGAGTTAAACTATATCGGTTTCTGTTTTTCTCTGCATGTATTAATTCGTCTGAAGTTCTCTGAGTTTGAGGATTAAAGATATTTTTGTTGAAGAGCTACATTGAATCAGCCTCTTTGTGAGTGCATAAAACCACACATTCATCATTCTCATATAAAAATATCACACTATGGTTTTCTAATTTTTTTCCCCTTACATGTACATGTGCCCAGCCTTGGATTCTGTTTTGTTGTTTAACTGTTGTAGGAGTGCTTTGCTGGGGGCCAGAATGTTAGGAGGGTATTGTTTATTATTATCTTTCACCTATGGTGTGTTTTTCTTTAAATGTTTTTGCAAAATGTATTCAACATAGCCTCTTAGAAACAATTCAACAACATGCACCTTAGCTGTGATGTCATGGGAGTCTAATGAGCTAGAAGGACCAAAGTCAGATAGCTGTGTGAGCCAAGGGACAAACAGAGAGAACGTGTTTCATTAACATTGGTTTAATTTATGTTTAGTTTTTAACTTTATTACTAAAGATCAGTTGTACTCAATTTGTTTTGTTCACCTTAAAAAACAATGTATAGGTAAAACCAATTAGTTTTTATCTAGTCCAGGGGTAAGCAACCTGTGGCACTCTACAAATCCTATAATGTTCGGACAGCTGTAATGCTGGTAAAGCATCAAGGGAACACCTGGCGTGGTGAAGGTTGCCTGCACCTCTTCTAGTCAATAGACATTCAGCAGTTCTAGCAGCATATGGACCATGACTGATAACATTGGTGATTGGTGAACTGTGGTGAACTGACTATCGGACTGACTATCGGACTCAGCTATTCATGCCTGATTAGTGTGATATTGTGTGACCTTGTGAGATTGAACTCCAGCCTCCCAGGTACGAGTAGAAGCCTGCACCAAGCATCTGGAGATCAGTATATACTTGTTTATATTACTTTCGTCTATGGAAAAGTAATACACCCACATACCTTAAACAGGAAGGCTCTTGTGGGAAATCAGAAGTAGAACTCACTGATTTGTTCATTAGTTATTCTTGTTTAGTAAATTTAGGACCATAACATAGCTGTACATTTTGGATGTCTGCCAATCGACTATGAGATCATCAGTAGTTTGAGCCATACGTAGGAATAGTGTTACACTTGTTCTTATGAGGTTTGCCTTTTGATATTTGCCCAAAGTTTATAACATGGATGCTGAGGTTGATTTGTTTATAATTTGAGAGGCATTGAAATGGTTTTAAAGTATTTAATAGTGAGAGAGTGTGTTCGACAGTTTTGAAAAGGCATTGCATGCAAAATCAGTGAAGCATCTCCTCACAGCTTGTCCGCTCCTGACTGCTGAGCTTAGATGTCCAAGGACTCAATCAAGTGTTTTATTCATATTAATGGTGCCACAATCTATTTGGAATTTAATTATCAATGTAAAGCTTGTCCGATGAAGCTAAAGCACTGAATATAAGCCAGAAGAGTTGTGGTACACTAACTCCAAACCTATTTTTTGCCTTGTGTCACAAGCAGAAGTTATACTCTGAAATTAATGGGATTGGACCACAAAACAATGGCACTGTCCAGTCAAATCTAGGGCTGTTGGGAATGATGAAAGTTATGCCATGTTGCTGTTTGCCATTGCTCGTGAACTGTCATCCATAACTGCATTCAGCACAGCGCATAATGATTTGCTCTCGGAAAATTTGGCCAGCGAAACGCGTCAAGCTTTTTCTTGACACTGCAGGAGTAAAGCTCTGTGCTAGCTAAGTGGTTTTATACCTCTTGCATGGCCTCTCTTATTGTGGGACTTCTTGGACATCACTCACAAAGGCGTATTGCTGGTGTTGAAAAAACCCAAACACTACTTAAATTCGTATAATTTGATACGCACGCAGATATTCTTCCCAAATTCTATGTAAGATTGTAAGCCTTTCCTTTGTAAATGAAAGGAAGTTTTGACACTATGTGAATATCCTCTTCTAATTATATGTGAGCTGACTCTGTATTAAGAGGGGAGTAAGAGCCGTCACTTTATCTGTGGAAGCTGAGACTGGTTATACTGATTGTGCTTATCAGATGAGTTCACATAGGACAGTAACCTTTCTGCTCCAGCACAAATGAGTGCAATACTTTTTTAGGGCTGATAATTACTATTCCGAATCTGCACACAGAGAACACTTTTATTCTTCCTTCCTATGGGACAATACGTGGAGAGTGAAGATATCTGACTCGTTTGGGAAGAATATCTGATTATGTATCAAATAATATGAATTTAAGTATTTTTTAAATGTTTTCAACACTGGGTTTAACAGCTTAATCTATAATAAGATATCTATCTGTATTAGCACATGAAAACACTCTTCTTTTTAAAAGTGTATTGCTTGTAACTTGTGGTGGGCTAGGGAAGTGATACGTGGTCTCTTTGATCAGTTCTAGTTTTCAGATGATTGGTCGATCTCCTTGCAGCTTATTCTGGACTTCCGGTGCCTACTTAATGAGGGCACACAGTACTTTTTCAAATTAAAAGTGCATTCCTCTCTGTGAATGTGCATTTAAAATGTACCAGTGGTAATTCTTTATAATTAGAATATTTACAATTTTTGCACAATGTTAATGTCATTTACATCAGATATTTTTTTGGAAGAATATAACTGGTTTCTTATTTGGCAGTGCTCTTACTAGGGTGATCCTAGTGATTGTTCATTGGCAACACATTGATTGTATGCTTTATCACTGTGATGATTATTTTTTGTCATCATAATGATTTGATTGTGGCAGCTAGACAGAAGAATTGTCATTACAATCAGAATAGAATCTAGGAGCTGGGTTCATTAATCTCAAAAATAAAATCCCACAACATGTACAAAAATACAACATACAATGTTTATATATTTTATTTAATAACGTTTTTTTTTCACAGCATTTTATGTAATTAGTTACAACATAAGGGTCCACTTTTTAATTGCTTTTGCAAGCAATTCCTACAGTTTTTCTTGGCTCTTTTTATTTAATAGATCTAGTCCTATGTGCTATAATAAAAAACCCCAGGGGTTTTTTTTATACTCTGTGTCTAAAACCCATAAAAAAAAATGTAATTTTAACGTAATTCTCAGATTCATGATTACAATATTAAAGAGATAGTAAACTATGGTTTTAAAGGACAACTGTAGCTGTAAAAAAAAAAAATTGAGATGTCTTTAAAGATTAAATAGGGTTAAAGGTTTAAGTGATTTTGTTTAAAAGTAGAATTTGTTTAAAAGTATAATTTAAACACTGCATTTTTTTAACCCACAAAACAACCATTGTGCATCCTCAGGATCCGACGTTCTCAGGTAAGCTTCTGTGGCCAGATTTTAACCAGCCAACTGAAGATGAAAGGCAGGTCTCCTTTGATCTACGCCCAGTAAGCTGAAAATCAATGACATCACAACGATAAATATTTCCGACTGTTATTTCATATTTATCAATACCAATATCAATAAAATGGTTCTCCATAATATGTATGACCTTTTTTGGGATTTTTTAAATTAACCTTTTTGATGGCTGATGGTGCTCTTGCCTTTGAGGACAAGATACCCCCAAAAAACTGATTTTGTGTCCAAGGCCCCAACCACAGGTTAATTGGGAGTCAGGGACACAGAGGTAGAGCCTTGATAAGGGCTTGGGGCGTGGAACACTACCAAAAGTTCACAAGAAGGTGTGATGCCGCATACAACGTCGTGGAGTCGTGCCCGAACCCGGAGGATTTGGCATTGTGCCCTTTTATTAAATATAACCAGAGCTCACTTTGAGCTTCCATTACATTTTCACTGTCCAACTGAGGTCACTCAAAGAGGCTTCATCAGGCAGGTGGGTTCCAGCTGCAGTGCCCTGCAGCCTAGGTCATCGTGGGGGGGCCCATCATGAGCTGCTAAAAAGAAGATGTTCTACGACTGTGTGAGCCTTGCATGTTACGATGTCATAGAACATCATTATATACTTAACCATAATGCTTTTATTTACCAATAACTATTGTTTTTTTTTCCCAGGGCATTTAGTTTGAATGCCCGAACATAACATATTAAATTACGAAGTACGCACGTCAAATAGGCTTTAATTCCATTGTACTCGTAATTGATAATTTCATATTAAACATTGTTTACGAATGCAGATCATAAAAAAAAATATGAAAAAAAATCTATAGGTTGTGTTAGCAAAATTGCAAATGCATAAAATAAGATATATATATATATATATATATATATATATATATATATATATATATATATATATATATATATATATATATATATATATATATACACATATTTCACATTGGAAAATTGTGCATTGAGCCACAAGTGAGGTCATAAACAGGAGACTCCACAGACCTCTTTAAAACATTATACAGGAACAAACTTGGTTAGTTCCTCTACTAAGTGAACTCATCAGGTTTGTTCATGCACAATGTATAGTTGAATTGGGGAGTTTAAATGTTCAACTCACTTGAACTCACCTGCTACTGACCTCAACTCACCTATTATTTGCCTAAACTCACCTGCAACTCACCTGCTATTCACATTAACTTACCTTAAATCAGTTGAAACTCACCTCAACTCACCTGCTACTCACTTCAACTCACCTGCTACTCACTTCAACTCACCTGCTATTCACTTCAACTCATCTGCTATTCACCTCAACTCACCTGCTACTCACTTCAACTCACCTGCTACTCACTTCAACTCACCTGCTACTCACTTCAACTCACCTGCTACTCACTTCAACTCACCTGCTACTCACCTCAACTCACCTGCTACTCACATCAACTCACCTGCTACTCACATCAACTCACCTTTTAATGAATAGCCCCAAGAGTCCCTTTAAAATCTACAAATATGCTACCATGCTTTTATTGTAACTGGATGCATAGTCAGGTTTAGACAGAATTTCAAATGTCACATTGTCCTTGTTTACATTCTGTTTCACACTTAGCCCGTCATCTCATCTCATTTTCTCTGCAACTTGAATAGTTAGCAAAGTCATTTTCAGGAAGATATTCATATCATTGTTTGCCATCTTCACAGATAGCTTTTTCAGAAATTACACTTTCTTTGTGATTTGTTTTTAGGGCATTAATTGGAAATGGCTGTATTTAATTGCGGTTGATGTTACGATATCCAGGAAGCGCCTACACGTTTGCCAGTGTCAATGTGAGTAACATTATTTGAGACATTATAAAATGCAGCTGTTGTTTCAGTTTCACGGCAGAAGCTCAGGATTTGTGGGCTGGTATTTTAGAAATGACATAACACAATCGTTGTTAATTATTTCCTTCAGGAATTAAATTAGGCTCGGAGTATGTTTATCGATAAGACAAGAATTGACAGTTTTTCATCCTTGTAATGAGAAAAAAAGTCATTATTGCCTTGCCTTATTATTTTCAATTTAAACAAGCTTTTTTTTTTTTTTTTGCACTATATATACAAGATATTTTTCATACAGGAATATATCCAGTTATAGTTATATATTTATATATATATATATATATATATATATTTATATATGCACAAAACAGAACAGATATTCAAAAATGAGACACATATCCTATGTGGAATGTTAATGGAATTACATGTAAACAATAATGTTGGTATCCAAAACGTGGTAAATCAGGTTCTGTCATTTGTTGGTAAATCAGCCTTTGCCATTTGTTGGTAAATCAGCCTCTGCCATTTGCTGGTAAATCAGCTTCTGTCATTTGTTGGTAAATCACCCTCTACCATTTGTTGGTAAATGAGAATTTTCCATTTGCTGGTAAATCACCCTCTGTCATTTGTTGGTAAATCAGCCTCTGCCATGTGTTGGTTAATTAGCCTCTGCCATTTGTTGGTAAATCAGCCTCTGCCATTTGTTGGGAAATCAGACTTTGCCATTTGTCAGTAAATCAGCTCTGTCATTTGTTGGGAAATCAGACTTTGCCATTTGTCAGTAAATCAGCCTCTGCCATTTGTTGGGAAATCAGACTTTGCCATTTGTCAGTAAATCAGCTCTGTCATTTGTTGGGAAATCAGACTTTGCCATTTGTCGGTAAATCATTTCTGTCATTTGTTGGTAAATCAGACTTTGCCATTTGTCGGTAAATCATTTCTGTCATTTGTTGGTAAATCAGACTTTGCCATTTGTTGGTAAATCAGCCTCTGCCATTTGCTGGTAAATCAGCTTCTGTCATTTGTTGGTAAATGAGAATTTTCCATTTGTTGGTAAATCAGCCTCTGCCATTTGCTGGTAAATCAGCTTCTGTCATTTGTTGGTAAATCACCCTCTACCATTTGTTGGTAAATGAGAATTTTCCATTTGCTGGTAAATCACCCTCTGTCATTTGTTGGTAAATCAGCCTCTGCCATGTGTTGGTTAATTAGCCTCTGCCATTTGTTGGTAAATCAGCCTCTGCCATTTGTTGGGAAATCAGACTTTGCCATTTGTCAGTAAATCAGCTCTGCCATTTGTTGGGAAATCAGACTTTGCCATTTGTCAGTAAATCAGCTCTGTCATTTGTTGGGAAATCAGACTTTGCCATTTGTCGGTAAATCATTTCTGTCATTTGTTGGTAAATCAGACTTTGCCATTTGTCGGTAAATCATTTCTGTCATTTGTTGGTAAATCAGACTTTGCCATTTGTTGGTAAATCAGCCTCTGCCATTTGCTGGTAAATCAGCTTCTGTCATTTGTTGGTAAATGAGAATTTTCCATTTGTTGGTAAATCAGCCTCTGCCATTTGCTGGTAAATCAGCTTCTGTCATTTGTTGGTAAATCACCCTCTACCATTTGTTGGTAAATGAGAATTTTCCATTTGTTGGTAAATCAGCCTCTGCCATTTGTTGGGAAATCAGACTTTGCCATTTGTTGGGAAATCAGACTTTGCCATTTGTTGATAAATCAGCCTCTGCCATTTGCTGGTAAATCAGCTTCTGTCATTTGTTGGTAAATCACCCTCTACCATTTGTTGGTAAATGAGAATTTTCCATTTGTTGGTAAATCAGCCTCTGCCATGTGTTGGTTAATTAGCCTCTGCCATTTGTTGGTAAATCAGCTTCTGTCATTTGTTGGGAAATCAGCCTCTGCAATAGTAAATTCGGCATTTGTATTGTAGAATGTGGCAGTGGATTGCAATATGTCATATGTACCACTAGGCAACAGTTGACTTTAAGGAGAAATGGTGGTTCCCTTACAGTTAGAGCAATAGAGAAAATGATTGGTGAGAGGAGGAGACAGGGTGGATATCAATTTTCCAATTTGATAAGCCAACAAAAATCAGTACTACTTGCACAGATAGTAGCTTCACTCACTTTGTAACAATTCAACAAGCAATAATCAATAAAATAAATAATCCAGTATATACAGAGATAATGTTTTCCTTTTCAGTTCAACAGGAGCCTTGAATTTGTTTGGTAAATGTAGAGCTAACATGTCAATACCATTAACAACTTTAAAAGCAAAACATTCACACAAACCTTGCCAACAATTTATGATACCTAGAAAGATAAAACTACATCATGCCCCTTCAGCTAATACTGAATAGGTGTATAACTGTATTAATTTTCTACACATATGGGTCTTTTCACTAAAATTCGAATTTGGAGGTGACTCAGTTGAGACTAAGTCAAATTTGACACCCGAGTTTGACTTAGAAAAAAAAACAGGTTTGAATCTTCTGCATTGAAAGTAAAATGATCAAAGCTATTTTTGAGACTAAGTCAAACTCGGGTACCAAACTTGACTGTCTCAAAAATAGCTTCAAACATTTCACCTCCCATTACTTTCAATGGAGAAGATTGAAACCTGGGTTTTTTTCTAACTTTAAATTGGGTGTCATAATTAAAGTCAACCTCTAAATTCGAATTTTAGGGAATAGACCCAACTGACTCCACTTGAAAAAACAACAACATTATTATAGACTCCCCTATAAGCCACATTATATAAATACTATATAGATAAAGTATAAGCTCACAAGATATACCCAAGCACCCAGATTTGCACTCACAGGATTTAGCCCAGCACCCAGATTTACACTTACAGGATTGACCCCAGCACACAGATTTGCACTCACAGGATTTACCCAAGCACCCAGATTTGCACTCACAGGACATCCTCCAACACCCACTTTGCACTCAGGACTTGTGCCAGCACATATATTTGCACTTAAGACCTGCTCCAGCATCCACTGTGCACTCAGGACTTAGCCCAGCAGCCACTTTGTACTCAGGATTTGCTCCAGCTATCGGCATGTATGCTTATAAAAAAAAGCAGACTCTGTACTGTGTGTGCCATAATTCTGCTTTGGGGTTGTGCCGGTATTCAGTGTGCCAACCAGTGCTTAAACCTCTGCCGCTTGGCGGAAGTCTCTCTCCCGCACTCCTAAGTGTCGGGAGTTCTAAAAAAGGCGCAATTGGCGTTATACATAAAAAAATGTAATTGTGCATTTTTATTCCTCTCCTGACACTTTGCAGGAGTATTTTTTTTTTTTTTTTACATGACCCCCATTATCTTTGGGCTGAATAGAAAAATACAGCTTCAATGTTCCTTTGGAATAAACTTTACCAATAAAATGAGAAATGTGAAAAAGTATAAGAGAGCATCAAAAAGAGAAGAACTGAGGTCAGGATGTTTCGGAAATGATTTGGAGCTAAAATAAGCATTAGATAGAGAAGCACAATATCTAGATAGTCAGTAATAGCAAAACAATATAGGGACAGTAGAAAAATGAGCTTGCTGTCTTTGCAGATGTAGAAGTAACAAGTTAATAGGAAAAACATGTATTTTTTTCTGTTGGGGTCAAAAAGGGAGCAATAGAGAAGAAACATGCATTGTACAAAACACAGGTTTCAGCTGTTTATTTGAAATATCTGTCCCCTCTGATACTTATCAAGAATTATGTTTGCTATAAGACCCAGATTTTTACATTGGCTGAACATAAATTACCATGCATGCTCAATCAGACTCCCAACTGTAAAGGAAACGAGGATTGGTAGACAGCGCCCAGGCAGCACTGTCAGAGGGGCACACACTTTCCTCATCCTCTTCCTAACCCTGTTCGACCTCTCCTGTGAAAGTGCCGGGTCTCCTGACCTCATGGCGCTCTAACAGAATCTGTGCTCACACCCCTCGTTCTCCTTTTCTTACTGCTCTGTGCACCTCTACCAAAGGAGAATAAACAGTAAGTAACATTTATCTACCATCTAAAACAACTACACTGTCTCATGAATTGCTCTGTTCGAGTTCTAAATCCTAATTTTCAAGCCCAGCCTTGTTGAATCAATGGCCTTAATCTCTTTAATGGTATTACACATTAACACTTCTTTCGAAAGGGTAACATTCATTTTTTCGGCTGTTACCTAGAATTCATTCTTCCTCATATATAACTTTGTGTGTTTGTGTGTACATATATTAATATTCTTTTCAAAATATAACTTTAAATATGCATTTTTGCAGGATTCCTCTTGGGGATCGGTCGTCCCACAATGAGATCTGTCCTTCGCAAGTATGCAAGGGGATGCCTAACGATCAACAGCGTCGCAAGCATGTTCATTGTGTGTTTCCCATGGTTCCTCATGGAAAGGTATGGGGATTCACTACATGCACCACTCATGTAAAGCTCACGTGGCACGCATACGTGGGATGTCAGCACTGTGAATGTTCATAATGGCTATACGCTCAGTTTTACTGATGGAGGATGGATAAATTATGCAAAATAAACTATGCACTGATAAACCAAATATTCAGCATTCAGCAAGCATTAAAACAGAGCAGACACTTTGGTTAGTGTGACCCCATGATGCCCATCAGTGCGTCCTCCCCTACACATTCCATATCAAGCCCTCAAAGTTGGGGTGACATGCATAGAGTCCTACCACTAATCCAATAAGTGGGCTACAAGTTGAAATCTGCCTGTTTTGGAACAAGTAGCTGCTCCCCCTCATCCTTCTGCACACATAGATTCTGACACTATGGGGCTAAGGAAATGTTTTTTTTTTTTTTGTCAACTGAAGTCCTATCCCAGCTGCCGAAAGAATTGTCCGCTTTCATTGTTTGGTTTGTCATTACTGATCAACAATGGTGCTAACAAACATTACCTGCTTAATAGGAGGAAAATAAACAGTGCCATTTGCTTATTTTGTAGCCGCACAGGATTGACACATAGCTGCATAGTTCTTGTCACTGCATTAGGATTCTGTCTCAGTGCCGTCATTTGCCTCTTTAGATAATGAAGCTTTGATGCTGTTTAAGGTCAATTTGGTCTCACAGCTTTCTGGGTTGTGTATATTTTTTCTCTAAACACACAGTTGCTGGACACTTGTTATACAATAGATCATTGGAAGTAAGGCATTTAAACTAATCAGAAAAGCCCTGGGTAATGGTTAATTATATCATTGCCCAGCAGAGAGAATGCATCCAAAATCTGTAAATTTGGATTTTCTAAACATGTCACCTCCACTTATCCCTCTTTAAGTTTATAATGTAACTTTCTTACCTCCCTTGTATGGGAATGCAAGGTCTTGAGTGCATAATATCATCAGCGATTTATTAATTAACATGTATGAACACCCTGGTGAGTCTGACATTGAACAATTATCAAAGTACCTTACGATTGTCATGTCCTTTTACAGAAGCAAAAAGACCTCCTCATTTTTTCTGATTCACAGCAGTCAATCATTCCCTTCATGTGCCTACTTTGTAACCAAGTCCTATGTGGACCAACTCAGTTCCCAGGGGTGCCATTGGGTGCCCCTATGCAACCCAACATGTGCACAGGAAATGTTATCCAATTACGACAGGTACCTTGTCTCTCTTAAAGGCAACAGTGTCATATTTAATCCTAATGGCATCTCCCAGCTTGCTGTCACCCATGATGGACGACTCCCCACTGCACTGCCAGTCAGGGTAGCACTGGAAACATTTTGGCCTGGGGATGCAAAACCTATTTTTGATAGACAGATATACTGACAGATAAGGTACAGAGATTGATAGACAGATATACTGACAGATAAGGTACAGAGATTGATAGACAGATATACTGACAGATAAGGTACAGAGATTGATAGACAGATATACTGACAGATAAGGTGCAGAGACTGATAGACAGATATACTGACAGATAAGGTGCAGAGATTGATAGACAGATATACTGACCGATAAGGTACAGAGACTGATAGACAGACATACTGACAGATAAGGTGCAGAGACTGATAGACAGATATACTGACAGATAAGGTACAGAGACTAATAGACAGATATACTGACAGATAAGATACAGAGATTGATAGACAGATATACTGACAGATAAGGTACAGAGATTGATAGACAGATATACTGACAGATAAGGTGCAGAGACTGATAGACAGATATACTGACAGATAAGGTGCAGAGATTGATAGACAGATATACTGACAGATAAGGTACAGAGACTGATAGACAGATATACTGACAGATAAGGTACAGAGACTGATAGACAGATATACTGACAGATAAGGTGCAGAGATTGATAGACAGATATACTGACAGATAAGGTACAGAGACTGATAGACAGATATACTGACAGATAAGGTACAGAGATTGATAGACATATATACTGACAGATAAGGTACAGAGATTGATAGGCAGATATACTGACAGACAAGGTACAGAGATTGATAGACAGATATACTGACAGATAAGGTGCAGAGACTGATAGACAGATATACTGACAGATAAGGTGCAGAGATTGATAGACAGATATACTGACAGATAAGATACAGAGACTGACAGACAGATATACTGACAGATAAGGTACAGAGATTGATAGACAGATATACTGACAGATAAGGTACAGAGATTGATAGACAGATATACTGACAGATTAAGGTACAGAGATTGATAGACAGATATACTGACAGATAAGGTACAGAGACTGATAGACAGATATACTGACAGATAAGGTAAAGAGACTGATGGACAGATATACTGACAGATAAGGTACAGAGATTGATAGACAGATATACTGACAGATAAGGTACAGTGATTGATAGACAGATATACTGACAGATAAGGTACAGAGATTGATAGACAGATATACTGACAGATAAGATACAGAGACTGATAGACGGATATACTGACAGATAAGGTACAGAGACTGATAGACAGATATACTGACAGATAAGGTACAGAGATTGATAGACAGATATACTGACAGATAAGGTACAGAGATTGATAGACAGATATACTGACAGATAAGGTGCAGAGACTGATAGACAGATATACTAACAGATAAGGTACAGAGATTGATAGGCGGATATACTGACAGATAAGGTACAGAGATTGATAGACAGATATACTGACAGATAAGGTACAGAGATTGATAGACAGATATACTAACAGATAAGGTACAGAGATTGATAGACAGATATACTGACAGATAAGGTGCAGAGACTGATAGACAGATATACTGACAGATAAGGTACGCGACTGATAGACAGATATACTGACAGATAAGGTACAGAGATTGATAGGCAGATATACTGACAGATAAGGTACAGAGATTGATAGACAGATATACTGACAGATAAGGTACAGAGATTGATAGACAGATATACTGACAGATAAGGTACAGAGATTGATAGACAGATATACTGACAGATAAGGTGCAGAGACTGATAGACAAATATACTGACAGATAAGGTACGCGACTGATAGACAGATATACTGACAGATAAGGTACAGAGACTCATAGACAGATATACTGACAGATAAGGTACAGAGATTGATAGACAGATATACTGACAGATAAGGTACAGAGATTGATAGACAGATATACTGACAGATAAGGTACAGAGACTGATAGACAGATATACTGACAGATAAGATACAGAGATTGATAGACAGATATACTGACAGATAAGGTACAGTGATTGAGAGACAGATACAGACAGACAAATATACAGGCAGGGCAGATATACTGATAGATAAGGTACAGAGACTGATAGACAGATATACTGACAGATAAGGTATAGAGATTGATAGACAGATATACTGACAGATAAGGTACAGAGATTGATAGACAGATATACTGACAGATAAGGTACAGAGACTGATAGACAGATATACTGACAGATAAGGTACAGAGATTGATAGGCAGATATACTGACAGATAAGGTACAGAGACTGATAGACAGATATACTGACAGATAAGGTACAGAGATTGATAGACAGATATACTGACAGATAAGGTACAGAGATTGATAGACAGATATACTGTCAGATAAGGTACAGAGATTGATAGACAGAGATACTGACAGATAAGATATAGAGATTGATAGACATATTTACTGACAGATAAGGTACAGTGATTGAGAGACAGATATACTGACAGATAAGGTACAGAGATTGATAGACAGATATACTGACAGATAAGGTACAGAGACTGATAGACAGATATACTGACAGATAAGATACAGAGATTGATAGACATATTTACTGACAGATAAGGTACAGTGATTGAGAGACAGATCCAGGAGACCCAGGAGAGAACCCTGAGGTACTCCACTTATCACTTCTATCCAATTTGAGAACTTTGCATTTACCACCACCCTTTGCATTTTATCTTTCAACCAATTGCCAAATCGATAAACAAACCTTTGGCCATACTGACAGATAAGGTACAGAGATTGACAGACAGATATACTGACAGATAAGGTACAGAGATTGACAGACAGATATACTGACACATAAGGTACAGAGATTGATAGACAGATATACTGACAGATAAGATATAGAGATTGATAGACAGATATACTGACAGATAAGGTACAGAGATTAATAGACAGATATACTGACAGATAAGGTACAGAGACTGATAGACAGATATACTGACAGATAAGGTACAGAGACTGATAGACAGATATACTGACAGATAAGGTACAGTGATTGAGAGACAGATATACTGACAGATAAGGTACAGAGATTGATAGACATATATACTGACAGATAAGGTACAGTGATTGAGAGACAGATATCCCGACAGATAAGGTGCAGAGACTGATAGACAGATATACTGACAGATAATATACAGAGACTGATAGACAGATATACTGAGAGATAAGGTACAGTGATTGAGAGACAGATATACTGTCAGATAAGGTGCAGAGATTGATAGACAGATATACTGACAGATAAGGTACAGAGATTGATAGACAGATATACTGACAGATAAGATATAGAGATTGATAGACATATTTACTGACAGATAAGGTACAGTGATTGAGAGACAGATCCAGGAGACCCAGGAGAGAACCCTGAGGTACTCCACTTATCACTTCTATCCAATTTGAGAACTTTGCATTTACCACCACCCTTTGCATTTTATCTTTCAACCAATTGCCAAATCGATAAACAAACCTTTGGCCATACTGACAGATAAGGTACAGAGATTGACAGACAGATATACTGACAGATAAGGTACAGAGATTGACAGACAGATATACTGACACATAAGGTACAGAGATTGATAGACAGATATACTGACAGATAAGATATAGAGATTGATAGACATATATACTGACAGATAAGGTACAGTGATTGAGAGACAGATATACTGACAGATAAGGTACAGAGATTGATAGACATATATACTGACAGATAAGGTACAGTGATTGAGAGACAGATATCCCGACAGATAAGGTGCAGAGACTGATAGACAGATATACTGACAGATAAGGTACGGAGACTGATAGACAGATATACTGACAGATAAGGTACAGTGATTGAGGAACAGATACAGACAGACAAATATACAGGCAGGGCAGATTTACTGATAGATAAGGTACAGACATTGATAGACAAACAACACAATAGGATAGAAAGATAGAAAGTGCTACACACTAAAGCTTAGGTGTATGACGGTGACTACAACTACCATATTTCACAGAATGATGGGGTTTGTAGCAGCTTGAGCAATGTACAATATTCAAAATATGTTTAATTGGCCCACTGTCCAAAACATGGATAGACTGCAACAATGGTCATGGTGGAGATTTACAGGACTTGGTGATTAAATCGATCAGGTAGTCTAATGTCATTATGTTAAATATAGTGCAAAATCATATACCCCACTATGTACCCCACTGAACAAACATCAAGCCGCTGTGCTTATTTTCCAGCAATTATTGTATAACTTAAATTGGCATTACTTGGATGACCCCTGAATGTAATGGGCAAAGGCTGCTAAGAACCACTTTACTGGATCTTTACTACAAAACGGGAAAGTCTGCTAAACAACGCAATCCTGGAAGCCAGAACAAATGTACGCTTAACTTAAAGATCAAAGCATCCAACTAAGCTATCTTTGCACCACATAGCTATGAAAGGTGGGTGGCCATTTTATTTAGAATCTTGTGTAAGCTTTTTCTTCATTTATAGATGGACATAGAAACATCTGAATCAAGATCCTAATTAAGATGTACATATGTTGTACAGAGCAAAGGAGGATCCGCTGTTTCTTCTCTTTCCCCATTCTCTATCACGTATTTTTCCATGTATCATTTTGAATTCTGTATTTTAATGTGTCTGCAATGAGAGACCAGCATCTCCTTGTCAAAGTGAGAGGGCTCTCACAAAATGCGTTGGAGAATTGGTCATCCAAACTGTGACTTCACAAGGCATCCATTCTCAGTGGTTGCCAGCAAGGATCCACAAGACTCACTTCAGTTTTACACCACAGGACAGTAGAAGCGCTTGAGCACTCCACTGCCACACAGACAACCATCTAGGACGGCCAGTCAGTTATCGGACACCATCATATCTTGCTTACATTTTACTCACCTCCTGTAAGTAACCATTTGTCGTGGGGGTTATTTTAACCCGTTCCCGACAATGGACGTGCCTGACACATTTTTTTTGCCCCATAACTCGCAAAAAAATGCACAACAACAACATGGAAACATACGTATTTCTGAATTCGGGACAACATTTAGAAACTTTTTTAATTTTTTCATCATATTTTATAATTTTTTTCTGTAGTAAATTATAAGATATGATGAACATAATGGTATCTAATGAAAGGCCTTCTTATGATGATAAATACAACATATAATTTGTGTGAGTACAGTATGTGAGAGAGAAGAAAATTATAGCTAAACACAAACACCCCAGAAATGTAAAAACAGCCCTTGTCACCAAGGGAAAGTCAAGGTCAAAATGTCTTGTCACTAAGGGGTTAACCATATTTTACCTTGTTCAATAAATACAACACCATAAGATCCCTTGGTGTGCGCTTCTCTTTCCAGCTATATAAGTTTCTCTTTACACCCATAAGAGGATGTGGGTGTCTTTCATCGAAGCAGCACCCAAATCGGTCATTTTACTCTCTTTAGCACATACAGACTTCCCATTCTGGAACATGCATTACTACCCCATTCTGTCAATACAACTGCATATGGTCTTTGGTTGCATCTTGTTTCTGTTTTGTTCCTTCATCTTACATATTGAAATGGTTTACGACAGTGCAACATGCAAAAGAAGACAGATTCATTGTGACTACAAACATTGCCCACTTCAAGCCGTAGGTTCATTTGCTTGTTCCTATCACACAAATAAGGCTTTCATTTTGTTTCCAAACATACACTGTAATAAAATGAATTAATAGTATAATGCTTGAGACATATGATTTCTTTCCTGAAAGGACTCCCGGACTTTAATCAAGAAAAACAAGTGTCCACAGGAAAACTAATCAGTTCATTCACAAAATCAATTCCGTTTTGAGAGGGATCGTTCTCCAGCGACGGACAGGCCAACCCAGGTGTCAACAGAATTTTTCACTCACAGTAACCAAGCTTTTGTGCCAAACAAAAGTGATTATATTAAGAAAAATAAAAGTGTTAAATACGCATCAATTCTGACTAGGAAAAAAAAGAGAGAAAAACAACAGTAGCTTAATAAATATACATCAAATGGGACCATTTAAATTCAATTTCTTTTACTGCCTCTCGTACATAAAGCAGCCATTACACAAAAGACTACTCATAATAAGCAGAAGTGAATTGACGGCGAGACCGAGTTCCAAGGGCACATTTAATTGAATCAAATAGGCTCAAATTTGTGGTTACCAGCAAAACAATATTTTATTTTTTGTTTGTTTTTTTTGCAGTTACCATGGGAAGTCTCTAATAATCAGTTCATGGTGCTTTGGGTGCATTATGTACTTACATATATTTCTAAGCCTTATATTGATTAAAGACAGATATAACAAAGATGGCCATGTGTTGTAATAAGGCAACACATATTATGGAGGTGTGACATACCTAGGAAACAGATAAAGCTCACTTGATATACTGTACTGGAGCAGAAATTCTTTGAAATGTTAGTGAAGGTCAACTTCTGATTAAAAAAAAAAATCTTTGGCTTGTTTTGTACATGTTGGGTAATCCACAGAGGAGTGGGTACACTTAATTTCCCCACTCCATATATCTGAGTGGCACAGTAGACTCGAGATCTCCTTTTGGGTAACTGATTGGGAGGTTGGATTGGCCATCAAATGGACACACCAGCATCTAAAAATACCGGAGGAACCAACTGAAGCTAAGTATCTCTACCTGGTAAGAAAGGATTCCACCTGAGACCCAGTAAGTTACTGCCATGTGTGGTTCAGTTGCTTTTTGTTTTTATAAATATTTAATTAGCAGTTCACAATGCTGAGAATGGTCAGAGTACTATCCTGATGATCATGCACAGCCTTTCTAGAGTTGTGTAAATAAAGGTTACATTGTTTCACACGTTGGTGTGCTTCATAGTTTTATTTTTTGGTTCTTATCAGCCAGATGTGGTTCACCTAATTTCTTTCACTGTCTCTTTGTCTAGTGCTGAACTGTTAAGAGCATCAACCTATTGAGACAGAACAGAAGCTTATTATATAGTCCCAAGTACAGATATTCAAAAATACACAGAAACTTTATGCTCGAATTTAAGACAACCCTATAGGAAAAAAGTATATATTCACATGGAAATTGCTTCTTCATATTTAATAAAAATTATGATATAAAAAATGCATTATTTGTTTTTATATCCTTTTATGTGCTAATGCTGCCCTACCCCCCAGACTCGCCCAATGCTCCCTCTCCTCCTCCATCCCCCAGACTTGCCCAATGCTCCTCCCTCCCTCCCTCCCTCCCTCCACCAGACTTGCCCAATGCTGCCTCTCCCCCTCCCTCCCCTAGAGTTGCCAGATACTGCCTTGCCAGATACTGCCTCTCTACCCCTCCCTCCCCCAGACTTACCCAATGATGACTCTTCCCCTCCCTCCCCCAGACTTTCCCAATGCTGGCTCTACCCCCTCCCTTCATAATTCTGACTCTCCAACCCTCCCCCCAATGCTGGCTCTCCCACTCCCGCCCTCCCTCCCCCAAACATACCCAATCTTCCTGGTGGCTAGTGGGGGCTCTGTGGGGGACCTAGATCCCAGTCTTATAGTCAGACCTCGATTTGAGGTCTGATTATAAGACGAACCTCGAGTATAAGACGAGGGGACTTTTTCAGAGCATTTGCTCTGAAAAAAAACTTGTCTTATATTCGAGCAAATACAGTATATAATACACAATGATCAGCCATAACATTATGACTACTGACAGGTGGCAAGCCGGTGGAGGCAGTGTGATGCATTGGGCAATGTTCTGCTGGGAAAACTTGAGTCCTGCCATTCATGTTGATGTTACATTGACATGTACCAACTACCTAAGCATTGTTACAGACCATGTACACCCTTTAATTAAAAGGTATTCCCTGAGTTCATTGATCTTTTTAAGCAGGATAATTCTCCCTGACACAAAGCAAAAATGGTTTAGGAATGGCTTGAGGAACACAACAATGAGTTCAAGGTGTCCACTTGGCCTCCAAATTCCCCAGATCTCAATTCAACCAAGCATCTGTGGGATGTGCTGGACAAACAAGTCCAATCCATAGAGGCCCCACCTCGCAACTTACAGGACTTAAAGGATCTTCTGCCAGATAAAACAGCACACCTTCAGAAATCTAGTGGAGTCCATGCCTCAATGGGTCAGGGCTGGTTTGGCGTCAAAAGGAGACTTACACAATATTAGGCAGGTGGTCATAATGTTATGGCTGATCTTCTAATATAGTAAAGGGAGACTTATATATGAAATTATTTTGCATCCAAAATTGTATTGTTATTTTTCTATTGTTGTGTTTAACATTATTCTTGTTTGCTTTCAAAGAAAAATTATAACACAGCAAAATACAAAAAAAATATATAAAACATTCAAATGAGTTTTTCATTGACTTCATTGAATTTGCCATTACAATATTTACTGTTGTTCCAAATTATAAAAGCTTTTCTTATTATAAGAGTGCTTACCTTGTTGCATTATCATAAATAACATAATTTTACCAGCAATATTTATTACAAGGCTGACATTTGTTTTTTAATATCGGACTCATTTATCCATTAAGTCATTTTCACATGCTGGTTGTGTGTATCAGGTAATGAATTATATTAATACTTCAAACCTCTTCCAAGAGGGTTGATTACTAAAATTAGGTTTAAAAAAAAATCAAGGGGATTCTGGAGATCTTGCTCTTTCTGAATTATTTCAAGATTATTTGCCTTTTTTTTCTTCATGTGTATGGTGTCTTGTTGAGTTAAAATAAGTAAAAAGGGAAAGTAACAAACCCAAATTATAAGTCTCGGAAACAGGTAATCGACTTTGACCTCACTGAGATCCCTTCAACCTCGGACTTTGGTGCACAGGCTCCAGGTTGCCTGGAAAAGTTTTTCCTGGTGTAAAAGGTATCTACATAATGCAACCAATGCTAGTGTTAATAAATGGGGAAAAACAGAAGCATACAATGGACTATATGTTGGTCGAACACTTGATGATTTGACATTAACATTCATTTCTGTAGTTCAATGCAGCACTTGACGGAGAGGTAATGTTTGTTACAACCTCAGTTAGACAGACTACGACAGATAACAAAATAAGGTCCGCAAAGCCAACTCACAGTGGGGGAAGTCATGTTATACTTCCTTCGGCATGCCTTGATTAATTTGGCCATAGGAGTCTAAGGTTAAGTGATTTGTAAAAATCAATAAATATTTTCTTTAATTTGTACGTATAAAACATTAAAAAAAAATCACAGAAATGTACAAGCTTGTAAATGTACACATGTCATCAAGAGTGCAGTGCTGTATATGGCCAGTGACCTAACTCGTTTCACCTGTTAGGGCTTCTTCAGAGGTTTTTAACTTCCAGTTTAAATACAATGAAGGATGATGAATGATTAAAATTTAATCTGAGAGAGCTATATTCTTATAATATACTTTGGCAATGTCCATGTTGCTTTTGGCCCAGAATTTTTCTGTAAATTATTCTCTGAAGATCTGATATTGCCAGGGGTATGCTACACTGCTGTTCTGTTAATCAAATGGCCGGGCTGTTGGAACATTTCTTTCTGGTTAATTATTGAAAATCCAGTGTTGCCAGAGATGTGCTGGTCTGCCATGGGGTTGGTATAATGGCCAGGCTACTGAAGATATTTTATGCCTTGGCACCAAAGAGATAAGACTCAAGTTTGGCACTATGAGCAAATATTTAGAAAAGTCAATGGATATATGTATTGTTATTTAATGTGCTAAGTTTAGCTAAGTTGGAACGATATACAAATTAAAGTCAGTTAGGCCTGATCTTTGTAATTTCCTAGTCTTTTCACCACAATGCACTTTTTAATGAACCTAATTTAACCCCTATTTTCAATATTGTAGGAACATAAGTGTTAAAAATGTATTACTGTACTGATGTTAAAATTAGACTGTCATTTACATGATTAAGTACGTAAAAGTATAGTTGTTTTTTCACATTTTATTTAAAAACAGATTATAGTTTATACAAATCGTTCAATACTACCTTTCTCGGAAAGATTACATTGTTAGACAACAATAGCATGTGTGGTTTATGTTGTATTCATTTTTTGTTGCCACAATGGAGATTATAGAACTTGTACAGAACACTGGTAATGTTTGTAATGATTTCTTTGCATACATCTGCTTTTATTCAACACAAAAGAACTTGAGCAAACAAATATATGATTCTTTTGTTCTTTGAAACTAATTGCCCTATAAATTGTTCAAGAGATCTTTTTATTGCGGGATGTTATTGCTGAGCTTTACAATACAATCTTTTTCTCCCACTAGTTTCCCCCCCCCCCCCTGTGTTTCCCCCTCATTGGTAACAATTATATTACTTTGTTGATGATTTAGTTATAGTTTATATAAACAAAATTTGTTTTATTTACTAAAAAGTGCAAAAACTAATGGGGCTATGCACTAACCGGTGAATTGAGGTGAATAGCAGGTTAGTTGAAGTGAATAGTATGTCAGTTGAAGTCAATAACAGGAGAGTTAAAGTGAGATGAACATTTGATCTCACCAATTTAGCTATACATTGTGCAGGAACAAACCTGGTTAGTTCCCCTGCTAAGTGAGGTTTGTTCCTGCACAATGTATGGCTGAATTGGTGAGATTACATGTTCATCTTACCTCAACTCACCTGCTATTCACTTTGACTCAACTGCCATTGACTTCAACTCATCTGCTATTCACTTCAACTCACTTGCTACTCACCTCAACTCACCTCAACTCACCTGCTTCTCACCTCAACTCACTATTTCCCCGATATCTGGGATACTGTCGAAACAGACTGTGATGTTGGCAATAATAAAATGAATATGTCTTTGTACGTGAGTATAATGTATGACAATCATAATGGGGTTTATTCACTTAACACGGTACTGTAATGATCTGATATGGATTAGGTATTAATAGGTAAGTTGGAAAAATCGGCTTGTCTATCTTTTCCACTTGGACAACTGTGTCTACCTTCATCTTGAGTTGGACGTAGGAAGATCAAACCCAACATTCCGAACAAAATGGCAGCCTCTTAATAAACTTAAAGAAGACTCAAGAAAAAACTGTATTTGTATTCGTTTGATTAAAGTATTTCTATGTTACCTATGCATTGCATTTTTAATTCAACATGAGTTCATTTGTTGTCTATAGTTGTCCTTTAATGCCATATTTTTAATATGAATATGTCAGGTCACCAGAATGAATTATACCAATAGAAATAATGTGGGAAGCTCGGAAGATATAACTAGGGGATAGTGCTAGTACAAAACCGCGAAATGAAGACAGTTACCAAAGGATAGTGATGCTAAATCAGGATTTTCCCACTTAACGTGGAGCAACTAAGGAGTACGGTGAATAGATGCCAACGTTTATTGAGTACAGGGGTAGGAAAAAGGAAATATAGATGTCTTCCTTTTTATATATTCTTTTAAACCCATGGATGGAGATCTAAGAAGACCTACCATGACTAATTGGATTCTAAATGTTCGTGCATGCATCCTACATATTGCTGGGCATGCACTTTCCACTGCACCTGGGACACATGTGTTCCTGGAAACATGGCCGATGTTGGCCTCATCCACAGGTTGCCTGCAGCATTGTGAATTTATTTGCCGGTGCAATAGCGTCTCCAATGTTAATAAACTAAACACTGAGCAAGGGAGGGTCAGAGTTTGTTAGCTGATCATTCAGGGAGTTCCAATAAAATCAAAGACTGTGAGATGCATGAAGAGGTGAATTTACTGAATAGCATAAAACAGGAAAAAAAAAAAACAATTATGGAGCCAGTGACTGCAGAGAATACTGGTACGCCATATCTGGAGATAATAGAAACGGATGTTGTATAACAAGTACCAGGTATTACAGGGCTCATAAATACCTATAAATCATTTACACAAGCAATTCATGTCCTTTTTAAGTATGATATCTGCACTGTGCAGATTGTGTTTAATTTTACTGTGTAATCAGTTGAGAAGATTTATTTACACAGTTACCCAACCATTTCCGGTCATGTTACATTATTAGAGAATCTCTAGATTATACTGAATAAGCATGATTTATCCAACGTATATTGATCTAATTATTTTTTTCCCCTCTGTTCGTTCAAAGATCTGCTTTGGACCAGACGCATTTTAAAGGAAAATAACTTTAATGATATCTTTATTCTCTATGCTGGTGTTGATATATGGAATGTATTATTTATTCATAACTAGGCTGACTTTTTTTTTTATCATGGCTCATCAAAAGACTGAAGGAACATGATCAATATTTCTAGACTTCTCAGATAGTCGCTGATACATCAATTAACTCCCAAAATGTATAAATCAGGAAAATGAGTGTAGAACAGCTCCAGGGTGAAGTATAATAAAAAAAATGGCTTTTATTCCATTTGCGATTTAAAATAAAAATCGCATAGAGCCAAAACAAAAATAGCGATCACACCTGATGCGTTTTGTAGGTTGCCAGACCTACGAATAAGTCTGACAACACAGATCAAACGAGTCAGGTGTGATCGCTAGTTTTGTTTTTTCTCCATGGAGTTTTTATTTAAAATTGTAAATGGAATAAAATACATGTTTATACATCACCCTGGAGCAATTTATAAATTGTATGAGTTAATTGCTGAAAAGGTCTGGGTGGGGGGAGGGGGGGACTCATCTTTCAAGTCCACACTTTACTATAAAGGTATCAATTATCCCCTGCCTGTATTAGCTGTTGATACTGGTATCTACTCTACATCAGCATTGTCTCTTTGAAAAAAATGGCCTCAGATGATGTTTGCCACGAAGAGCAAATACAATAAAAATATTGTCCATCTGGGATTTCTGTATAAGTCAAGCACCTCTACTTCGTGTCTGGAAAATAAGCACTTTGAAACGTTTGTACATAATATTATACTATCCTATCATTCTTGTTTCACAAGTATCCTAAGCAAAATGGCAGCATCCCTATTATTTCCATGCCCGGGATTCTGCTAAAGCCTTTGATACAGTCATATCTACTACGGGGGACGAAAGCCATAGGGATTCATATACCTTTGTACATGGATCCCTATGGCTTTCGTCCCTCGTAGTAGACCCTTGGATTTCCTTTGTTGGTTTCTTCTAGAATTAGTTTAGTAGTGCTCTACCCTTAGCCAACTTTCTTGAAATTGCTGGGACATTCCATTTTTTAGGTTCCTGTCCAGTGCAAAATTTGGGTGTGACCCAGTATTACTACAGTTTATGCGGAGTGCTTTGAACTTTAGACTCCACCTATTTCCCTTCTAAATGCCCCTGTGCATAGCACTTCCTCTATTTCCATCCAATTGTCTTATCTACCTATACATCACTGCACCTGTATGTCTGTATTGTCTGTCTTTTTAAGTCTATCAAAATGGGTTGATGACATTGCATCAGCCAATAAAAAAAATTTGCCCCAGGGCCAAACGTTTCCATCCTTCTCCTGCCATACCTGAGGATATAGAAAAGTATTAAAAAGGTTTCATGGTTAGTGCCAATACAGGAAAAGGGGCCAAAGTATTTTTTCGGCAAACTAATTTTAAAAGACTGTTTGTTAAGTCATGTTTGATGGTATTGTTGCCTCCTAGCTTTGTGATGTCTGGTTGGACATACATGATCCTGCTAAGTAAGTGTGAGGCCATTCTAATAAAGCAGCTGGCTCCGTCTCAGATATTATGAAAGCACAGAAAAACGATGGGTGTAGTCTGTCTTACTATTCTGCAACCCATCTGAGATACCATACTCCTGCATCCTTCAACATACTCGTAAAAGCCCCATATATTTTTATAAAATGCCTTTACTCTGTTGGTCTCTGAAAATGCCTCCCATAAATGTATCTGTTAATATATATGTTGAATATTTCATTTATCTCAGTCAAATCAATTATTGAATAAATAAAAAATGAATCCTCTAGCTAGCACAGTGTGTATTGCTTGGTATATACCTGGATAACATCTCAGTCTATTCTGACAGCTAAATTGAGAGCAGCTCAGTGTGATTTCAAGTGGTGTCTCACCAAATTACTATTTGACTTTGATAAAATATATCAGAGCTAATTCCACTCCCCACTAGACACCCAGGGAGAAAGGCTTGGTTCAGACTGCAGCACATTGATCAGAATTTGTATGGATGGTTTTCAAAATGTCAGGGGAGGGTGATTTATGAGACTAAATGAGGGCACAGTATGTTTCAAAAAGTTGCTGGTCAGCGATCACAGCACAAAGCAAAACAGTAGGTCGAAAAAAAAAAAAAAACCTTAAAGCCACAGTTCCACCCTAGAGTGTCCGAAAAAATGTCTGACACGATCTGTCTGATCAGTGTTCTTCTTAACGCTTTGTATCCTCTAGAAACGGGATATAAAGTAGCCATAGTAACAGTCCTAAAAACAAAAGAGAATAGTGTAGGTACTATTTGAAATAGAATATATATATATATATAATTAAGAAAGAAGTAGTAGGAACACAATTACCACATCCCCAGAAGAAAAAAAAAACATATAAGGAGCGCTAAAAACAAAAGTGAATTTGTAAATAACAATTTAAAAAATGTGATAATGAGCTCAAGTGATACAAAGTTACACTCCTAGATAATGTTTCTTCTCAGGATCTTCTGTAGGAGGCTCAATGGCATTGATCCCATATGCAAAAAAGAAATATACCTCTCTCTGTTTGAAATCTTTAGCAGCATGTAGTGTCCAGGTTATGTCTGGATGGCCCGATTTCAAGGGCCACCTGGATCACTGACATGGCACTCAATTCGCGCTACCAGAATAAACCCACTCACACTTTTGGAGGACTGAACTTGTTCAGAGGTAATCCTGGGAGGCTAAATTGTTGCCTGTATAATTATTTACATGCATTATTTACAATAATACTGCTACTGTAGCCCCCTCCTTCCTCCTATTTCTAGGCCAACTACTTGGTCTACTTCACAGCATTTTCTGCTGTGCCATCAGTCTGTCCCCCTCTTTACCACTGCTGTTACATTCTCTACTGATTATAGCCAGGTCGGAATCTATAGATCTTGAGCATAGCTAGTTTACTACATTGTTACATAGCTCCCTCTGCCCTCCTGGGAGATCATTAATAAACAGATTAAAAAGAAGAAGACCCAGGACAGAACCCTGAGGTATTCCACTTATCACTTCTATCCAATTTGAGAACTTATCATTTACTACCACCCTTTGCATTTTATCTTTCAACCAATTGCCAACCAATAAACAAACCTTTGGCCCTAACCCTATTTCAGTCAATTTGTACAGTAACCTTTTGTGTGAAACTGTATCAAATGCCTTAGCAAAGTCTAAGGGTTAAGTTTAAAAAACATTTTTTATTACTTTCATGATTTAAAATAAAAATGGCATATAGCCAAAACTAAAATAGTGATCACGCCTGACGCATTTTGTATGTTGCCAGACCTATAAATAAGTCTAAAAACATAGATCACTTCTAAAAACATAGATCACTACTCTGTTAGTTTAAGTTCTTGAACATCTCCTGTCATGTATACCAACAGTATCTTAGCTTACAATCTTAGGATCCTCAGCTGGGGTTGGCTGATCCACTGCTCTATCTTACAATGTAGGGTGTTCCACAGTATCACCCTGAGAGCTGGGGTACTGTAACTCATTGCCAAGAAAATTTAGATGTCATTGCCATGTGAAGATATGACTGGCGTCAGCCTGGAGTTGGCCACTTTTAACATACATCACATGCTCTTCAGCAGGGATCGGCAAATTATCTGTACTATATTAGTGTCCATGGAAAGGTTGCTGAGATCCATAGAACATCATTAAATTGTCCTTTACAAAGTGCTATAAATACCCACCATGAGCAGTTTTGGCTTCTACCCTGGTTCTTCATAGACAGCTAGGGTTGTAAATCTGCTGCACTCAGTAAGAGCAAACGTGGAATCGAGCAAAAGGGGAAAATTATACAATATGCCCTCTGTGCTCAACAACAAAATTACAGGACTTATAGGTTTGATCAACAGCAGACAGTTGAGGTTTCAATTTTGGGTTTCAATGTGCTACATGACGTTGTAAAGGTATTTTCTGATGACAGATCCACTTAAAAGCATATCTCCTGCTATATTTCTTTTGAGCTGCTAATTTATTGTGCTCTATATACTTTAAAAAGTTTCTCTTCATTTTAAAATGTTTCTAATACTCATATTTAGTGCTTTAACTTTTGGTATTTCATAAATGTCAGGGAACAGCACAGTGAAGCAATGGAAAGGCCATTTCTGAAATTTGTACTTGTAATTTTATACACATTAAAAGCTACTCAAGATTTTAAACCATCATGACCTATAAAAAAAAATAATTCAACTTTATTATCTGAATTGTAGATTCAACATCAAGTCGAAAAATGTATATGAAGTCAGTCTTGTCCTGTATCCCAATTTTTTTTTATAAATCTTTAAGAAAGTTGAGGTGGATACACATGTTTAATTGCTTTGTAATATTAGATAATAGTTAACAGTATTCAAAGCCTAGCAAAAACCAGTGCAAATTGTAAATCATTCTCATCTTGTTTTACAAGGTTAACTAAGTATAGGTTGCCCACAAAAAAAACGTTTGAGAACGATATATAGTAACTCAGCTCAACTTGGCGGTTGTTGATACATTGGATGTTATATTTAAAGTAGCGTAGCTGGAGAGGGGGTGGTCTGCCTCGGATGGCACATTCTGAGGCAGACACACTACAGCTCCTCTGAATAGTGCTTGTCTCAAAGGTATCCCCTCTGCCAGATGAGACCACTATGAGTGGCCTTAATCTGACATGGAAAATGTAGCCGATGTTCAAAAGTGAGCATTAGTGAGCCGGTTACATTTTACCAACATGCGGTGTTTGCAGAGGCCCAGAGTCCTGATCAGGTCTCTGCCTATGTGTCCCTAGCTCCTGATTACTCTTGTGTCAGGGCCATGAGCAAACAAAAAACACTATTTTCTATTGTGTGTTGAGCTCTCAATACATACTTTTTTTTTGCCGGATGCAACTTTGGTCCTTAAGGGACCCGGACGGCCAAATCCCTAGCTCCACAGCTGATTCAAAGCAGGGTTTTTGGCCAACGTTCCGGAATTAAAACAATGAACATTCCAAGGTTTGTGTCATGGTTATTCTGGGTTTGTGGCTGTTTTCTCTTCAGCCTCTAGTGGCTGCTATTCTTGGGTGCCCATTCTCCTCCTGATGTCAGCTGCCTCATTATCCCCAGCCCTTCCCTATTGCTTATGGCAATCGGTGCTGCCTGTGAAAGTGCTTTGAGCCTTTTACTAGCGTTTTCCTGATTATTCATATTTGATCTTATGTTGCTGAATCCTGCCAGTCTTGATCCCTCCTGTTTGCCACCTGTCCTGACCGATTTTCTGCTTCTGACTTCATTTCTTGCTGCCGGCCTTGACTTCTGCTTGCCTGACGATTCTATTTGCCTATTCCTGTTTGTACCATTTCCTTCGATTGTATATTTCTCGTTCCTGTGATCCTGTTTGTCCTGGGGTTTCGCTTCAGTGTGTTGGTAATTACAGAGTACAAAAGACTTGGGGGAATTAAGCCTGAGGCTCAACCATAAGGTGGATTTCCTTCAGGCAGAAGAATTCTGTTCTCTAGCTAACACCCAAGGCAGTACCCTGTAACTAGTCTGCACAGAGGTTCCACCTCCACATAACCGTTACAGTATCACAGGCCCGTGTCCTGCTCTGAGAGCTGCCAGTCCAGTCTCTGCATCCTGTTCTCAGTTGCCTGTCCTGTCTCAGCTGCCAGTCTCCACTACCAGTCCTGTCAGATAATTCCATCCAGTCCATAGTTATGCATCGTGGGGGGCAGATAGACGACACATCCTGTCCTGCAACGAGGCTCCTCCCTGATCTGTTATCCAAGGTTGTGACATTTTCCATGGTGATTACGCCAGAACTGCTATTTTTAAATAACCCTGTTTTGCTATTAGATATATTTGTGAAACTGCCTAATATATAACATTTCATAGGGTTATTTTTTTTTATTATTATTTACCAAAGTTTCTTTCTGAAAGTCTCAGTTTAAATCACCCCTCTGTTATTTCAATTGGTTAAGTCAATATAATAATAGCAATGAATTGTGAGCTAAACACCTAATCTGGACTTTGTATGTACTATCAGCGTAGAATATGACACATTATAGGATCTGCTCAGTAAAGAGAGAATTGTAGGATGAAATGTTCATCTCACCTCCCCTCACCTGTTATTCACTTTAACTCATCTGCTCTTCACTTGAGCTCACCTGCTACTCATCTCACCTTTTAGTGAAGAGCCCCATAAAAGGTGAGTTGAAGTGAGATAAGGTGAGTTGAGGTGAGATGAATGTTTCAGCTCACCATGTTAGCTATACATTCTGCAGGGACAAACCTGATGAATTTGCTCTGCTAAGCCAACTCACCAGGCTTGCCCCTGCACAATGTATAGCTAAAATGGTGAGATTAAATGTTCATCTCACCTGAACTCACCTTTTAGTAAATAGCCCCGTAAGACTTGAAAAATACAATAGACAGAGGCTCATCTCTTAATCTATGCATTTCCTTGCAACCCTGCAATGTATAGATTTGTTTTTCATTATCTACATTCACATGCTCAGTCTCTTTAACAACTCAGCATGTCTCCCAGTGCTTTCAAGTTGTCTCCCCACAGAACAGAGCCCCAGTGCTTAATCAATATGTAATTTTCCATGTGTTGGGTTCATGTAAATGCTTCATCAAATGCATACGGGGAGACAGAATATAGTTGTAAATTCCCTGCAGTCGTGTATTATAAGGATTGTTGCAGACTCTCGCTTTTCTTGCGATGGTCAGATGCTGTGTTTTGCACAGTTTGAAATTGTTACCTTACCAAAGACAAATAAATAGTAAGGGGCAGAAAAAAATAATCACACTGACCTTTCTGAATGTTGTTTATCTATACTGTAAGTGAATCTACATGAGCTGTACAGACTACATGTTAGATTCTGTTTTAAATATATTTAAATTAATCTATTTCATTTATCAAACTTGAGTGCATTCAGCAGGAAAAACATATTATGCCCACTCGCATCACATCTCCTATCTGCTTAGACTGGTCATTAATAAATATCCATGAAAAGCCTACACTATATTTTCTGAACCAACTTGTCTTCTATTCTTTGTCCTTCACCAGAAACATTGACTCTAATATGTGTCACCTGTTTTGACCTCTTTTTGGTACTACAATAGATGATGATGCTTACCACTGCCTTGATCGCTCTTTGAGAGTGCATTGGACTATGTTACTTCCTGCCTGCCTTGACTTTCATCCTTTTTTTTAAAGTATAATAGAATTTGTTGCTTGCCATCTGCCTTGACTTTGATTATTTTTGGTAAGTAGAATAGACTATGTTGCTTGCCATCTGCCTTGACTTTGATCCTTTTTCGAAAGTGGAATATACTATGCTACTTGCCAAATGATTTGATTTTGATCATATTGAGAGTAGAATGTACAGTGTAGCTTGCTGCCTGCCTTGACTTTAACCCCTTTTTGAGAAGACAACATATTATCTTGCTTTTTGGCTGCAACCATAGATTATTGTCCTATCCAGTAAACCAGTGACAGACCACATGCGCTACTTGATAGTAACATTATCTCCATGTCAGTCGTCCTACTATAATTCCTCTTTGGTTTTGTGCTGCCGTCACATTCTTACGACCAAGAAACTTAGGATGACTTTTGGCCTATGGGGTAAAACAAATTAATGGCCTATTGGGGGTTTTTACCAGTCCACCATCAGGGACTGACAGGCAATACACCTGTCAGGGGGGCCCTCTCGGAAAACGTAAAAAAAACCCACTTGCCTGAAGAGACCATAATAGAGCGAGAGGAAGGCTGTGAAGGTGAAGACAGCAAGGCTCTCCCCCTCACACATTTGCCTGTGTATCAGATCTGTGTTGAAGGACAGAGCCTATAAGGAGCCTATGTAACTTTGGGGCATTCTATAGTACCCTACTGATTTCAGCCACAGTCTCATTAGAGTATGGTTGACTGGGTGAATTGAAACATGAAAAAGTGGTGAAGCACTGATCCATTGAGGATAAGTGGCCTGTGGAGCTATTGGCCCCTTAGCCCCCTTGCCTGCCCCTATCCCCCCCCCCCCAGTTATGAATTTAGAGAAACACAGAAAATGATAATATGACAGTCAATTGGCCTATCCCATTTGCTTATTATGAAACTGTAGATAATTATATTTATATGCTCTTCAAGATAGTCTTATGTCCACTGGTATCATTATTAATATAGTTAGCTCTTAGCGCAGCCTAAAGTTCTGTTTTAAACATAAAATAAAATTGTGGCCAAAAAAAAATCACAAAAATGTCAATGACTAAAAATCGAAAATGATTCCAGGAATGAAACAGTATGAAGTTAGCTTGAGCACGTACGTTAGTAGTATATCTAATTTCAAAGGCAAACAAATTAAAGAGCAGTTTGAGTGTTTGTTCAAAATACTACTGGAGTAAGGAAAATAATCTGTCAAGGCTCAAATATTTAATATATTTTTTTATGATAATGTTATACCCTGAATACTAAAAATGCAGTAAACATAGCATGGGGTCCCAGATGATGGTCTTCACAGGAGATAACATTAACCAGGGTTGTTATGTGCCTCTTACCAGTATAAAAGGGATATACACAATTTAAGGGCATAAGGCCAGGAAATTTGTACATTTTTAGAAATATCCACATATAGGTATAACGTGGATGTAGATGTAACTTGGCTTTTTTTTGCTGTTGTGTTTTATTAGAGAAATATAAATTTTGCGTGGGTTCAAAGGGGAAATCTTTAATTAATTGAGCAGGGGAAATTATAGAAATGTCTTGATGAATTTACAGATTTGTTTGTGGTCAGAGATTAATTCTACTGATTTCCTTGTTCATGGATATTTGACAAATCTGGTTGTACCGGCGGGGGGGTTATGTGATGCCATGTGATGTCACACCACACTGTGTATAATGGTACACACATTCTTACTCGGTGCACCAGGACAAAGACGCCACCCAAATCTCAACAGCAAATAAACTCAGTGGAAGCCCAGCACTTGATACAAATGTGAGAACTTTATTGATCAGACATAGGCAACGTTTCAACTCAGGCCTGATGAAAACTCGTGAGAGTTGAAACTTTGCCTACTTCTGATCAATAAAGTTCTCACGTTTGAGTGCCAGTATTAGTGCCATGACAGCACACCCAAAAACTGTACTAGCTACCCGATTATATAACCAGCTGCCTAGAAGCTCCCAGACCCTTACAATATACACGGGGGGCCAAGGCAAGTGGCCCTGACAAGCTGCCCCTGAAACAATTGTATTCAGATCTGGGGAAAATATATATACAGAGCATATGACAATATACATACAGAACACATAACAGAGCACTTCAGAGCAGATTATTTTAGAGGAAAAAAAGATGAGAAGCTTCTTTTCCATCATAATATTAATCGTTAATATCTTTCTCACTTAGAAGTTATGTAACTTATTTCAAGTCAGAAAACATAAACAGTTACAGTTACATATACATAAGTATATAGCATTTCAGAGCAAATTGTTTTACAGGTTGAAAAGAAAGAATCCCTTGTGCAATCATGAATACATTTTTCTCATGGAATGTCTAAGTTCACATATATACCTATGTGTAAAACACATGTAAAAAAAAAAAAATATATATATATATATATATATATTGGACCAATATTGGAGTACTTTGACGTAGTGGTGGGCTTAGCATATTATGGCCATATATGTAACCAAATCTCCAATTTTGTTATCTTAGAAAGACAGGTGTTTTTAAGTAGCTTTAATGAAAACGGTTTATAGACTTTCGGTTTATAGAATAGCATAGAATTACATGTATTCTATAAACCGAAAGTTTATAAACCGAATGTCTTTTGGTTTATAGACTTTCGGCTTATAGAATACATTTAATGCTATTGGCTAGTCTATAAACCGAAAGTCTATAAACCGAATGACTTTCGGTTTAAAGACTTTCGGTTTATAGCCGAACCTCGAACTCCAACACGGACAAACAGTGAAATTTTCGGGTTCGTGGCACGGACACCGTAAGGTCCGGTACGAACCCGAACAGTGCGGTTCGGGTTCGCTCAACACTAGTGCAGACCCATTCATACTTTTCACTGATAGATAGCTGATAATTAAATAACCGACACAGTAGTCTTTATTCACAAAAGAGGAAATTGCAGATAATTGAGGAAGGAATTTCATACTTAACGCCAAAGTTTACATTTTGGAAAACTTCTCCCATCCAGCTAGATTGAAGACTTTTTCCAACTAGGCTACTTTGGCCTTACATTTAAAATGCCCTTCTCAGTTCCCTGCAATTCGCCTCTTTTATGAATAATGCCCTATGTTGAAGATGATACCAGCATGGGTTCTACACCAAACACCTTCATAATCATGCAGAGCGCTAGAAAAAGGATGTGGCATCCTATAACCATTAATCATTGCACCCAGTCTAAGTATCTGTTCTTTCATTAGTAGCAGTTGGGTTGAAGAGTAGCCACTTGCTATTGAATGGAAGCTCACTGGCTGGAGAATCTCAGCCTCTTACAGGGCAGCAGGAAAACCATTTCCCTTGTCCTCATTCTAGAACTTCTCCCTTCTAACCTTCGGGAACTTTGCTGCATTCTATTGGTTTGCGGCAGATTGTCCTCCGGTGACCATAGAGTTGCATTCTCCTGGAATGGCAGTCTATCTCTCTAGTTAGACATCTTTTTTTATAAGCATACAGAAAAATAAATAAGGTTTCCTAATAACTCAAGCTTTGTTTCACAATGAACCCATTTACACATGTATGTGTATATATATATATATATGTGTCTGAATGTCAGAGAGACAGAGTTCTATTTTTCACTATAGTCGGCTTTTTTAACATATTTCTAACCGCATACATTATCTTTCTGCGCTGAAATCCATTTTCCATTTGCAGTCTTTGCTCCCTGCTGTTTCCGTTAACAGCCTCCTGCTCACCCAGGGAAAATGGCATAAAAAATAGCTTTTGCTCAGCCTGACGAAATTATATCTTAAGGTCTGTAAAGTTGTGGGAATAAACTCAATTGTCTGTCGGTAATTAAATCGTTTCATAAATTTTAATTAATTTTCTTGCTCCTTGAAACCGGCACCCAAAGCTGAAAACGATTATAAGAGCAAGATCTTACCAAGAAATAATAAAACAAGAAAGAAAGAAAATATATGTTCTTGCCCTATGTGTCCATATCTTTTTATTAAGGTTAAATAAACAAAGCTAGTTACAGAAGTGGTGGTTTAATTTAGACGGGATAAAGGACTCATTAAAGAACTGTTTGAAAATATATTTATATCAAATTAGACAAACAATGTAACGTGTGCAAGTCAAACATATTTTAAGTATTGCCCCAACAACAGCAACAATAATGACAATAATAATGCTAATAATACTACTAATAATAATGCTAATAATACTCATAATAATAATGCTAATAATACTCATAATAATAATGCTAATACTAATAATAATGCTAATAATACTCCTAATAATAATGCTAATAATACTCATAATAATAATGCTAATACTAATAATAATGCTAATAATAATAATAATAATGATAATACTACTTCTACTTATAATAATAATGCTAATAATAATACTAATAATAATAATGCTAATAATACTCATAATAATAATGTTAATACTACTAATAATAATAATGCTAATAATACTCATAATAATAATGCTAATAATACTACTAATAACAATGCTAATACTACTACTAATAATAATAACGCTAATAATAATAATAATGATAATGATAATACTACTTCTACTTATAATAATAATGCTAATAATAATACTAATAATAATAATGCTAATAATACTCATAATAATAATGCTAATAATACTCATAATAATAATACTAATAATACTACTACTTATAATAATAATAATGCTAATAATAATGCTAATACTACTACTTCTGCTGCTACAACTACTACTAATAATAATGCTAATAATACTACTAATAATAATGCTAATAATACTACTACTAATAATAATAATGCTACTACTACTACTACTACTACTACTACTAATAATAATAATAATAATAATAATAATAATAATAATGATGCTACTACTAATAATAATAATGCTACTACTACTACTACTACTACTACTACTACTACTACTACTAATAATAATAATAATGCTAATGATGCTACTAATAATAATGTTTATACTACTACCACTACCACTACTACTACTACTACTACTACTACTACTACTAATAATAATAATAATAATACTAATAATAAAAATGCTAATACTACTACTACTACTACTACTACTAATAATAATAATAATAATGCTAATACTTCTACTCCTACTCTACTCCTACTACTGCTACTTATAATAATACTGCTACTACTACTAATAATAGTAATAATGCTACTACTACTAATAATAATAATAATGCTACTACTACTACTACTACTACTAATAATAATAATAATGCTAATGATGCTACTAATAATAATGTTTATACTACTACTACCACTACCACTACTACTACTAATAATAATAATGCTAATGATGCTACTAATAATAATGTTTATACTACTACCACTACCACTACCACTACAACTACCACTACCACTACCACTACTACTACTAATAATAATAATAATACTAATAATAAAAATGCTAATACTACTACTACTACTACTACTACTACTACTAATAATAATAATAATAATGCTAATACTTCTACTCCTACTCTACTCCTACTACTGCTACTTATAATAATACTGCTAATAATACTAATAATAGTAATAATGCTACTACTAATAATAATAATAATAATGCTACTACTACTACTACTACTACTACTACTACTACTACTACTAATAATAATAATAATGCTACTACTACTACTACTACTACTACTACTACTACTAATAATAATAATAATAATAATGCTAATAATACTAATACTACTATTACTTCTAATACTACTACTACTACTAATAATAATAATAATAATAATAATAATAATAGACACTTCCAATAGTTTTTATTACATCATGCTTATATCAGTTAAAGTAGTGGCTTTTTAGAACATGAAACATAGATTCTGGAGTCTACCAACTGAAAGGTGAATTACAGATGAGTTGAGATGATTTAATTCCATGACTCAACTATATTGTGCAGGGACAAACCTGCTGAGTTTCTCCTGCTGGAAGAGCAAAGCTTGCCATGAATAATGCATAGTTAAATCTTAAAAAAAAAACAAAAAAAAAAACTTGCTTTTGAACATGTATACTGCACTTTCAAGTGTACACAATCAGGGCCGGACTGGGAACAATAACCAGCCCTGGAATTTTTTTTTATACCAGCCCCATCGCATAACATTTTTAAACCAGCCCCATAGCATAATATAATTTTTTTATTCATAATAGGTAAAACCACACATTTTTTAAAGCACATCTGAACAGTGTATTATTTATAGATAAGACTGATATATAAGCCTGCCTAGGGCAATAAATATACCTCCAGTATGTACACAGAGTTATATGAATTGCCCTGTGTATATCAGGGCAGTGTGTGAGACATATCCTTGTGTACATATTTCTGTAGCGTCTCTCTCTCTCCTTTCAGTAGCGTCTCTCTCACATTTCTGTAGCTTCTCTCGCTCTCTCTCATTTCTGTAGCATCTCACTCTCATTTCTGTAGCGCCTCTCTCATTTCTGTAGCATCTCTCTCTCTCTCCTTTCAGTAGCGTCTCACTCTCATTTCTGTAGCGCCTCTCTCTCTCTCATTTCTGTAGCGTCTCTCTCTCTCTCCTTTCAGTAGCGTCTCTCTCTCTCTCTCATTTCTGTAGCGTCTCTCTCTCTCTCCTTTCAGTAGCGTCTCTCTCTCATTTCTGTAGCGTCTCTCTCTCTCTCCTTTCAGTAGCGTCTCTCTCTCATTTCTGTAGCGTCTCTCTCTCTCTCATTTCTGTAGCATCTCTCTCTCTCTCCTTTCAGTAGCGTCTCTCTCTCTCTCTCATTTCTGTAGCGTCTCTCTCTCTCCTTTCAGTAGCGTCTCTCTCACATTTCTGTAGCTTCTCTCGCTCTCTCTCATTTCTGTAGCATCTCACTCTCATTTCTGTAGCGCCTCTCTCATTTCTGTAGCATCTCTCTCTCTCTCCTTTCAGTAGCGTCTCACTCTCATTTCTGTAGCGCCTCTCTCTCTCTCATTTCTGTAGCGTCTCTCTCTCTCTCCTTTCAGTAGCGTCTCTCTCTCTCTCTCATTTCTGTAGCGTCTCTCTCTCTCTCTCCTTTCAGTAGCGTCTCTCTCTCATTTCTGTAGCGTCTCTCTCTCTCTCCTTTCAGTAGCGTCTCTCTCTCATTTCTGTAGCGTCTCTCTCTCTCTCATTTCTGTAGCATCTCTCTCTCTCTCCTTTCAGTAGCGTCTCTCTCTCATTTCTGTAGCATCTCACTCTCATTTCTGTAGCATCTCACTCTCATTTCTGCAGCGTCTCTCGCTCTCTCACATTTCCGTAGCATCTCTCAGTCTCTCTGATTTCTGTAGCATCTCTCTCTCTCTATCTTTTCTTTAGCTTCTCTCACTCTCTCTCATTTCTGTAGTTTCTCTCACTCTCTCTGATTTCTGTAGCATCTCTCTCTCTCTATCTTTTCTTTAGCTTCTCTCGCTCTCTCTCATTTCTGTAGCATCTCTCAGTCTCTCTCATTTCTGTAGCGTCTCTCACTCTCTCACATTTCCGTAGCATCTCTCAGTCTCTCTGATTTCTGTAGCATCTCTCTCTCTCTATCTTTTCTTTAGCTTCTCTCTCATTTCTGTAGTTTCTCTCACTCTCTCTCATTTCTGTAGTTTCTCTCTCTCATTTCTGTAGTTTCTCTCTCTCATTTCTGTAGTTTCTCTCACTCTCTCTCATTTCTGTAGTTTCTCTCGCTCTCTCTCATTTCTGTAGTTTCTCTCACTCTCTCTCATTTCTGTAGTTTCTCTCGCTCTCTCTCATTTCTGTAGTTTCTCTCGCTCTCTCTCATTTCTGTAGTTTCTCTCGCTCTCTCTCATTTCTGTAGTTTCTCTCACTCTCTCTCATTTCTGTAGTTTCTCTCGCTCTCTCTCATTTCTGTAGTTTCTCTCACTCTCTCTCATTTCTGTAGTTTCTCTCGCTCTCTCACATTTCCGTAGCATCTCTCAGTCTCTCTGATTTCTGTAGCATCTCTCTCTCATTTCTGTAGTGTCCCTCTCTCCATCCTCGCCCCCTGTAGTGTGGATCTCTCCCCCTGCCTCCTGTAGTACCTCTCTCTCACCCTCCCACTTCCCATGTAGTGGTTCTCTCTAGAGCTACAATATCACTATCGATAACTCTGGGACAAAAAAAAATGTTTAAGAAAAAGCAATGCACTACTTGTACGTAATGTAGAATAGTGATATTTCTAAACTCTTTCTAGTAAATGATATGCTATGATCAGTATAACTAGATCTAAAGAAAGCCCTGCGTATCCCCCTTCAAAAAAATAAATGTAAGTTTTGTGAGTTCAGCAAATGAGAGAGAATAATTACAGCTAAACAAAAGGGTTAAACAACATGATAATGTTTAATATAATTATTTCAAATATAGAATTTTACCTTATAATGTCTGCTATTTTGTCTTAATAACTATGGCTATGTTCATAAAAGTGAAACCAAAGTTTGTTTTAATACATTAAACATGATAATACCCCTATTTGGTTACTATTTGAATAAGCCTCTTGTAAGGTATTTATGTTAGAATCAGCCTTTTTTTTAATTCAGCAAATCAGGTAACAGCCAAAAAACGTTATACCCGAGATCTAATAGTACTAAGGAAAGTCAATTATGCTGTATTTAATTATCAAGCTAACTCACAGCCATCTGCCTTAACTGAGCTTCCTGACAATCACAAAGGATAGAAATCCTGAGGTTGAATAAGTAAAACAGGTCTGTGCAGAGTAGCAGTGTTAACATGAAAGGGTAATGGCACAGGAGATCATTATTAGATGTTACAGGGTAACAATGCGTAAAGGGACACCGTCATTGAAACGTTGTGTGCTCTTTGAATGCAGAGAATAAAAAATGATCTACACATTATGTTAGGAGAATTGAAAGCACATGCATAGATTAATAGAAACATGTACTTTAAACTCAGCCATGGATGCTGAGGGGTCTTCTTGTGGCCTGGTATGCTGGTATGCTAATACAGTCTTTCCCAAACTAGTCGTCATGCTCCACATGGCAGTTCTGGATTCAGGTTGAGAGTCTAGATTCTACAGGGTAATTCATAAAATCTCGGCTGCCAACTGGGTCATACGGACTGGTCTGGGAACCATTGTGATAACGCAATGTATTGGTCATTTTTTTGGTTCTTTACATTCACAGTATAAATAATGTTTAGTTGAAAAAGTCCCTTAAAATGACCAGCAGACTGACAATGTGATGCTAAACGCTCAATGCCAATGTCTCTTCTATCTGGTTAAATGGCTTTTAAATGTTTCTCCTAGTGCAAGAGTGATTGCACTTTATGTTATCTGGAGCATTGAACTGCTTGAAACATACTTTATACCGATTTTGGACCAACTTCGGGGGGGGGGGGGAGTTTCGGGGGCAGGGGTAGGTTTTAGCCCTTTAGGAGTTAGCGAAACCCATATGATTTCACTGTCAGAATCCCACCCCCCCCCCTCCCCGAACTGGATAATCAAGGCATATTGGGTCACCCCTAATGTAAAACCAGAGGTGTCATTGGTTTTAAAGTAAAGTGCATGTTGTGTATATTAAAAAGATAAACATACACACAATAAGCTGGGTGAAACTGACCCTTTCACAATGCTATAACATGGGTACGCCATGATTTTTGGGGTTTGTGGAATATTAAAGTAGAAATATCTTGTTTGTCCAAACACATTAGCTAATGAAAGGAATTTTAAGCCGATTTCTTTTTGCCCCATGTGGGGGCTCTGCAGCTTCCCACTACCCGCAGTCAAGCAGAAAACCTTAGTTAATTTAGTATGAAATATCAACACCTCTTTTTTTTCTATTCCTATTAAATATTTTTTGCTCGTGATTTTTTTTTTTTAAATAGCACATTTGATGTTTCTCTAGAACTCACAGCAACACAATAATCGCGTGAAGCTAATAATTTACTATACACGAAAATGCGAAGAGTGAATATCTAACTGAGTTAATTTCTGGCAGTTCTTAATTAACTGGTCCTTTCATTACCGTGTAGAAAGAACACTGTAATAATTATAAGGCCAATTTCTTAGCACAATCTTTCCTGTGTGCACCAATCCATTACGGAAAAAGTTGAGAAGACCTGTTTTTTTTTTTGTTTTATTCTCCCCTTTCTTTTTTCCAATTTACAGAATATAGGTCTCTCGCAATGTACACTTTTCAACTAATTATGGAGCAGAGGCTTGACCGGCATTGCTTAACTCTGGCTTTGGCTTTTGTCTCTGATGTGCTTTGAAGTTAAATACAATGAGCTCTGAGTTTTAAACATTAGAGAAATGCTGACTTAGGCAGCAAAGGTCGGAGATACCCAAAATAATAAAGCACCAGAAAATACAATTGGTCTGATTTTTTAAAATTTGTTATTGTATTGCTACTATAACTGTTTTGTTCTGTATTTTCTATAGTACTGAAGCTCGGGTAATTTGTTTTTTTACATATGTTAGTATATCAATTTTGTTTAAAGTATTATGAAAGTACATATGAAAGTATCAAAAAACCTATAATAGCAAAATACAGTAGATATCAATACCACGCATCCTACCATGGATTTCATCATATTTTTTGGACCTAAAATGGCCCTACGTGAAATCATATAATAGGACTTGGTCAGAATGTTTTTCAAGGTCAATTAGTGTGGGATTGGAAGGTGTGATGTTCTCTAATGGTGGAGTCATGATTTTATTAAGCCATCTGACTAGCTAGGTTTTCAATACTTTTGTGACTTTATCATAGCCCGGTAGACCAGATGGAAATTTGGAACAGATGTTGAGTTTATTTGTAGAATAAATCACGTCCAGCAGTAGGATCCTGCCCAAAAGATGGAGGTGTTCTTGCAACATTTAGAAGACATTAGGTTCTACAGGATCCAATCATTAAAAGTTGAGATTAGAACTAATCTCTATCTTCAGATTAGTACTATTCTAACAGACTCAACCCACCCCCCTCTCGGATGCCTCATATCATCTTCACAAAATGATATTCTATTCTAAATATATTCTAAAATATATACTATTTTTTTTATGGCAATTACCCCTTGGGCTGCTCTCCAACCTGACTCAATGGGCTGGAGTTGCATATTTTTTCACTGATTACAATGTACCAACCTTTCCATACAATTGTCTTGTTTGTTTATCAATCGCTATACTTAATCTGTCATTATATCTGTCTTGACAGTCTAGCTCTGATGATGACAGATGGGCTGTTGAAGTTGCACTTTAAATAGTTTTTGCCCGGTGCCCACTAGTTGACAGCCCTCCCCTGCTTGAATGTATAGCCTTCAAATAACTTCCTCACTACGAATGTCAGGCTTACTGGCATGTAAATGCCTGGCTGAGATTTTGATCCCTTTTTGAATATTAGTACCATATCCGACTTATGTCGATCTATTGGTACTATACCTAAACTGAAATAATCTCTAATTAGTAAAGATAATTGTCTGCCAGAATATATCTCCTTTAGTACCCTTGGGTATATATAGTGCCACATCTGGGTACTTCTCTACTTTGACAGTGTTACATTGCCTAAGCACTTTTTCATGTGTCAACCAATTGTATGTTTGCTGTAATGGTTCCATTGGTTATATTACTTACATACTGCACATGTTCATCACATTTGTGTGTGAGCCCAAACAATGGATCTGTCCTGTCACATCCAGGAATTCTGGCAATTATTATTTAAATCCCTCTTGAATTTGATAGACTAATAATACAAGAGAAAATATTCAAGCTTTTTTTGTGGCTTTCTGTGATGTTCAAGATTTATAAAATCCGGAGCTGAGAGGCAGAGAACAGTGAATTAGATGAGTTTGGCACAGAATGTGAAGGAGCACGATGCCAGCTAGATAAATGATTGCATTCCTCAATATAAAGCTGGATTAATTAGTGCATTCAATGTTTGTTTTTCCATTAATGTTAAAATATATTTGAGAGGAGTTAAGGCAAAGTGCCAGTGTTTAGGTTTTGTGCTGTCCTAGTAAAGTGAATAGCAGGTGACTTAAGTGAATAGCAGGTGAGCTGAGATTTCGTCTAACCAATTTCGCTTTACATTGTGCAGGAACAAACCTGGTTAGTTCCCCCGCTAAGTGATCTCATCAGGTTTGTTCCTGCACAATGTATAGCTGAACTGGTGAGATGGAATGTTCATCTCACCTCAACTCACCTGCTATTCACTTCAACTCACCTGCTATTCACTTCAACTCACCTGCTATTCACTTCAACTCACCTTTTAGCAAATAGCCACAATTGTATTGCCACTGATATTCCTTACAACAATGCCAGATTGCCACACATCACTGTCCACAGAGCCAGATTGCCCCCTATCTTTTTCCAGTGCACCATATTGCTCCCTGGTTATCTAGTGGGGGCAGCTTGGATGTGTGTGCCAGCAGCGAGGCAGAATTTACCACCAACAAAGGTGGCGCTCGGCCTATTTGCTGTTATGCCTGGTCTTGTAAATTCTAATTTATTGAAGTTTTTTTAGTCTATACATAATACAGATTTTTTTATTACCGTTTATATACTTTCTTATCACATTTCACGGTCCTAGCCGCTAACAGTCTCTCTGTGCGCTGCCACTATCATTTTCTTTCACCATTATCCAACAGGAGGGACATCATTCATAAAAGAGGGCATGGCATTGAAATGAGAAGAGGAATTGCTAACTTAAGGCCAAAGTAGCCGAGTTGGAAAAATTCTCTCATTCAGCTGAATTTTAAAGGTCCTCCCACTCCGATTGTTTTTATTTGCTTATAATGGTACATGCTGGATGTAAAATAGACACTTTGGGCTTTTTATTCATGAAAAAGTCAATTGCACGGAATTGACCAGGGAATTGCAAACATAAGGCCAAAGTAGCTGAGTTGGAAAAAACATTTCATTACGCTGCCCCCATGTCGGATTGAAATGATTATGAGTTTCACAACTTGTCGAGTATCATATATATAAATACATACATCCAACAATCACCCTGGGACATTATGCAAAATAATTGTACAGGACATGTATGGGCGAGGGGGAGGCAAGAGATGACTGACGGAGGCTGGGGGGAGGGGCTTCAGGGGGGAGTTGATAAAGGCCCTGGAGCCCCTCTCCCCAGCAGCCAATTTAATCGGTAACGCACTTGGTAGCAATTTTCCCACCCTCCCTCCCTTTGTTTATATGTTATGTTTATGTATTGACTCTCTTTTTGTCGCAGCAGGCCGGGGTTGGCTGTCCTTGCCAGTAGGGGATGTGTTTTGGAAAATGAAGTTGGGGGTATTACAAGGAGAATGGTGCTCGGGTCCTCCCCTAACCTTGCAACATGGAAGTTGTTTGTATGGACGTGCCCACTGAGCTAAGTGTGTCGGCTAGTGGTAAGCATTGTGGGGGAGATGGACCAGGTGGAGGTATGGCATCTCAAGGGACGAGGAGGGGAGGCGAGCTTCTGGATTCTGGATTTTTGGTTGGTTAAAGTTTGCACTATGTAAATATAGGTTTAAGTTTAAATGGTTATACTGGCAAGGGCTTAGTGATTTTGTCAGGCTGTATTCCGTTTTATACATATAAGTATTAAAGGATGGTGGTGGTTTATACAGCCTGATACATGTTAATAAAGAAGTGCTGTAGCCTTGTTATACCATCACAAGTCTCGTGTCTATTTATTGGGGGGACATGGGCTGGTATGGTTGTGGGGGATTGTGGGTATTGTAGTATGTCTCAGGAATCGGGCATCTATCCCCTCTGCATACATACATGAGTATTTTCAATCAAGAAATAAAGTCTCTATAAATCAGTACAAAATATTATGCAAGATCAGGATGTGTCAAGAAAAACAAATCAGCAATCAGAGCGAGCCGAGGCACCCAGTACTTCAGAGGTACCTATTAATGTGATAAGATTTGTTTTAAATCAATGCACCACAATTAGGGCTGCCACCTTTTCTCCAATAATTACCATACCGGCCATGCTACTGTCTCCATCCACTTAACATTGGACTCAAAGCAATTTATTACCAGCCTGCCAGGTGGCAACTCTAACCATAACACACTCATTGTATATGTGTATTTTGTATTTCATGTAATTTTTCACTGTACCATACCCCCCAAGTGTCCCTATTTATGGGAGATAGCTCCTACTATGCTCCCTACTATGCACCCCTGTCCTTCTTTTTCTGGGAGCTCAGAATGTTAGGTTTTTAAAACTGTATCACAGAGCTCCGCAGCAATAAAACTCACAATAGAGTATGTAGGAAAATATGTTATTCTTATTCTAAGTGATGTGCCAAACGACATAAAAAGTTATTGATTGGCAATCACTGATATTGTCCTTTAATGGCCCGCCCGTAATTCATCCCTCTTTGTCCATTTGAAAGGTTGGGGTGTGTGCTGAACGTTTGTGCGGTTTTTGCTAGATACAACCTTGTGGGATTTCCTTATAATAAATACTAGTAATTTAGACCTTCGGTGGAGTCACAGCTACACAAGCAAATTCAATGTCTTCTTAGGGCCCCCACTTCCTTGTGGGCTGCACTAAACCTAACTGAGGGGAGAAAGCTGTGGACAATTGGGTAAATAATTGGCAAGGAGGGACTGATTATTTGCTTAGTAACCACCCCCCCCCCCAATAAAAATTGGGAACTCAGGCTAGCAGTGCTGAATCAAGACTGTCTCGCTTGAAGTGAGAGTGTTGGAAGGGTTGTACTCCAAGTTGAGGGATGGTAAGGGGGGCAAAAGGGCAACTGCTCCCGGGACTGCCCTCTAACCTGACTCCATGGGCTGGAGTTACACCATTCTCAATCTCTGTACTTTATCTGTCATTGTACCTGCCATTTTGCCAGTCGATCTGTGTCTATTACTGATGATAACGGATGGGCTGGTAAAGTTCCACCGTAGGCCACTGAATTGTTTTTGCCCCCTGTGGCAAATATTGCCTGCCTCCTCTGTACACTCCTGACTTTCTCCATTCAAGATAAGTAATAAATAGTAAAACACAGCTTTATTTAGCTAGATATGGGCAATATAAAAGCAGGTAAATGAGGAGTCTGAAAGTTTAAACCAAAAATCACAGTACCTTAGAGGCGATGACTTGGAAAGGCCTTCCAAGAAAACAGCAACAAATACTGGTGTTTATACAGTAAATAATGTGTGGTTTGTTTCTTAGAGCAATATCATTTAATCAGATTATAGGCTTGTGTCATTGCTTATAATTAATTATTAATAATCCAATTACTATCCCACATTAAAAATAATGGGCTCCCTTGAGCTGAGACTTTGCTGATGGAAGATAATCACACATTATAGAAATAGGTCTTATTAAGTCAACACGTAATTATTATGTGGTTAATTGAAGCCAATTGATTGCTATTGTCTATACAGATGCTTGAACTGAAACAGTAACTGTCCCTGTTGCATCTAGAGGGCATCTCTGGGGGGGTGGGGGTGTTTGCATGACAATCACTGGCTCTGTGACATCATCATGTTTTTTCTTCCTTTATAATTTATATTTAAATTTTGCTTACTAAGAGAGATCTGCCTCACTCTTCTTGGAAAATGTGGGCGCTTCTCCAAAGTAGCTCTGCCCTGTATCAATGAAGAGTGATCAGAAATCATGTCTGTCACTCTGCTGCGGTTGAACTAACCCTAGATCTATTAACCCTAGATATGGGGTTAGGTTTAGAGTTCCACTTAGGAGTACAGATGAGCTAGGGTTAGAATAAGGGTTAGTGCTATGGTTGTATTTAAGGGTAAGGTTAGAGATTTTAGGGTTGGATTCAAAATGTCAGTTTAGGAGAAAATAATTAAAATTATTAAGAAAACAAAAAACACTTCTATCAGTTATTGCCCTGTGACTTGAAAAAAACATGTACAAATAAATTTGGGTTTCTAAACTCAGGGCAAATATTAGAAGCTATATGGATGGGGTCTTTGTCACCATTTGTAATTGTATTAAATATTTTTCAGGTCCATAATGATCAAATATGTCCCACACAGCAGGTGCTTAAATGATCAAATTAGTGAAAAGCAGAGACTAAATGAAAGTATCCTGGTTAAAAGCTTTGTTATTATTACATTTGCTTAGATATACCTTTTTCAGTTTGTCTAGTACATTTGTAGACTCCGACCATTGCAAGTCTCTCTTTTGTGCCAAAATGCAGATTCACACAGTGTTTCACAAGATATTGTTTTACTCACCAGGGGATTTTGCAAAAGGAAACATCAAAATACAAGTTTGCTCATTTGTCTTGAGCAGAATTGAACATAAATATAAAATGTGTGTTAAATTCTAAGCCAAACACTTTAAACTGTCTTCATCTCCTTCCCAGGCTTTCATCTCACTTATTATGCTGTGCGGGCTGTGAAAAGGGAGAACAGGATCAGAATAGATTCTTCCACTCTCTCTATTCAGAGGGATACGCTATGCTCAGGGACTTGAGCAATACAAGCGTTTTAACATTATTTCCAATGACTTCATTGTGGAATTCTCTTTATATTGCAGGTAAGCATGGCCAGGAGAGTATGTGTTGCACAAGCACGTGTGGAAAAAAAATCTGTGGTCTGTTCTGTTTATGTACTTTCAATTGGACTAAAGTTTATGTGAAATATGTATTTTGCATATCAGGCCACAAGATGATGAAAAAGCAGAGAACATGATAGAAACCTTTAAGGATTTTTTTTTTTTTTTTTTCAATTCTGCTGTACCACTTAGTGTTATCCATTAAGAACTGCAAATATCAGGATTTAATAAGTCCATCAAGATCAACCCTTCTACCTATCATTCCAGCTTTTGATCCAAAAGAAGGCAAATAACCTCTAAGGAAGCCATTTTGAATTTTGTCTCCTAGGGGGAAAAATTCCTTCTTGACTCCAAAGGGCAATCAGATTTCTCCTTGGATCAATAAGCTCTATTATTAATGCTTATTCTATTATTAATAGCCCTGTATGTTCTGCTTTTCTAAAAAAAAAAAAACATGGAGACTATTTTTAAATCCAACTCTTGTATTTGATAGCACCAATTCTTCAACATATCTGTCATTCAATCGTAGTTATTAAAGGGACTATCTCACTTAAAAATTGCTTTTACTGTGCATGTAGAGACGAGAAAAATGACCCATACATTGTGTTAGTAGATTGTCAAGCAAATGCCTAAATTAGGAGCAAATTGAGAGTCTCCTGCTTATGACATCACCTGTGGCTTGATATGCAAATTGTTGATTTCCAGTGAGAACTGTGTAATTTGCATATCAAGCCATATGTGATGTCATAAGCAGACTCCTATGTCTCCTAATTTAGGCATTTGCTTGCAATTTTTACAACATGATCGTCATAGCTATAAAAATCCTGCGCCAACAAAAATAAAAATAAAAAAAAATAATATAGTAAAAGTAAAACAGAAAAAATATTTCAGGGGTTGATTTAAAGAAAACTTCTGGACTTCTCCAAACTACCTGGGCCTTCATGTTCCTTTACTTCCCTGTATTACTTTTAGCTGTCATTCATATAATCTTATCATGAAAAATTTGAGTGCTAGCATGAGGCAAGCATAGCAATTTATGGAATCACAATATCCACCCAATAATCTGAGCTAGGGGTTTGCTATTGCTGGTCAGATAGGTCAAATGCTAAATGTTCTGCCTGAAACCCCTGCACAAATCCCAAAGTGGCAGGTTTGATTCCTGGCAGGGTTAGCACGCCTCTTCATCTCACTAAGGTAGATAAAATGGGAACCAGTATACTGGGAAATAACTAGAATGGTTAGTGAGTGCACCACAGTGCGTGGAGAAAATAAAAAAAAAAACATTATTATTAATACTATTTCCCTATGAAATACATTCACTTGTAACCATGGCTGCAAGGCTTATTTAATGTAATTGTCTAATGCTTGTGGCATTGTGTGCTTATTCCACGATCCCTGTGTGTGATTATATTTTGTGCACCTATGTCCATGCCGGCAAACTTGTGTTTGCTGGTGCTTTGCGTGCCTTCACCCTGCATTGAATCCAATTGTGCCAGTTTTGAAGTTATAATTACACCCATTACTACAACAAAGGAGTTAAAGCACTCAAAGTCACCGCTAATAGCATGCATCTCTCTCGCATATACGTGATGCATAAGAAAGAGTTTATCTGTATCAGTTGGTGGAATTTTGTACATCTGAAGCAATATAAATGACGTGATTGAAAAGTAAATGGAGGAATTCAGATTAAATATTAAATGCAGAAACAAAGAGGAGTTGAGATCTGGCCTAAGGGAATAGATAAATGTACTGTAGTCAGTAAGCAAGAGATACTGGATGACACTGGGGCACTAGATAACTGTAGGGTACCTTACACAAACGGAATAGTGTCAGTGATAGGATTGCTATAATCTAATGTGGTTAGATGTATATATCCATAAAATAATCCTCACTTGTATGATGTCTTTTGTAAGCAAATATCCAGTCAACCTCAAAAATTCTACTCGTTACGTCAAACCATTTGAAGTCCAACAGGGAGGCTCAACCCTCCTGAGACACATTTATAAAGAAATCTGTGTATTAAAAAATGTTACATTGAACCTTGTTCGGTGAATGAATGAGAGAGATGCAGACAGACAGAAAGAGAGAGACAAAAAGATTGACAGAGAGACAGACAGAAAGAGAGAGAGGGAGAAAAAATGAATTACAGAGAGTCAGACAGAAAGAGAGACAAAAATTATGACAGAGAGGTAGATAGACAGAAAGAGAGCATCAAAAAGATTGACAGAGAGACAGGTAGAAAGAGAGAGAGAGGGAGAAAAAAAGAATTACAGAGAGACAGACAGACTGATAGAGAGACAAAAATTATGATAGAGAGTCAGACAAGGTCTATTGTTCCTAAGGAGAAATCTACTCAAGGCCGAACAAGACAACAAAAGCTATTTCAATAAACGAAAACAACCTCAAGCCTGCTAAGTAGGCAAAAAAGTATGGCTATTCTCAAGACACATTAGATTACCCGGCCTGTCCAAGAAGCTGAGCCCTAAATACGTTGGTCCCTTTTGGATCAAAAAGCCACATCTATCCAGTTTTCCATGTCTCCCTAGGTTGCCTGTCTTGCCTCATGTCACATCACAGTGTGGGTCCTGTAGGTGTTTCCTCCACCTCCTCCTCTGTATAGCTTATGAAGGGGGTGTTGGGAGGCTGGACTCTGGGAGGTCAGTCCCTAGTTAAACCCCTCACTTGCTTCACTCCTTGCTTGCTTGTTGAACTAGTTAGTATACTTCCTTAGTCTCCTTCGCTATTACCTGCTGTGCATATTTGTCTCCCTGGTTTTGACCCCAGGCTTTACTCTAAACGTTTATCCTCCTGTCTCCTACCTTGGACCTTGGCCTGCCTCACTAAAAATGGGGGCAAAGTGAATAGCATGTGAGGTGAAGTGAATATCAGGTGAGGTGAAGTGAATATCAGGTGAGTTGAAGTGAATAGCAGGTGAGTTGAAGTGAATAGCAGGTGAGTTGAGGTGAGATGAACATTCCATCTCACCAATTCAGCTATACATTGTGCAGGAACAAACCTGATGACATCACTTAGTGGGGGAACTAACCAGGTTTGTTCCTGTAAAATGTATAACTGAATTGGGGAGATTAAATGTTCATCTCACAGCAACTCACCTGCTATTCACTTTAACTCACCTGCTATTCACTTAAATTCACCTGTTACTCACATCAACTCACCAGCTATTCACTTCAACTCACCTACACCTCAACTTACCTTTTAGTGATTAGCCCCATAAGAGGCGCATATTCTCTATTGTATTTTAGAATTAAAAAAACATCTATACTACTTTCATTTCCATTTCACATTTGATAGTGGCCCTGAATGAACAGTCAGTCACTGTCCATGGTGCTGAAATGCTGCATGGACTCACTGGCCCTGTAAGGGCCTATGGTCAGAGAAGGTTATGGGATTGTCAGTCCTTTAAATAGAACAAAAAGAATTTGCTGGGTGATACCAAACAAATGATTATTAACAGAGATTTGTAGTTGACCCTTGAAAAATCTCATTAGTGTGTCTTTTTTTGTTGGTCATTGTATCATAATATAATCTGCAGCAGCTGCACAATCATTATTATTATTATTATTAATAAATGGATGTTAAGGTTAACATTTAACTACACATCAGAAAGAGAGAAGAAAAAAATGAAAGGAAGAAAAAGTCACGTAAGAAAGGAAGGAAGAGAGGTGAAGAGGGACATGGAGCAAAAACTCCCCACTTTTTTTCAGGACTAATACATATTTTCTTTCTGCTTTTTCATGTATTTTTTTCAATCACTATATTTACCGTATATACTCGAGTATAAGCCGAGTTTTTCAGCACAATTTTTGTGCTGAAAAATGCCCCCCTCGGCTTATACTCGAGTCAGTGGGGGGAAAAAAAAAAATCTAAAACTTACCTCGTTCCTGCTCTGTCCCCCGGTGCTCTGAAGCTGCGTGGCTGTGAGGGAAGCGTTGTGAGCTTCCCTCCGGTCGCGCGGTCAATAAAACTTTATTGACCGCGCGGCTGGAGGGGAGCTCACAATGCTTCCCTCACAGCCACGCAGCTTCAGAGCACCGGGGGACAGAGCAGGAATGAGGTAAGTACTGGGGTCTGGGGGAGGAGGGTGGCATAACGAGCATAGTAAGGGGCAATATCCTGGCATATTGGGGGCAATATTTACCAGTAGCTGCCTCATTTTCCACCCTAGGCTTATACTCGAGTCAATATTTTTTCCCAGTTCTTTGTGGTAAAATTAGGTGCCTCGGCTTATATTCGGGTCGGCTTATACTCGAGTATATACGGTAATTGTAATGTTTTTCTTAATAACTGTACATTTTTTTATTTTTTTATTTTATTGCCGGAGGGAATGACAAATATGTCAATGACATTGTACCCGCATTACATGTGCTAATTAATGAGGTCTCAAGATTTATTTTGCATATTCAGAAGCCTTTCCAGATAAAAAAAACAATAATTATTTTATTAGCCTGCAATCACCACATATAGATAAAGTCAAAGCACAGTGCTCTACCCATCCCTATGCAATCTAGTTATATTCATGACACGAGGATCTTAAACATCATTAACTTACTAAGTATGATTGCATGCTGAGTTATAAAGTGATTTTTTTTAACATCACTTGAAAATCTAACATAAATCTAACAGGCACTGAATAAATATACCCTTAAAGCAAAATTAGCTCTAATGCCTTGATTTCTGCAGTAGGCTCCTTATATTCAAATAGTGTGACATTTTGCCCTCCTCTGAAATCTAGCATAGCAAGGGAAAAGGAACGCCAATTATCATATACTATTGTAAAATAACCTGACACAGGTGTATAATTTGGTAATTATTTCATCAGTGCTGAAATCATTCGCCTTCTGAATCTGAAATTCTTGTGAAGTAAATAGAAAGAGAATTATAAGAGTCTCCAATATGTATTTCACCCATATTTGCAAAAATATAAAAAGAGACACAATTTATTACCCAAATTCTAAGGCCTCAACCTCTGATTTCGGTTTATATAGAACCATCTGGCTCTCTTCATCCTACCTTGTATAAACCTTTTTTGCCCATTTAGTTCTTCTGTTCAGACAACTGCATTTTGTATTAATGGTGAGGCCTACAGCATAGCTCTTAATGTCTAATGTTTGCTATTCACCAAATATCACTAATTAATGAACAGACCTTGAGGAAACCTATACTTTAGACCAGTTCTTAAACCTGTCCTCAAGGACACCCAACTGTTTAAGATTTGGGCATTACCCAGTTATGTTTAAATACAAGTATGTATAACACCTGGCATGGTTCCCTAATGGCTAAGGAACCACACCAGGTGTTCTACATATTCTTATTTAAACACAACTTGGTAATCCCTAAATCCTGGACCCTCGGGGTCTTTTTTACAAACTACAAAGTAGTGAAAGTTTACAGTAACAATAAACTAGAAACAACCACCATTACACTTTGTATATTAACATACAACTTCATTTTTTGCTCTGTTAAATAAAAAAATAAAAATTGTATCACTAATGCATGCTCCATGTTTATAAAACAACTTCCACAAAAGAAAACACAGTAGATAGGCATATTTTTCTTATCATATATCAACTATGTAAATCCTTCCCGTTTTAATAATCATTTGCCTCTGTAATCATGATTGGGTTTACGGAATTTTCTCAAAAGAATTATCTTCATTTCTTGCTGATAAAAAATAAATTGAATTTCATTTTAGAAAATTGATTGTTTGTTCTCCAAGAAGAGGTGCCTTTGTTTTTAAATAAAACCTATGAATATTAAAAAGATGGAAATATATTAAGGGAACTGGTGATGATATGTTTACTGTCAGTTTTGCGATTCTTCATGCTCAAAAAAAAAAAAAAAAAAAATCACTTAACATACTGGACACACATGCTGGGTACTGTTTAGTGATTCTAATAGTTTTCCACAAGTAGTATATTTAACATATGGTTTAAAGTTGTTGTATAAAATATACCAGGGAAGTCCAATGTGCAGCTCATGGGCCAAATGCAGGTGGTACGTGTCAAAGTAACATCAACATGAATGGCAGCCCCAACATTTCCCAGCAGAACATTACTCAAAGCATCACACTGCTTCCACCGGCTTGCCACCTGTCAGTCCAAAGCATCACACTGCCTCCGCTTGCTTGCCACCTGTCAGTCCAAAGCATCACACTGCCTCCGCCAGCTTGTCACCTGTCAGTCCAAAGCATCACACTGCCTCCGCCGGCTTGCCACCTGTCAGTCCAAAGCATCACACTGCCTCCGCCGGCTTGCCACCTGTCAGTCCAAAGCATCACACTTCCTCTGCCGGCTAGTCACCTATCAGTGGTCATAATATTATGTCTGATTGGTGTATGTGTCCCTGGAAACATGTCCAGTGTTGGTAATTCAGTTTCCTTTTGCGTTTTACTTTGGCTACCAGATTAAATTAGCAGGCATATGATAGAATGAAATATTTAAGGATAAGTTGAAACATTTAAATCCACTGCTAATTATGTGCTAAAAACCTTTGACTGCATTTCAATGTCGAAAATGTAAAGACCTGGGACCGCTAAGATATTGAAAGCTTTGTGTTTATTTATAAATATCTACAGTTTTGATAAATTGTAGAGTGTGAAATGTTTGCAAGAAAAATAAGAAAAACCCCAACGCAGCAGCCCAAGGAATGTTCAGTCGTGCTGGATTTAATAATAATAATAATAATAATAATAATAAAAACTGGAAGGCGTTCAGGGTTCTGTTAGAAAGAGAAGAAAATGTGCAGTAATCACCAGTGAAACATTCAGAACAATCAATTGCCACTGTTATATAATTGTTGCTTCAATCTTTGCAATCAATGTTCCAGTAATAGACCTCTCCTCAATACCTCTGCAACAACTCATGTGCCAATACCTTGATTGAAACAGCTCAGTGTATAAAAACAAAGCAGGTTAAAAGTCCACTATAAAGCTAAAAAAAATTCTCTCTCTCTCTCTCTCTCTCTCTCTCTCTCTCTCTCTCTCTCTCTCTCTCTCTCTCTCTCTCTCTCTCTCTTCTCTCTCTCTCTCTCTCTCTCTCTCTCTCTCTCCCTCTCTCTCTCTCTCTCTCTCTCTCTCCCTCTCTCTCTCTCTCTCTCTCTATGTCTCTCTCTCTCTCTATGTCTGTCTCTCTCTCTTTCTCTCTATGTCTCTCTCTCTCTTTCTCTCTATGTCTGTCTCTCTATGTCTCTCTCTATCCCTATCTCTGTATCTCTCTCTCTTTCTCTCTATGTCTCTCTCTCTGTATCTCTCTCTCTGTCTCTCTCTCTGTCTTTCTATGTATCTTGCGCTCACTCTCTATGTCTCTCTCCATGTCTCTCTCTCTGTTTCTCTATGTCTGTCTCACTCTCTATGTCTCTCTCCATGTCTCTCTGTCTCTCTGTCTCTCTCACACTCTTTCTCTCTCTCTCTCTCTCTCTCTCTGTCTCCCTCTCTCTCTCTCTCTCTGTTTCTCTATGTCTGTCTCACTCTCTATGTCTCTCTCCATGTCTCTCTCTCTCTCTCTCTCTCTCTCTCTGTCTCCCTCTCTCTCTCTGTTTCTCTATGTCTGTCTCACTCTCTATGTCTCTCTCCATGTCTCTCTCTCTGTTTCTCTATGTCTGTCTCACTCTCTATGTCTCTCTCCATGTCTCTCTGTCTCTCTCTCACTCTCTCTCTCTCGCCTGGCATACCTCCCTTTATTGCTAGCGGACAATATTAAAACAAGCACATGTAATTGGCAGCTAGAGTTCGCAAGCTCTTTGGTTTCTGTAAAAAGGTTTATGTGAACAAAATATTTTATTAGACCCATTGTGCATTTTATGACCGTTTAATTACCTCAAAGGGAGGTAATCACCCACCACTGACACCAGACCTTCCCACTGCTAAATGCAGTAAATATTACATAACTGTTGCTGTGTTGAATGGGATGGTAATATAGAAGAGGAGCGCCAAATTAATTGACACCAAGGTGCAGTATACTTGACACAATTGTCTATATTGTTATCAGAGCCTTAAATGTATACCTTTGTTTGAATAAAGTAAACTTAAACCTGTTTTTTACTTTTGTATGTCAGTATTTTCAGAATATAATTATATTTGTTCCCTTTCAACATATACCTGTGGTTTTTTTTTTTTCTTTAGCTTTAGTAAGTTGCAATTGTCCAATATTTAGTAGTGTGATTTCTAATTTTGTACACCAAATGTGCCTAGTTTTGATAATTTATACCAGGCTAAAAGGTAAGTTACTGAAGGGAAAACAGAAAAAAGCCAAAAGGAGGAAATTTTCAAAGAAGATCTATTAATGGCACTCTCGCAAAAATTACTCAAAAAAATATATTGACCAACAGTACAAATATTGGAACAATAGAAAAATATTTATTAGTAGAAAATAGATAAATAGGGTTTCCCTATACAGGGGATTGTGTAGTCACCACTATTCATTATAATAATTAAGTCACAAAAAAACAGACAAAAATACACACAGTACTAACAATATAAAGCCTATAAGTAAAAAAAAGAGAAAGAAAAAACCTGCAGGATAAGGAATATACATATATCAATCAACTTCTGTGCGTCCACAGCAAAGAAGGGAATATATACCTGGAGTGTTGGATTAAAATTAAATGTGCACAATTAGGAAAATCTGGAAGGCAGAAAAAGAATCAGTATACTTGCTTCCAAAAGGTATGTTAATAAAGCAAAAGGAAGTTCCCAAAGGCTCTGTTGTAAGCAAAAAAAGATGTAGAATAGGAGATAGTTCTAGACACTTGATTTAAAATTGTAAATATAAAGTGTCCGTCTCAGCTTAGTAGTTGTTAGTGCAAACAGAGCCACATATTACTTGTACACGTTGGATCCACAATGAGAGCAGTCAATCGTCATATGGCCAAAAATACGTGAGGACAAGTTGTCATAAATTGCCAGTTCCAAATACTTGCGGGAATATCATCTGTGCAGGGCGTCCATCAAGATGTTAAATCAGAGCGGTACCAACTTCTTCAGTTATCTGCAGCCCTACAGCTGCAGAACTTACAGAGTTAGAGTCAGACAATAACAAAGCCACGCTGTATTCAGAAGTCCCACAGGTCCTGGCACTCCTCACAAGCATCAAGGGACGGATATCCGATATCCCTCACATCATAATCAAATGTGTCCTGCTCTCCACTCCTCCACAGGAAAGAACAAACGCGTAACCGACGGCCGTTTCGCCTGAAAGGCTTCTTCCGGGTCACATGACCTGTGTCATAACCGTCTACTATTTATATGTGTCTCACCGGAAAGCGAAAATATAGAAGAAAAACCACAAAACATAATTAAACAAAATTACCAGCAATTATAAATACATACCAAAGAAAAATTTACAACTAAGGCAATTATTAAAGAGCACAAAAACAAAAACATATTAAAGTAATATAGCGTCTGTATTTAAATGAAGTAATTGCATTTCTCTGATGGACCAGATTGGGCTCACCTCTTGTTCCCAAAATCCCAAATGCAGGCATGCATAGGTGGGTGAGCATGTGGCTCCCATGGCTGTACCCCTCTTATGAAGGTAAAACTTCTGATTAAACGTAAAGTAGTTGTTAGTAAGAATAATCTCTAACAGCTCCATCACAAAATCAGTATGTTTATCAAAACGGGGGCCCCTACTCCTCAAGAAATGCTCCGATGCCCTGAGGCCTTCCTTATGTGGAATTGATGAGTACAAACTCTCCACATCTATTGTCGCCAAAAGGGTTGACTCCGTGAGTATCAACTCATCCAATCACTGAAGGACATCTATAGTGTCTTTAATATAAGACACAAAAAATGACGAAGGATATAGTCGACATAGCGCCTTATATTTCCCAGAGGGCCCCCTATCCCAACAACTATTGGACGGGCCATATTTTTATGTATCTTTGGAAGTATAGAGAAAGTGGGGACCACAGGGTGGCTTCCTACCAGGGTTTTGTGTTCATTAAAATTAATCAGACCAGAGTGGTAAGCTGTGTTTAGTGTTAACATTAATTTGTTTATTATTTTATTAGTCGGATTCAAATATAGTTCTTCATATTGATCTTTATCCCTCAACTGTCTGCTTATCTCAAACATATAGAGGCTTTCATCCATAACTACAACATTACCACCCTTGTCTGAGGGTTTAATAATTATACCTATCATTTTCTGGAGCTCTTTTAATGCTTGACGTTGGTGTTGATTTAGGTTCCCCTCTACTCGGGAGCGAACCAACATTGAGTCTAATTCCAGCTCCACTAGTTTAACAAAATGATTAACACTTGGGACTGAAGACAACAGAGGCATCCATTTAGATTTAGGTTTAAAATTTGAAAAGCCGGGGGGATTAACTTGTTCTATCTGATCAGAGGAGCCCTCTAATTCAAACAGGGCATCTACCAATGGTTGATCCCTGATATCTATCTTCACGGGAGTAATTATATTTGAAAATAATTTTCTTGAAATTAAGCGTCTCGCAAAGAGATGGAGGTCTTTTTGGACCTGAAATTTATCAATAGGTCTTGATGGGGAAAAGCTCAACCCTTTCTGAAGGACTGCTAAGTTATCAGGGGATAATATTCTCTTCAAGAGGTTAACTACTAGTAGTTTCTCCTCCACTGTTTTCTGGCTGTCTGTCCCTTGTCTCGATTTCTCAGACTCATTGCTCGAGTTTTCCTCTGGGGAAATTCTCTTTGTTGCTCCACTGTTTTGTCCACGTCTACTCCGCCTGGTCCTCCGTCTTCCTGTAAAAAAGGTCTACCTCTACCTGTTGTCAAACTACTCTTTCTATTCCCACCTTCAGAGTCTGACTCTGATACATGTGTATATAAAGAGCTCCTGGAGTTTCTGTGTTACCTACTGGAGTAAACTTCTTTTTTTGGTAATCATCAGTATCTCTTAAAAATGTCTTTCTCTTTCTAATTTTCTTCTCTTAATTTATTTAAATCTTTTTGGAGTTCTCCATTCAATCTTTTAAACTGACTGCTTGCTGACCACCCATCAACTTTAACTTTAGCCTGCGCTGTTTCTTTCTCCAGTTTCACCAATCTTGATTCATTATCCTCTATGATCAGGGCAATCAGCCCCAATGAGCATTCGCTCAGAAGAGCTTCCCACTTCTGCTTAAAATTTTCCCACTAGGGGTTCGCCAAATTATTACCTGGATTTAGATGTAATCTTAACCCTCTTGGTATCATCTTAAGTTACAAATATCTTTTCAATGTACATAATTCCCTTTTACTCCAAATTTGTTTCTACAACACATTTTTAGAGTTCTTAAAATCACCAAATATGGTGGATTCTTGTGCCCTAGATGTTATATTTCCACCCTGATCTTTTTCCAAGTCAAATGTTTCTGCTAGCTCAAGATCCCACTCTAAGTCAGACATTGAGTATGCCATTTCAGCCCCCAACAAGTTGGATCTGTCGGTCAATATTTGAGAACCTATATTGTGGTGGAATTAGTAATACAGATCAATATCTCCAGTCCCAAGAGATGACTGCAGTATACCTGTCCAAAGCTAGTCCGTCTATCCTGCACAAATGGTGACACACGACCCCCCACACAAAAATGGGAGATAATCCCTAAAATATACAACAACAAAAAATGTCAATAAATGTAAAAATAAGTTTTTGACTAATACATGGGAGCAAGGTAGCCGACAAAAAACCCTAGTCACTGAAAAGAACAAAAACCAGTGCTGGGAATAAAAAGGCTCAAAACTTTAAATATAATGCCACCCTGCTACACCTATAATTAATTACCGATATACTCACTCCCCAAAAAATCCTTTGGTGGCTAGTTTATGGTGCAGTTCAATGTTTGCAGTTCACACTATTTAGACTGTGAGCTCAATCTGGTCCGTCAGAGAAATGCAATTACTTCATTTAAATACAGACGCTATATTAGTTTAATATGTTTTTGTTTTTGTGCTCTTTAATAATTGCCTTAGTTGTACATTTTTCTTTGGTATGTATTTATAATTGCTGGTAATTTTGTTTAATTATGTTTTGTGGTTTTTCTTCTATATTTTCGCTTTCCGGTGAGACACATATAAATAGTAGACGGTTATGACACAGGTCATGTGACCCGGAAGAAGCCTTTCAGGCGAAACGGCCGTCGGTTACGCGTTTGTTCTTTCCTGTGGAGGAGTGAAGAGCAGGACACATTTGATTATGATGTGAGGGATATCGGATATCCGTCCCTTGATGCTTGTGAGGAGTGCCAGGACCTGTGGGACTTCTTAATGCAGCATGGCTTCGTTATTGTCTGACTCTAACTCTGTAAGTTCTGCAGCTGGAGGGCTGCAGATAACTGAAGAAGTTGGTACCGCTCTGATTTAACATCTTGATGGACGCCCTGCACAGATGATATTCCCGCAAGTATTTGGAATTGGCAATTTATGACAACTTGTTCTCATGTATTTTTGGCCATATGAAGATTGACTGCTCTCATTGTGGATCCAACGTGTACAAGTAATATGTGGCTCTGTTTGCACTAACAACTACTAAGCTGAGACGGACACTTTATATTTACAATTTTAAATCAAGTGTCTAGAACTATCTCCTATTCTACATCTTTTTTTGCTTACAACAGAGCCTTTGGGAACTTCCTTTTGCTTTATTAACATACCTTTTGGAAGCAAGTATACTGATGCTTTTTATGTCTTTCAGGTTTTCTTAATTGTGCACAGTTAATTGTAATCCATAGAAATATAGAAACATAGAATGTGTCGGCAGATAAGAACCATTCAGTCCATCTAGTCTGCCCAATTTTTTTTGAGTACTTTTATTAGTCCCCCGTTCCCAGGTCTTATAGCTAAGATAGCCTTATGTCTATCCAACGCATGCTTAAAATCCTTGACTGTGTTTACCTCTACCACTTCTGCTGGAAGGCTATTCCATACATCCACTACCCTCTCAGTAAAGTAATACTTCCTGATATTACTTTTAAATCGTTGCCCCTCTAATTTAAGACTATGTCCTCTAGTTGTGGTAGTTTTTCTTCCTTTAAATATACTCTCCTCCTTTACTGAATCCAACACTCCAGGTATATATTCCCTTCTTTGCTGTGGACGCACAGAAGTTGATTGATATATGTATATTCCTTATCCTGCAGGTTTTTTCTTTCTCTTTTTTTACTTATAGGCTTTATATTGTTAGTACTGTGTGTATTTTTGTCTGTTTTTTGTGACTTAATTATTATCATGCATAGTGGTGACTACACGATCCCCTGTTTAGGGAAACCCTATTTATCTATTTTCTACTAATAAATATTTTTCTATTTTTCCAATATTTATACTGTTGGTCAAAATATTTTTTTGAGTAATTTTTGCGAGAGTGCCATTAATAGACCTTCTTTGAAAATTGCATCCTTTTGGCTTTTTTCTGTTTTCCCTATCATGGTGGGGTCTATGGGCACCCACCCTCCATCGCATATTGGTTGCGACAATTTTTTTGGGGGTGAGTACATCGGTAATTAATTATAGGTGTAGCAGGGTGGCATTATATTTAATGCTAAAAGGTAAGTTACTGTCTGAGTCATTTTTTTTTTTGTAAACTTGAAAATAAATTTTTTTTTGCTTGTTTTTCAAATTACCTCTTTTTCAAAATGGCTACTAATATTGTGCTATTAACCTAGATAGGTTATAACATAATTCCACCTACTTTCTGTATCTGAGGTTTTTCAGAGGGACATCTGCACACCACGGTGTACACACCCTCTGTACACCCTTGTGTGTGAGGCATTCATGCATTCCAAGTAGAGTTACCATTTGAGACACTTTGTTTATTGCTTTTTTCCTCTCAAGCTCCTGTCAGCTGAGTGGGAGAATCAGTAAAAGCTGCAGCCTTTATTTTTGTAAAAAAAAAAAAAATCCCACATATTTAGAGTGCAGATACTCACATTTAATCAATGCATTTTTATAATTATTGCACTTTAATTTGTCTTCAAGCTGTTAAGAAATGTTTCCCCTAGTGATAGGTTTATTATAGCCAAGTGGTGACAGAATATGTTTAAATCAAATCTTTGAATTACAAGCAATATCAAAACAACAGTGTTACAGCGATGATTTACCCTTTTGTGGCTCAAGTGCAAAAACATAGCCACGTTGTATAGAGGTTGAGGACTGGGCTGCTCCATAGGATATGTTCAAATCCTTACCTATAGGATTGGCTCCTTACCTATAGGATTGGCCCAAGTGGCTCCCTGATGTAAAGAAAAGTTACTGGTCTTTTGGTTGCTGATATTTTAATTTTACCATCACCAGCTAACTCTCGAGTACTGGCTGCACCGGTAAAATGCCGGCTGGGTGTCAGCTCTATTCTCAATCAGTATGATACTCAGAATGATAACATATGTAGTTCCAAAACCTCTGCAGTGTTAGGATTTGCCATTCCCACTCTAGGATAACAAGATGCCCCTCTTAAGGGTTATGATAATATGTGCCAGAAAGCTTCATTTGATCATCACAATATGTTATTTTATTAATTGTTCCTACACAGTACAAAGGGTTTCAGATAGGGTTTCAGAAGAAGGGCTTGAACAGGTAGGTAGAACTGTTGCCGTAGCAGCATCAATGTATATTTTATACTTGAGATGCAGTTTTTAGAAGAGAGAACATGTTTCTTTTCCTTTACATTAAAGCACTTAACTAAAAGTATTTTTTCAGACAGTGCACATGGTATTGTCCCTGTAAAGCTAATGATACAAAAATGTTGTTAATCCACATACATAAAAGCTGTACTCCCATGACACATCAGTATAATACATAAGAAGCAAGTTAACCACACATAGATATAATCTGGTGGGTGACAGCATGGGGCGTGCAATGCGGAAGTTAGCTGGTGACCATGTCAATTTTCAGCTTAATTTACTAAAAAAACAGTATGTACACAAGCCCTACTTCTCAAACCGGGTATGAAATCCTGCCCGGTGCATTCTTGAAATATCTGAAAAAAGATGGAGAAGGATCACATAGGACTGGCTAATGACAGCACTTTTTCTAATGGGAGCAGCTTGCCTCTTGACTACTACCGCTCAATAATGTCACCTAATGTCACTCTGCAAAATTACTGTCAGTGTGAAAAAGAACGGTACCTTGTTTTAAAGTAAAAGTCATTGTACTCCGCATATATTAAAAACAGGTACAACATATAGAAAACAAGTGAGGATAGGATTATGTTTTAAAGAAATCATGCTTAAGCTCTCTTCTATGCAAACATGTTGCAGGTTTCTTCATCATCCCGATATTTTTCCATGATAAACTGCAATCTCTCTCCCGCTGACAAACTGCAATCTAATCAGCCAGCACTGAACTGGTAAAACATACAGATTGCAGGAAACATAATTAATCAAGTGTTGACTTCTCGTTGGCCTACAGGGAAAGTAATGTGAATACATTGTCCGAGAAGAGATTGATAAACCAACGACCTTGAGTCTTTTCCATCATCACATTCAAAAAACTAGACACCCAAGATATCATAAGTATCTACTAAGAAACCTTGGGCTTGGAAATAATTAAATTCTTATTGGAGCAAGTGAAACTAACCAAGTGATGGGGCTCAGCTTGGAATGGACTCGTTTATTCAAAAATAATATTGCTCCATCTCTGCAATATTTTCATACATATGAAAGCACAACTTGAAAATAAATGTACATAATTCAATGCAGTGTAAAGAATCCGCAGTTAGTTAGTGTAACAGGTTTTTAAGGCCTTTCTGTTGACGCTTGAGAAGGCCTCTTATGTTCTTCTCCTGTAAGATTTACAACCGTTGTGTGAAAAAAGTGTAGGAGCAATTCACTGAGGCATCAGATTTTTGGAAATAATATTCTGTTTAATCACAATTCCCTCATGTATTATATAGTATCAGCAACATCAAAGGACCCCCTCTAGTTCTACATAATTAGGTAGTAGACAATTTATTTCTGATCCATATACAGAGAGCTCCAATTTGTCATCTAGTAAGAAAGCACAGCGAATGAACGCACCATCTGTTGAATCTGCTCAACTCTCCAGTTTAATTCCCCTTTGGGGTAGATTCAGCCCTTCTAAGGGAAGATAAAATGAAGACCATTAAATTGTGCTCAATATCAACTTGAAGACAAGAAGATATCTAGACCTCCTTCCCTTCCAGGTTGAACAATCTGTTTTTAATTAGTTTTATTGTTATTTACAAAGACCTCCCATAAGCCAAATTACTAATGATCTACCACATAGATGGAAGAAATAGGATCTGCAAACTAGGATATTATTGCCTACTGCAAGTACCAGTGGCTGTGTGTCCAGTATCCAGTATCTGGGTACCAGTAGCTGTGTGTCCAGTATCCAGTATCTCAGTACCAGTGCTGTTTATCCGGTATCCATTATCTCAGTTCCAGTTGCTGTGTGTCCGGTATCCAGTATCTCAGTACCAGTGGCTGTGTGTCCAGTATCCAGTATCTCAGTACCAGTGGCTGTGTGTCTGGTATCCAGTATCACAGTACCAGTGGCTGTGTGTCTGGTATCCAGTATCACAGTACCAGTGGCTGTGTGTCTGGTATCCAGTATCTCAGTACCAGTGGCTGTGTGTCTGGTATCCAGTATCTCAGTACCAGTGGCTGTGTGTGTGGTATCCAGCATATCAGTACCAGTGGCTGTGTGTCTGGTATCCAGTATCTCAGTACCAGTGGCTGTGTGTCTGGTATCCAGTATCTCAGTACCAGTGGCTGTGTGTCTGGTATCCAGTATCTCAGTACCAGTGGCTGTGTGTCCAGTATCCAGTATCTCAGTACCAGTGGCTGTGTGTCTGGTATCCAGTATCTCAGTACCAGTGGCTGTGTGTGTGGTATCCAGCATATCAGTACCAGTGGCTGTGTGTCTGGTATCCAGTATCTCAGTACCAGTGGCTGTGTGTCTGGTATCCAGTATCTCAGTACCAGTGGCTCTGTGTCTGGAATCCAGTATCTCAGTACCAGTGGCTGTGTGTCCAGTATCCAGTATCTCAGTACCAGTGGCTGTGTGTCTGGTATCCAGTATCTCAGTACCAGTGGCTGTGTGTCTGGTATCCAGCATATCAGTACCAGTGGCTCTGTGTCTGGTATCCAGTATCTCAGTACCAGTGGCTGTGTGTCCGGTATCCAGTATCACAGTACCAGTGGCTGTGTGTCTGGTATCCAGTATCACAGTACCAGTGGCTGTGTGTCTGGTATCCAGTATCTCAGTACCAGTGGCTGTGTGTCTGGTATCCAGTATCACAGTACCAGTGGCTGTGTGTCTGGTATCCAGTATCACAGTACCAGTGGCTGTGTGTCTGGTATCCAGTATCACAGTACCAGTGGTTCTGTGTCTGGTATCCAGTATCTCAGTACCAGTGGCTGTGTGTCTGGTATCCAGTATCACAGTACCAGTGGCTGTGTGTCTGGTATCCAGTATCTCAGTACCAGTGGCTGTGTGTCTGGTATCCAGCATATAAGTACCAGTGGCTCTGTGCCTGGTATCCAGTATCTCAGTACCAGTGGCTGTGTGTCTGGTATCCAGCATATCAGTACCAGTGGCTCTGTGTCTGGTATCCAGTATCTCAGTACCAGTGGCTGTGTGTGTGGTATCCAGCATATCAGTACCAGTGGCTGTGTGTCTGGTATCCAGTATCTCAGTACCAGTGGCTGTGTGTCTGGTATCCAGTATCTCAGTACCAGTGTCTGTGTGTCCAGTATCCAGTATCTCAGTACCAGTGGCTGTGTGTCCAGTATCCAGTATCTCAGTACCAGTGGCTGTGTGTCTGGTATCCAGTATCTCAGTACCAGTGGCTGTGTGTCTGGTATCCAGTATCACAGTACCAGTGGCTGTGTGTCTGGTATCCAGTATCTCAGTACCAGTGGCTGTGTGTCTGGTATCCAGTATCGCAGTACCAGTGGCTGTGTGTGTGGTATCCAGCATATCAGTACCAGTGGCTGTGTGTCTGGTATCCAGTATCTCAGTACCAGTGGCTGTGTGTCTGGTATCCAGTATCTCAGTACCAGTGGCTGTGTGTCTGGTATCCAGTATCTCAGTACCAGTGGCTGTGTGTCCAGTATCGAGTATCTCAGTACCAGTGGCTGTGTGTCTGGTATCCAGTATCTCAGTACCAGTGGCTGTGTGTGTGGTATCCAGCATATCAGTACCAGTGGCTGTGTGTCTGGTATCCAGTATCTCAGTACCAGTGGCTGTGTGTCTGGTATCCAGTATCTCAGTACCAGTGGCTCTGTGTCTGGTATCCAGTATCTCAGTACCAGTGGCTGTGTGTCCAGTATCCAGTATCTCAGTACCAGTGGCTGTGTGTCTGGTATCCAGTATCTCAGTACCATTGGCTGTGTGTCTGGTATCCAGTATCACAGTACCAGTGGCTGTGTGTCTGGTATCCAGTATCTCAGTACCAGTGGCTGTGTGTCTGGTATCCAGTATCTCAGTACCAGTGGCTGTGTGTGTGGTATCCAGCATATCAGTACCAGTGGCTGTGTGTCTGGTATCCAGTATCTCAGTACCAGTGGCTGTGTGTCTGGTATCCAGTATCTCAGTACCAGTGGCTGTGTGTCTGGTATCCAGTATCTCAGTACCAGTGGCTGTGTGTCCAGTATCGAGTATCTCAGTACCAGTGGCTGTGTGTCTGGTATCCAGTATCTCAGTACCAGTGGCTGTGTGTCTGGTATCCAGTATCACAGTACCAGTGGCTGTGTGTCTGGTATCCAGTATCTCAGTACCAGTGGCTGTGTGTCTGGTATCCAGCATATAAGTACCAGTGGCTCTGTGCCTGGTATCCAGTATCTCAGTACCAGTGGCTGTGTGTCTGGTATCCAGCATATCAGTACCAGTGGCTCTGTGTCTGGTATCCAGTATCTCAGTACCAGTGGCTGTGTGTCTGGTATCCAGTATCTCAGTACCAGTGGCTGTGTGTCTGGTATCCAGAATCTCAGTACCAGTGGCTGTGTGTCTGGTATCCAGTATCTCAGTACCAGTGGCTGTGTGCCTGGTATCCAGTATCTCAGTACCAGTGGCTGTGTGTCTGGTATCCAGTATCTCAGTACCAGTGGCTGTGTGTCCGGTATCCAGTATCTCAGTACCAGTGGCTGTGTGTCTGGTATCCAGTATCTCAGTACCAGTGGCTGTGTGTCTGGTATCCAGCATATCAGTACCAGTGGCTCTGTGTCTGGTATCCAGTATCTCAGTACCAGTGGCTGTGTGTCCGGTATCCAGTATCACAGTACCAGTGGCTGTGTGTCTGGTATCCAGTATCACAGTACCAGTGGCTGTGTGTCTGGTATCCAGTATCTCAGTACCAGTGGCTGTGTGTCTGGTATCCAGTATCACAGTACCAGTGGCTGTGTGTCTGGTATCCAGTATCTCAGTACCAGTGGCTGTGTGTCTGGTATCCAGTATCACAGTACCAGTGGCTGTGTGTCTGGTATCCAGTATCTCAGTACCAGTGGCTGTGTGTCTGGTATCCAGCATATCAGTACCAGTGGCTCTGTGTCTGGTATCCAGTATCTCAGTACCAGTGGCTGTGTGTCCAGTATCTAGTATCTGGGTACCAGTGGCTGTGTGTCAGGTATCCAGTGCCTCAGTACCAGTGCTGTTCATCCGGTATCCAGTATCTCAGTACTAGTGGCTGTGAGTCCAGTATCCATTATCTCAGTACCAGTGGCTGTGAGCCCAGTTTCCAGTATCTCAGTACCAGTGGCTGTGTGTCCAGTATCCAGTATCTCAGTACCAGTGGCTGAGTGTCCAGTATCCAGTATCTCAGTACCAGTGGCTGTGAGTCCAGTATCCAGTATTTCAGTACCAGTGGCTGTGTGTCCAGTATCCAGTATCTCAGTACCAGTGTCTGTGTGTCCAGTATCCAGTATCTCAGTACCAGTGGCTGTGTGTCCAGTATCCAGTATCTCAGTACCAGTGTCTGTGTGTCCAGTATCCAGTATCTCAGTACCAGTGGCTGTGTGTCCAGTATCCAGTATCTCAGTACCAGTGTCTGTGTGTCCAGTATCCAGTATCTCAGTACCAGTGGCTGTGTGTCCAGTATCCAGTATCTCAGTACCAGTGGCTTTGTGTCCAGTATCCAGTATTTCAGTGCCAGTGGCTGTTTGTTTACTATTTTCCTGTTCCTCCAAAGTTTATCTATTCTTGAATCTACGATCTCCTACTCATGTCTGCGGCTCAACCGCTTCCTACCTCTCAAAGGCCTGGTGACCAGTTGCACAAGAAGACTCAATATTTGTTCCAGGTCCTCCACTTTGCTTCCAAAACCCTGAGCATTACAATTTTACCTCTAAAATAAAGCAAGATATGCAATTAGGAATTTACTTGTTTTACCAGGAAAACAAACATTAAAAATGAGTTGTGAAATGAACAGGAAATACAGTCAAGGTATTGGCAAGGTTACAAATAATGATTTAGATTGTAAAGCAGGACAGTTTTATTGGTTTCTAATCAGCACAACAGTTTCCAGCTGTATATATCAGCCATTTCCAGCTACGATAGTCATTAACACCTTCGCTACAATGGACGTGTCAGGCACGTCCTGCCGGGAACTCTGTTCCCGACAATGGACGTGCCTGGCACGTCCTGCGGTGAATCAAGCAGTTTTCGCGATCAGCGACAGCAAAAACCGCTTTAAAGGTGCTGGTCTATTGCTTCGACATCGAGGCAATAGCCAGCACCGAAATTTATTTTCTGGGGCACCCACGATCACCCCAAGGAAGCCATCGTGGGAGCAGCATGCTCCGTCAATATGGCTATGCCCTCTGGAGGTCTGAGCTTCGGAAGTGAAAGTAACTTCACTTCCGTCTCTCTGAATATGCTACTTGACTGCCCCTAGTGGTAGTTAAGTAGCATAGCAATGTAAAAAAATAAAAAGAAATATTTAATTAAATAAAAATTGGTTATATACTTTTAGCTATATTAGATTAGCCTATAGGGTTAGAATTAAATCATTTTTAACATAAGGGATAGAGTTAAAATTAAATTAAAATTAAAATATATTAAGGGATGGCATAAGGGTTAGGGTTGGGGTAAAATTTAGTGTTAAGGTTACATTTTGGGTTCGTGTTGGGGTCAAAAGGTCAATATAGAAAAAAAACAAAAAACACTATTTTTAGTTTTTTCCCCTTAACTCGCAAAAAAAATACTGAAAAATATGGAAACATGCATATTTTTGAACTCGGGACAACATTTAGAAACTATTTAAGGTGTTTTTTAATGATTGTATTTGTGTAAATTATATTTTAGGTGAAAGTTAGAAAAAGTGGTTTTCTATCAATTTTTCATCATATTTTATGATTTTTTTTGTAGTAAATTATAACATATGATGAACATAAAGGTATCTAATGAAAGCCCTTCTTATGACGATAAAAACAACACATCATTTGTGTTTGTACAGTATGTGAGAAAGAAGAAAATTGCAGCTAAACACAAACACCCCAGAAATGTCAAAACAGCCATTGTCACCAAGGGAAAGTCAAGGTGAAAATGTCTTGTCACTAAGGGGTTAACAAAGTCTACGCTGTATTTCTGATCCATTTCATGCCATTTTAACAGACAAAATTGTATCTTTTCTTTTCAAAAAACAAAAACGTTTACTTAATAAACTAATAAAACTGTCCTTCCTTCAAATCTAAATCATTATTTGTAACCTTGTTTTTCCAACTCATTTGGGGGGTCATGTACTAAACACAGGTGCAGTGGGGCAAAAAAATTAGGTTAAACATGAGTAAGGAGCAATTTGCGAATATTTGTGACATTTTGAGCAGTTTTTTCCCAATTTGTTCCTCTTGTTTTTTTTTTTTATGTAGTGTTTTTCCGGTTAATATATTGCGATTATATTTGCGCACGCTATATATATATTTGCGCAGCTCTTTTGCCAATATTTATTGTAAAATAATTCTTATTTTGTCTGTGAAAATTACACAAGCAACGAGCAAAAATGGCTTTGCACATAAATTACCTTTGTGTTTATTTAGTTCATGTCCCTCTTGATGTAAGGAACAAAGACATTACTAAGTGACCCCAAACTTTTGGATGGTAGTGTATCTTCTTCTTAGAAAGCAAGGGTTTGGCACCAGCCAAGTTTCAGAGCCGATCTGAACGTTAACCAGTGAAGATCCCTGATTCTAATGAAAAACACAAGTGAAAAAATAAGTTTGGTGGATTTTCAAAAATGGACCTGCACAGTTAACACTATGCCTCAGTAATATCAATACATAGCTGTGACGGAACACTCACATATCCTGTACGTGAGCAGACATACTACACAGTGAGTAATTCCACACTGAGTTGCTCATACCTCTTCCCTTGATAAAATATGACTTTAATTGTGAACATAAAGGTTGAACAGATCATTTGTTTAACTGCTCTGCTCATCTCTACTTCTGTTAAACTCAATATTAACAGAAGGTGTTTGACACCTGCGGCTTTTATATGACAATAATAGTCAGCTGTCGTCTGAGCCAAGTATTTGCGCACAGTAAACAGTATTGGGTTCTCAGATAATTGGCGACATAGATGAGATAGCTTAACTCTGCCTGCATCTCACCCTGATAAATTGGGCAAACATTGTATCAACCTAATAGAAATTAGAGGTTTTGGTGATTTGAATTGACCAAAGCATAATTGACATCACATTCTCATAAAAGTGAGATTTAGATGTTGTTCATAAAATACTGCTTTGACAGCAGAAGGGATTCTTTACGGTAAGGGCAGTAAAGGTGTGGAATTCATGACCTTTTTTTTTTTTAGTATGGAGGGCTATGCATGTTAGTATATTAATTAATGTTTATTTAGTGCTTGTTGATCCAAGGAGAAATCTGATTGTCATTAGGAGTCAATAAGTTGAATTGTTGAAATATATTTTTGTTGCACTTTTGTTTATGAACCTAAACTACTATGTAACTACTATGTAACTACTATGACATTTCTATGTAACTACTATGCAACTACTATGTAACTACAATGAAATTTCTATGTAACTACTATGCAACTACTATGTAACTACTATGACATTTCTATGTAACTACTATGCAACTACTATGTAACTACAATGAAATTTCTATGTAACTACTATGCAACTACTATACAACTACTATGAAACTTCTATGCAACTACTATGCAACTACAATGCAACTACTATGCAACTACTATGCAACTACTTTGTAAATACTATGCAACTACTATATAAGTATTATGCAACTACTATGCAACTTCTATGTAACTACTATGCAACTTCTATGCAACTACTATGCAACTACTATGCAACTACTATGTAACTACTATGCAACTTCTATGCAACTACTATGTAACTACTATGCAACTTCTATGCAACTACTATGTAACTACTATGCAACTACTATGCAACTACTATGTAACTACTATGCAACTACTATGCAACTACTATGCAACTACTATGCAACTACTATGTAACTACTATGCAACTACTATATAAGTATTATGCAACTACTATGCAACTTCTATGCAACTACTATGTAACTACTATGTAACTACTATGTAACTACTATGTAACTACAATGCAACTACTATGCAACTACTATATAAGTATTATGCAACTACTATGCAACTTCTATGTAACTACTATGTAACTACTATGTAACTACAATGCAACTACTATGCAACTACTATGCAACTACTATGCAACTACTATGTAACTACTATATAAGTATTATGCAACTACTATGCAACTTCTATGTAACTACTATGCAACTACTATATAAGTATTATGCAACTATTATGCAACTGCTATGCAACTACTATGTAACTACTATGCAACTACTATATAAGTATTATGCAACTACTATGCAACTTCTATGAAACTACTATGTAACTACTATGTAACTACTATGTAACTACTATGCAACTACTATGAAACTACTATGTAACTACTATGCAACTACTATATAAGTATTATGCAACTACTATGCAACTTCTATGTAACTAATATGCAACTTCTATGCAACTACTACGTAACTACTATGCAACTACTACGTAACTATGTAACTACTATGGGCCAAATTTATCAAGGCAAAACTGGTGCTATTCCTAAAAAAAGTGGCTTAATTTGGATCAAACTTCCATTACTTTCCATTGGTTTCCATGGTTATTACTACTATTTTACTTCTTCCTGAAACACCACCTTTTTTTGTCTTGATAAATACGGCCCTGTGTAACTATCACCCAGCATAAAATAATAAGGAAGAATTTTGACTATTCAGTCAAATAAAACATGTTGGATACGATGAATAGCTGTCAGAAGACTAATAGTTAAAGGGTCTCTGTCAACAAAAACATTCCTTACGCAGTGAATGTAGAGAATAATCTTAAAATGTGAAGGACTGCTTGAAGCCGTTGAGCGAAGTGTGTAGGAGCAATTCACAAAGGCGTTAGAAGTTCGTAAATAGTGTTCAGTTTAATCACAGTCCCCGCATGTAATTCATAGTATTGGCAGCAGCAAAGACTTGTGGAGATTTGGTTACTAGACTGATCCCAATACTGAGACCTCCCATTTGCCTTCCGTTGAGATAGCACAGTGGGGGAATGGAATATCTGTAGAATCTGTCCAACTCAAGTTCAATTCTTGTGGGGGTCTACTCCATTTGATTCTTGTGGGGTCTACTCCAATACTATTCTTGTGTTAACTACTCCTTTCGATTCTTGTGGGGTCGAGTTCAGGCTTCTGACAGAAATAAAACGAGGACATTGGGCAAAAGGAACCCCCTCATGATGTATTTGAAGACCAGCAAATTGTTAGACCCCCTTCCCTTCCTAGTAAAACTGTTTGCTATTATGATTAAATACAGAGACTTCCTATTAGCCAGTCTACTTGGAAAGTATTAGAAGAAGAATTTCTTTGGCAGATAAACCACAATATGCTCTTATAACTAAACCTTTATATTGTTCTACATATACACTTGTGTTTTTCAAGAATATAATACTTTTTTGAATCAAGTGATATGACATAACCAACTTTTCCTGAACATTGGATGAAGTACTTGTGTAATTCACCTGTTTGATGCTTATACCCTATATTGAGTAAATTAATTGTGTCATTTCAATCACTCACACTTTTAAACTCATTTTGGTTTTTTTCATTTAAGCAATCTTATTATTATATTGATTTTTTTTTAATCATTAATAAAGGTTAAAGAGCGTATTGTGCTATATCTAGCCTAAAACATTATTTTGTCTCAGTACCAGGGTCACATCCTATAAGAAACACTGCTCATTTATGAAATACAAATAAAGTATGAGCTTAGTTAGCACCTCAATGAAGGCGAAAAAAATATCTCCAAACCAGATTACAAAGAGTAAATACACTTATTCTCTAAATTCCCAGTATAGACCATATTTAGGTGAATAAGTCCGTTAAACAGATCATGATTTTGGATATTTTAAGGGGGGGGGGATGGGCGTGACACGTAGCACATAACGTGTGCACGCCAGGAGGTGAAGGACGGGCCGCCACGCGAGATGAGGATCTGCATTGGTGAATGAGATTCCTCCGTCGAAGACACCGCTACACCTCGAAGCGGTAAACTTCAGAATCAGCTACACGACTGATCGGTGGAACAGACTGCAAAGAATATAAAGGTAAACTGTAAATTATCAGAGGGGACTTCCCCACGAACCTGCTTGAAGTCAACAAGTCACAGGCTTTTCAACTAACCGTGAGTAAGCCCTCCAATCAATATTTTAACCACACTGGAACTATGTATAAAACCCAGGGTAATGAAAGCGTTATCAGAGAGAAAGATAGGAGGGAGAGAGCGGTGAGGTAGGGAGAAAGGGGAAAAAAGAGAGAAAAGAAGAGGAAAAGAGAGGGTAGTGAACTATACTGGAGAATATTCCTCTCTCTAGTATTTTACTTGATCTGAATAAGATACATTTCTCTAAAACTGCATCCTAAAAGGAAGATAGTATTACATCCTAACGCGAATCACTCTCTAACCCCCCCTAAACAACACCAAAGCCTCACATAAAATTACATGTAAAATTGAAAGATAGCAACTCATCCAAATTTGGGAAACTATTATATAGCATCTTCTGGACAATAAAGGCATTCTATAGATATATAATGGCAAATATATAAATCTAAATAAATACAGGCCACCGATCGGATCAACAACCTTAGTAAAAAAAAGAAGTAACAAAGGGAGACGCAAATACGTCCATAGTGAAAAAGGGCCAGCAAAAAAAATAAAAACAGATCCTCATTTTCACAACTTAACTGTATATAAGAGAAAAATAAAGTGATTGGGAATCGTCCCATATTTGTAACAAGCAAATGTTTTTGTGGCATATGTTCTGCAATGTACATCATCAAAGCTCAACTCCATTATAAGCTTATATTCTCTCTGATGGCTAATTTAAAGTACTTTTTTTTTTATCATACTCTTCATTGATAATAAAATCATTACACAGAACACGTGTGTAAATTATAGCTAAAACAGACTACATTTTCATTAACATAAGTTCAGTAATTTGCCACTTACACCATTATCACCTGGATTTGCAAATGAACTTGCCATCCGTGGATATAATAAAGTATTTTTTTTTTTAAAGTTTATTATGACAGAAAATGTAATCATGACGCTTAACAATGCCATTACATTTCTATTAAAAATAGCTGATTACTGAATTGCACATAAGATATTACATGCATTTAAGACGTATATGTTAATGATACATATTTTTTTTTAATTTGGATGTTTTATTTATATTAAACGATTCAGTTAAATTTTCAGTTTCTCTCTCAACAAAACAGCCTGGATACCTTAAAAGGGGTCCAATCCTCTCCTGACCTTACAGTCCAGGGCTGGCAAGTTTTTCCAGGGGTGCAAAAACAATCTAGTGGCCCATTTTGCAAATTTAAAAGCCAATACATTATCATCAGAGACAGGCACAAATAGACAGACAGGGCAGATATACTATCAGATAAGGTGCAGAGATTGACATACAGGCAGCCACATAGACATACAGACACAGGTAAACACAAGCAAGACAGATATACTGACAATTAAGGTACAGAGATTGGTAGACAGATATACTGGCATATATGGTACATTGATTAATAGACAGAGAGATATAGTATCAGATAAGGTGTAGAGATTGACATACAGGCAGCACATAGACATACAGACACAGGTCAACACAAGCAAGACAGATATACTGACAGATACAGTATAGAGATTGATAGACAGATATACTGACAGATAAGGTACAGATATTGATAGACAGATATACTGACAGATAAGGTACAGAGATTGATAGACAGATATACTGACAGATAAGGTGCAGAGACTGATAAACAGATATACTGACAGATGAGGTACAGAGATTGATAGACAGATATACTGACAGATAAGGTACAGAGATTGATAGACAGATATACTGACAGATAAGGTACAGCGATTGATAGACAGATATACTGACAGATAAGGTACAGAGATTGATAGACAGATATACTGACAGATAAGGTACAGAGATTGATATACAGATATAGTGACAGATAAGGTACAGAGACTGATAGACAGATATACTGACAGATATGATACAGAGATTTATAGACAGATATACTGACAGATAAGGTACACAGATTGATAGACAGATATACTGACAGATACGGTACATAGATTGATAGACAGATATACTGACAGATAAGGTACAGAGATTGATAGACAGATATATTGACAGATACGGTACAGAGATTGATAGACAGATATACTGACAGATAAGGTACAGAGACTGATAGACAGATATACTGACAGATAAGGTACAGAGATTGGAAGACAGATATACTGATAGATAAGGTACAGAGATTGATAGACAGATATACTGACAGATAAGGTACAGAGACTGATAGACAGATACACTGACAGATAAGGTACAGAGATTGGAAGACAGATATGCTGATGGATAGGGTACATTCATTAATAGACAAAACTCTGTCTTTTTCAGTCTTTTACTTCTCTAGAACAATCACATTACAGAACAAACACAGGAGAAGAGCCATATAAGTTGTCCCCTGATGTAATTTTCTTCCAACCACTGCTAAAATGGGAATGACTATCCATGAAAAGGGCAGGGTTACTTCCCAGTCACATGGAAGACCCAGAGGATCATCATGAAACCTACGTGTAATTTTAAGTATATATTTATATCAATATCAATATCAATGCATTTTGTTTTGTGTTTATATGTGCAATATCTAAAACTGAAAATAGAAGACCCAGTTTACTGTATGACATGGACTGTTTTGGATACTCTTTGAAAATAATGTATGGTAACGAAAGTCTCAGTGATTTGCTTCATTAAGTTTAATAAAAGATTGGCTGTATTGGTTAAAAAAATAAATAAATCTGTGATTCAATGTAAAGCAAAGGCTTGGTCGTGTTCTATATGGAATCATTATTTTCCTTTTCAATGCAACTTCTTACAGCTGTTTTATATTTTTTAATGGGAACATGTTCTCCCTGTGGCAATAATTTAAGAGGCAATGTATTTCAAACAGTGCGACTTCTAAATGTTTGAACCGAGCAAGTGTCCATGCAGTTTGGTTGCTTGGGGGATTTCTGAAAATAAAAGTAATCTATGATTTGAAATTTAGCAATTCAGACACTTGTACAATTCCAGCCATTGTATTCCGTGGTATGGATTTCATCTTAACCTATATTATGGATTAATATTAGTATTATGAAGACATAACATAAGCAGCATGGAAGATATAGGAAAGAGACACTGCTAAGTAAGTGCACTTGTGTCTGAATTTGTATCTATTCCTAAAAAAATATATGTTCCCCAAAAAATGATTAACAAAAAATAAAAAAATGATAGCGGTAATTAGATTCACGGGGGGTGAGACAGGTGCAGAGTCGGAGACAGTCCAGGGGGTCAGGGCAGGCAGCAGTAGAGTGTAAAAAGAGAGACTAGTCAAGATGGGGGTAGGAGAGAGAAGCATGTATCCGGTAAGTAATGCCAAAGGTCAAGAGCCAGGAGATCAACAAGTAGGTAGGGAAGGGAGTAAAGCAAAGGAGGGCATGGTACAATGAGGCAGAGCACAAAGTACTAGCTTGTCCGAGCAAGCACTGAATGAAAGAAGTGCAGGGTTTAAACAGACTGCCAGATCCTGGCTCCTACCCCCAGATCCTAGTTACCACCCTCCATACCTGAGCCAGTAGCAGTGGAGTTTAGCATAACTCCACTCCCTACTGTCCGACCTCCTCAAATAGGGTGACGCCGTTAGGCTGCAGGTCATGCCCCATACAAGCAGCAAGGCATTTGTGCTCTCATTCCGCAAGGTGAGCCTTACTAGAGACCAGGGATGCGGTCTATGCCGCAACCACCCGGCCCCGGGATGAAGCATCAGCCGTCGGAATGTGGCTGTGGCAGGATGAGGATCCCTGGCCCACGGGCAAGGTAGGCCAGGGGCCTGACAGCATGGTAGGCACTGTCATTCAAACTTGCAGCACTACTGTGCATGCACATAAGGCTGTGCATATGCAGTAAGCAGTCTCCTGTGTTCCCGAGATCAGATAATTAAATTTATGCAGAAGTTCTACCTCTGTCCAAAAAAAGTGGGTCCTAGATAGAGCTTGGCGGGACAGTGTGATGGCCTTCCAATATCAGGACTATTCTACGAAAAAAAGTTGTGCTGTACTTATAGCGCAATTGTGTTTCCAGAGTTACCATCCACTTGATAAGTTTAAAGCACTCTTATTTTTACTATTCATAAACAAGTGCTCTATAATCTAACAAAAGCCACCTGAAAGAAAAATAAAACCATGGGGTTTAGAGTCAACAATATAGATTGTATTTATTTATTCATTCTCCCAGGGCATTTATAGGGATTGTTGTCACCCAAATAATTTTTATGGCGTGACCATGGAAAATAACAAATGGACAAAACAATTACCCATACATTATAGTTATATACATAACTAAAGAGAAACATGTATTTTAAATGAGTCTATGGAGTTTCCTGCTTTTCACATCACCCGTGGCCTTGTATGCAAATGAACTAATTGCATTGGGAGATGTGTAATTTGCATTACAAGCCACAGGTCATGTCATAAGCAACAGACTCTAAAGACACATTAAGAGCACATTCTACACTTTATTTATTCCATACTTACAATTTTGCTAAAACAATGTATTATTCATCATTTTTCATCATGTTTCACTTTTTTACATTCATAGTAGGAAGAACATTTAGGTGACTTTTACCAAAATATATTGGTTGCGTTATTTGTTTTCTCTGTGTTCTTTTCTTTCCTGAATTGAGGCTTGTTAGACATCAGTAGAGCTTATTACAATATGGGTAAAAATAAATAGTTAAGATATAAAATAAAAAAATATAAAAATAAAAAATGCATATTTGTTTAAGTTCCAGTAGGCACTCAGTTATTTATCAAATATAACCATAAAATTATACACTTAGATTAAACTAAATCAATTAACATTGATTATCTGCAGTCTTCTCAAGAGGTTGAGGTTATCCCCAAACTATGAAAACTTTATGTGTTAAAAAGTATAAATGTGAGATGTGCAGGGGAAAAATAAGAATAAAAATAATAAACATATATAAATTGACTTGAATTTTTTTTCATAGACCTATATATATTAAGTTAACTAAAAAAGAACAAGGTTTTAGATTTTTTTTACTTGTTTTTTTTTTTACAGATGTTTTTTAAACTTTGTCATTGACTTGCTAAATATTGGTCTATTTTTTTTTTGTTTCAAGTCGTTTTATATTTGTTTATTATTTGTACAAATATATTTGTTTATATTCACCCTGTGCCTCTCACATCTATACTGTTCCACCAATACAGTTTAGAGCAGGGGTCCTCAAACTACGGCCCGCGGGCCACATGCGGCCCGCCGAGCACATTTGTCCGGCCCGCGGGGGGTGCTGCCGGCACCCCCAGCTCCCCGCTGATTACTTTTTTTTTTTTTTTTTTCCTTGCAGCCGCAGAAGATGCGGCTGCAGGAAAACGAAAAAAAAAAAAATCACCGCGACCGGATCTGACGTTTCGTCACATCCGGACCCGGTAACTGTTTCCCTCCTCCGTGCAGGGAGGAGGGAACACTGCGCGAGACGTCCGGCCCGGGGACACAGCAGCTGGAGGTAAGTGATGGGGAAGGAGGGGGAGGAGGGAGGTATAACGAGCACTGTACTATTCCTGGGCATCTGACTGGCATAATTTTCTTGGGCTGTGACTGGCATAATAATCCTGGGCATCTGACTGGCATAATATTACTGGGCTCTTACTGGCACTCTATTCCTGGGCATCTGACTGGGATAATATTCCTGGGCTCTGACTGGCATAATATTCCTGGGCATCTGACTGGGATAATATTCCTGGGCTCTTACTGGCATAATATTCCTGGTCATCTGACTGGCATAATATTCCTGGGCATCTGAATGGCATAATATTCCTGGACATATGAATGGCATAATATTCCTGGGCATCTGACTGGGATAATATTCCTGGGCTCTTAATGGCATAATATTCCTGGTCATCTGACTGGCATACTATTACTGGGCATCTGACTGGCATAATATTCCTGGTCATCTGACTGGCATACTATTACTGGGCATCTGACTGGCACACTATTCCTGGGCATCTGAATGGCATAATATTCCTGGACATATGAATGGCATAATATTCCTGGGCATATGACTGGGATAATATTCCTGGGCATCTGAATGGCATAATATTCCTGGACATATGAATGGCATAATATTCCTGGGCATCTGAATGGCATAATATTCCTGGGCTCTGACTGGCATAATATTACTGGGCATCTGACTGGCACACTATTCCTGGGCATCTGAATGGCATAATATTCCTGGACATATGAATGGCATAATATTCCTGGGCATATGACTGGGATAATATTCCTGGGCATCTGAATGGCATAATATTACTGGGCATCTGACTGGCACACTATTCCTGGGCATCTGAATGGCATAATATTCCTGGACATATGAATGGCATAATATTCCTGGGCATATGACTGGGATAATATTCCTGGGCATCTGAATGGCATAATATTCCTGGGCATCTGACTGGCATAATATTCCTGGACATCTGACTGGCATAATATTCCTGGACATCTGACTGGCATAATATTCCTGGGCTCTGACTGGCATAATATTACTGGGCTCTGAATGGCATAATATTACTGGACTCTGACTGGCATAATATCCCTGGGCATCTGACTGGCATAATATTCCCATTGAAATACTGGTAAGTTTGTTGATTTAACTTTACTTCATTTTAAATATTGTATTTGTTCCCGTTTTGTTTCTTCACTGCAAAATAAGATATATGCAGTGTGCATAGGAATTTGTTCATAGTTTTTGTTTTTACTATAGTCCGGCCCTCCAACGGTCTGAGGGACAGTGAACTGGCCCCCTGTTTAAAAAGTTTGAGGACCCCTGGTTTAGAGTGTAAACGTTTTGAAGAAAATGTGTTCTGCAACAGAAGTAATTGATTGGGTAAATACATTCTGTGGGAGTATGTAAATTAAGGTATACCAATAAGATTCAATGTATTGTATTCAAATTGTCAGCATCACCTTTCCATGTGGGTCATGTTCACCAAGGGATGAATGGTATATTACCAACATCTAAAACATAAAGTGTGTCTGGCTCTGTCCCTCCAACATCCATAAAAAGAGAAATAGAGCTTTAAATAATTCCAATATAACAAACATTAAATATTTTTTTTTTTTAATTTTCCAATTTTTTTAAAAGGCAAATCAAAAAAATAAGTTCTGTTCTATTGATAGATTGTATTAAATGTAGACATTTTAAATAGAAATGCTTCAATGAAAGAAAACACCTTTCTGAGCCATCTCTGCTTGTAGAGCTCTATTGTCAGAGAAGGGCTACTAAACGGGTTCATGGGTTGAAGGATACAACTTTCCAGGAAAGGTTAAAGCATCTTAACATGTATAGCTTGGAGGAAAGACGTAACAGGGGGGATATGATAGAAACATTTAAATACATAAAGGGAATCAACACAGTAAAGGAAGAGAGTATATTTAAAGGAAGAAAAACTACCACAACTAGAGGACATAGTCTTAAATTAGAGGGGCAACGATTTAAAAGTAACATCAGGAAGTATTAGGGTAGTGGATGTATGGAAAAGCCTTCCAGCAGAAGTGGTAGAGGTAAACGCAGTCAAGGATTTTAAGCATGCGTGGGATAGACACAAGGCTATCCTAGCTTTAAAACCGGGAACGGGGGACTAATACAAGTATTGAAAAAAAATTGGGCAGACTAGATGGACCGAATGGTTCTTATCTGCCGACACATTCTATGTTTCTATGTTTCTATGTTTAGGGGGAGGACATGTTTAGAATGTTAGGTGAGAAGAAGGAAGATCTGACCCATCTGACCCAAGAGGTCTTCCCCCTGATAGTACTATACAAGCAGAGAGGGCTCAATAAGGTACTATATTAGTATTCTTTCATTAAACCATTTCTATTTAAAATGCTTACATTTGATGTTAACTTTCAACTAAACAGAACATATTTGTTCCCCCGACAGTCTACAAAGAAATACCATTTTGTTAATAAGTCTACCGATAATTATGCTTCCTCCTCCCTCTTTCCTTGTTTATTGCTCTTCATTTTCAGCACTTGTCACAATGTTGTGAGCACTGTGTGCATACGCTTGGATGACATCCTTCTGAATTGCCATCTGTGGAGCTGGAGACGGAAGTTCTGTCCCGGAATGTGAAGCCATCTTTGTCACTATGCTATTTTGATGTTCTTGGCCCGCAAGTGTATGTACAATACCTAATGATGTATTTGTAAACATGCGACCTCCCTGATCACACCTGGCACATATCAATATTGGAAAACAATATAAATATATATACACATTTGTATCAAAATACATTTTCTCACAAGGGAATCAACATTAGATTTATTTATGTACATTGCAACAAGTCTAGAATAGAGATTGGATCATAGTTTATACATATGTAGACCAAAGGAGAGATGGGAATCTATCTACATTTGAAGATATATATTGAAAATAGGAGACTGTGATCAGGTTATAGTTTGATATCAGCCTGAATAATAAACATTCTCTGATGGCACTTAGAATTTGTCAAGATAATTAAAATATATTTTAAACTGTAAATTCATGCGTGGGGCTGTATAAGTTTAGCCTAGATAATCATTTCCTAATAATATATACATACGCCTAGATAAAATCCCCTCTTTTACTTTTGATTAATAACATTTATACACAGCTGAGTAAGGAGCAATTTCCGAATATTTATAACACGTTGCTCTGTTTTTAATCTTTCTTGCTCCTCTTCCATTTGTTCAGTGTGCATTTCTTCGGTTGCCCCTCATAGTATATATGTCAATATCCAATGCTTCTCACCACACATCATTTCAGGTTTACATACAGTGAAATACTGGATCTTTGTTCCTATTGAACAATGAATTCATTTTCATAATTGCCCATTTCCACAATTCACTTGTTGAATGCACTGGAAGAAATTTAATTACTGTTATGTTGAATGAGAATTATAATATGCATTTTAAACACATTTCCTGTGCTTCTTAATTGTTACGTCTGTAATTGTTCTCTGTGTTTGTCATGCTCGGGTTGCTAAGCAGCGTTATTATAATACTGAAGTCTCGTTAGACTCGTGGGCTATTCTCTGCTCCGAAAAAAAATAGGAAATGTAATCATTTTTTATCTAAAAGAAGTAGGTAAACGAAGACTGATTAAATGAGTAGATGACCTGTGACACAGTAACTGTCCTGACATTTTATTACCATACTAGGGCTATTATTTTACAAAACATAATATATCATAATGTCACAGGAACAGGCACAGGAAATGGAGATGTTCTGAATGTTTAGTGAGGTTACGTTCTCTCCTAACTTCAATCTGCTAGAGCTGTTGAAAAAGATAAGTAGTTTGGCATTTGGAACGTTGGTCGTTGTCCACCACCGGCCACCCTTGATGGGTTCATCAGGCATCTAAAGATACGTGACTGCATGATGTCAGAAATCTCCTGATTAGCACAGCTTTGATGGAATTGACCAGGAAACAAAATGGAGCACGCCTATAAAAGAAAGGAGGAAAAACGATCACATGAGTAAAGGAAGGATAAGGAATAGTACCATAGAATAAAGATATATGGGGCTATTCACTAAGGTGAGTTGAAGTGAATATCAGGTGAGTTGAGGTGAGATGAACATTCCATCTCACCAATTCAGCTATACATTGTGTAGGAACAAACCTGATGAGATCACTAAGCAGGGGAACTAACCAGGTTTGTTCCTGCGCAATGTGTAGATGTTCATCTCACCTCAACTCTGCTAACAACTGATATTCACTTCAACTCACCTGCTATTACCTTAAATTCACCTGCTATTCACTCCAACTCACCTGCTATTAACTTCAACTCACCTGCTATTCACTTCAGCTCACCTGCTATTCACTTCAGCTCACCTGCTATTTACTTCAGCTCACCTGCTATTTACTTCAGCTCACCTGCTATTCACTTCCACTCACCTGCTATTCACTCCAACTCACCTGCTATTCACTTCAACTCACCTGCTATTCTCTTCAACTCACCTGCTATTCTATTCAACTCACCTGCTATTCTCTTCAACTCACCTGCTATTCTATTCAACTCACCTGCTATTCACTTCAACTCACCTGCTATTCTCTTCAACTCAACTTTTAATGAATAGTCCCAATAGTAAAGGGAAAAGTAAAGATGCTGTGTGTTTAATTCATTTTATTAATTATGCAAGAGGTGCACACAAAGAAGAAAAACAAGGCTACAGCAGTATAATGCAAAAACAAAAATTATGCTCAAAGCATAGAGAAAAAAAAAACATATCAAAAAGAACCTACAGGGGTGATCAAAAATAAACCAGCACTTACAGATGTGTATGGTACATAGAATGGCAGCATGGCAGGAAAGTGTAAATGAGATCCTCAATGTTTTGGCCTGGTACCCTTTTTCATGGGTGATCTCAGATGTTCCATACTCATCAGAAAGGGCTGGTGTTGTTTTGATTATCACAGCAGGTTCATTTGTATGTGTTTTTCCTATATGCTCTTAGCATTAAATATGTTTTTTTGTTTTTCTTTTTTGCATGTTTCTTGCTATTATTATTTGTGTGCATTGTCTCCGTAACTAATTGTTAATGTTTTTGCCTGCTGGGCTCATGCATGATACACCTTGTTTAACTCCTTTCCCGACAATGGACATTCCTGACACGTCCTGCAGTGAAACAAGGTGTTTTTGCAATCAACGATTAGAGTTGAGCGGACACCTGGATGTTCGGGTTCGGCAGGTTCGGCTGAACTTTGAAAAAATGTCCGGGTCCATGCTCGAAGTTGACCCCGAACCCGAACCCCATTGAAGTCAATGGGGACACGAACTTTTGGCCACTCAAATGCCTCTCAAAAAGTCCTGAAAGGGCTAGAGGGCTGCAAAATGAAGTAAAATGTGGGTAAAAGTGTCCCCATTCATACGAATAGGTCAATTGACCTATTCATATGAATGGGGACCCTATCTCGGTATATAGAAAGCCAATAGCATTACATGTATTCCATAAACCGAAAATCTATAAACCGAAAGACATTCGGTTTATAGACTTTCGGTTTATGGAATACATGTAATGCTATTGGCTTTCTATAAACCGAATCTCTTTTGGTTTTTAGACTTTCGGTTTATGTAATACATGTAATGCTATAGTCCCCGTTCATACGAATAGGTCAATTGATATATTCGTATGAATGGGGACTCTATTTCGTTATATAGAAAGCCCATAGCATTCCATATAGCCTTTCAAAACACGCCATTAAATCGCCGAACCCCGAACTCCAACCCGAACATCCAGTGAAATGTCCGTGTTCGGTTCCAGGGTCCAAAAACCTTAATGTCCGGTTATGAACCCGAACAGTGCGGTTCGGGTTCGCTCAACACTATCAATCAGTTCGCTCGGGTTCGCTCAACCGCTCAATCAATGTCGAGGCAATAGCCAGCACAGAAATTCTGGCTCTGGGGCACCCACGACCGCTCCAAGGATTACAATTAAATTAGGGTTAGCACAAGGGATAGGTTTACAATTAAATGAAAATGAAAATATATTAAAGGTTAGCATAAGAGTTAGAGTTGGAGTTAAATTTAGGGTTAGTGTTAAATATAGGGTTTGGATTGGGCTCAAAAGGTCAATATAGGCAAAAAAACACTATTTGTGGTTTTTGCCCAATAACTTGCAAAAAATGCAGAAAATCATGGAAATGAGCATATTTCTGAACTCTGGACAACATTTTTAGGTCAAAATTTGAAAAAGTTTTTTTTTTTTTAATTCATCATATTTTATGATTTTCTTTTGTAGTAAATTACAAGATATGATGAACACAATGGTATCTAATGAAAGCCCTTCTTATGATGATAAAAAAAACAACACATCATTTGTGTTGGTACATTATGTGAGAAAGAAGAAAATTACAGCTAAACACAAACACCCCACAAATGTAAAAATAGTCCTTGTCACCAAGGGAAAGTCAAGGTCAAAATGTCTTGTCACTAAGGGTATAAATTTATTTTTCCACCTAAAGGTGTGCTACCTCTTCCTTTGTCATTTTCATTAAACCCATGGATATGTCTTAATGAATACTTGCATGATGTTCCTCAGTTTGAATATACTGGATCATGTGTGCTTTACGTACTATTATCCTGTTTTATCTTTCATTACTCCAGATGTTAAGCATGACCTTTGTCATTCACTTCCGTCTGCTCTCCGTTATCTATGTATTATTGAGGACAGCGATGCTGTGATAGTAAATAGTGAGATGAGTTGGTGTGTGTTCGGAATGGCATGCCATTTTCATACAGTTTTACTTAATAACCCAAGACCAAGGGGTATTTTCACTAAAAGGTGAGTTGCAGGTGAGGTGAGTTTAGATGGACACTTCACCTCACCATTTTTACTATATAATAAGCACCTCAAAACAAACTCACCAGGTTTGGCCCTGCACAAGATATAGCTAAATTGGTGAGTTCAACTGTTCAACTCACCTCACCTGTGGTTAAATAAAGGCCTAAGTAGCAAGCTGAGCATAACAGAACAAGAGATCCCTTGTGACAAGTGGATATCCGTCCATGCCTAGATGAGTACAATTTGAGAGATTGGGTTAGAAGTTCTTTTTTTATAACAAATGAAAATTATAAATGACATCCAAATTCAAATTTTAATAGATTGAGCTGAAGTGTTTTCATGTCATGACATGAAACTTGAAGATATGAGAAGATATTGATAAACTATAGACATGTGCATTCATTTAACGAATAAAGAAAATGAAAAACTAAAGAAAGCCGCATGAATGAATGCTAAATGAACAAAATTTGAGTCAAAATGTGTTGAATTCAGCCGAATTGACCTAACTGTCGAATTCCACAGAACAGAGTAATCAGACATTCATTTTTCATATCGGTTTAGTTTTTATTCTGCATAACATGATGCTATGCAGAAGAACACTGATCCTAAATGAATAATGGTTGTCTTATTATCTGATCGGTGGAATTCGTCCATTTGGCAATTCGGCTTAAATTCAACACATGTCGAATTCAGTTGTTTATCTAACTAAAGTGGATCTATTTCACTAAAATTCGAATTTGGAAGTCATAGTAATTTTTTTTAGTAACATAGTAATTTAGGTTGAAAAAAGGCACAAGTCCATCAAGTTCAACCCTTCTACCTATCATTGCAGCTTTTGATCCAAAAGAAGGCAAAAACCCCTAAGGAAGCTATTTCGAATTTTGCCTCCCAGGGGGAAAAATTCCTTCTTGACTCAAAGGGACAATCAGATTTCTTCTTGGATCAATAAGCTCTAATATTAATGCGTATTCTATCATTAATAGCCCTGTATGTTCTGCCTTTCTAAAAAAATGCATCTATTGTATTTGATAGCACCACCTCTCTTGGCAGTGAGTTCCATAACTTTATTGTCCTTACCATAAATAATCCCTTCCTTTGCTGTCTATGAAATCTTTGCTCTTCCAGTCTCAGGGGGTGACCTCTTGTTCTTTGTACCTTTCTGTTAATGAACAGGTCACTGGAGAGCTCTTTATATTGGCCCTGCACAAATTTATATAATGTTATCATATCTCCTCTGAGACGCCTTTTTTCTAACGTATATATGTGCAATTTTTTAAGTCTCTCTTCATAACTTAGATCCTCAAATCCCCTTATTAATTTTGTAGCTCTTCTTTGCACTTTTTCTAGTTCCTTAATATCCTTTTTAAGGACTGGTGCCCAGTCTAAGTAGACCTCCAAATTTGAATTTTAGTCAATAGACCCAAAAGACTCAGTTTCAACTCAAATTCGATAAAATTTCTACTTTCGTTTTTGTATTGTAATGCCATTAGCCTAAAAGCCGAATTGAATGAACGGATGAATTCTCAGACATGCTACTAGTGTACAGAAAGGTTAGGGAATTTCTTTCATTTTGATTTAAAAAATCTATATACTCTATATCTGTCTGTATTTGTCAATTTTGCACAATGTATTACTAAGCGTTTTGATAATTATGGATGTGAAATTTATAAACTTCATTAACATGTAATACAACTGTTTGGAGGGAAAAGGTTTGCAAGGCTGTTTGCAATCAGTTAATTAACCTTCTCTGGGAGTCTCTTTACTTTGAAGGCCATTTAACTGGAAGGAGCAGGCGAATAGTGAGCCAGGCGAATACAAGGGAGCAGCTTCTAAAGTGAAAAAAGCTTCTTAAGTGTGGGAGTTAGAAGCAAAGAAGGAAAGTATATTTTGATTTTTACTGCAAGGGGAGCACTGTTTATTTTGTGTGCATTTTTGATAAAGATTGGTTGAAAAAAAAAAAAAAAACTGTTTGTAGTGAAAAGGTTTGCAAGGCTGTTTGCAATCAGTTAATTAACCTTTTCTGGGAGTCTCTTTACTTTGAAGGCCATTTAACTGGAAGGAGCAGGCGAATAGTGAGCCAGGCGAATACAAGGGAGCAGCTTCTAAAGTGAAAAAAGCTTCTTAAGTGTGGGAGTTAGAAGCAAAGAAGGAGTTAGAAGCAAAGAAGGAGGGTAAAGTATAAATCTTTTATTTTTTTTATTCTATTCTATTTTTAATTTTGTGGTTTACACTAGAGAGCATGTTGGACAATGCCACTAAGTGCATGTCTTGCAGCATGTATGCGGTCTTGGAGCAAGTTCCTCAGGGTCCATACCACTGCTGCAGATGTGAGCAGGTTGCTGCTTTGGAAAATATAATATTAGATCTAAAGAGGCAACTGGCAACACTTAGGGACATAAGCAACATGGAGCGGAGTTTACTGCTCACGGAGCAGGCATTGGCTGGGGCCAGTGTAGAGGAGGGTGATGATGGAGGGGAAGAGGTTTCTAGGGCAGAGAGCTGGGTTAGTTGTGTAAGGGGCAGTAGGGGTCGGAGAGCTAGGGAGGCTTGTTCTGAGCTGGTTCACCCCAACATGTTTGCCAGCTTGTGTGAGGATGCTGGGGGGATTAGCTCAGAAGAGGCATTTCTGGGGCAGGCGGACTCTCCTAGCAGCCAGGTGAGTAGCCTCTCCAGCACAGTTGGGAGCCAGGACACTAGGAAGGCTAGACAGGTTGTGGTGGTAGGGGATTCTATTATTAGGAAGGTAGATAGGGTAATCTGTCGCCAGGACCCCGAATGCCGAACTGTGTGTTGTCTCCCGGGTGCTCGGGTTCGGCATGTTGCGGACCGGGTAGGCAGATTATTGGGAGGGGCTGGGCATGATCCAGCGGTCATAGTACACATTGGTACTAATGACAAAGTAAATGGTAGGTGGGGGGTCCTTATAAATGATTTTAGGGAACTAGGAAAGAAGCTAAAGGAAAGGACCTCCAAGGTAATATTCTCGGAAATATTACCAGTACCACGTGCTACGTCAGGGAGACAGCGGGAGCTAGGGGGAGATTAATGCGTGGTTGCGAAGGTGGTGCAAGCGAGAGGGATTTGGGTTCTTGGAGCACTGGGCAGACTTTGCAGTCGGCTACAGACTCTTTGGACGGGATGGGCTGCACCTCAATGATGAGGGGGCTGCAGTATTAGGGGCGAGGATGGCTATAGGATTAGATGAGCTTTTAAACTAAGCTCTGCGGGGGAGGGTCAAGATCAAAAAGAAGCAATGGTAGCTAGGGTAGATTGGAAGGTGGGTCTAGCTATGGGAGAGGAGGAAAGCAGTGGTGGGGTTAACATAGACCAAAGGGAGGTCCATATAATTAAACCTGCACACATTAAGTGTTTGTCAACTAAACAGAAAATGGGTAGTAATCTCAAATGTCTTTTTGCAAATGCAAGAAGCTTGACAAACAAAATGGGTGAGCTGGAGATACTGGTAAGTGCTGAACAGTATGATTTAATAGGAATCACAGAAACGTGGTGGGATGAGACCCACGACTGGTCAGTTAATTTACAAGGTTACTCACTTTTTAGAAAGGACAGAGTAAATAGAAAAGGGGGAGGGATTTGTCTGTATGTAAATCCTAAATTAAATCCCAGTATTAAAGAAGGTGTACATGATGTAACTGGAACTGATGTGGAGACACTGTGGGTGGAGATTAGCTTAGACGCTAAAAAGAATCGCACATTACTTGTAGGTGTATGCTACAAGCCACCAAATATTAGCATTAATGGAGAAGATCAGCTTTTATTACAAATTGAAAAGGCTGCAAATATGAATGAAGTTCTAATCATGGGAGATGTTAATTACCCAGATATAGATTGGAAGTGTGGCACAACTAGTTCAGCTAGGGGCAGCAAGTTTCTGGACCTGCTTAATAACAAATTTATGGCACAATTAGTAGACACCCCAACTAGAATGGATGCCTGTCTGGATTTGGTAATAACAAACAATGAGGAGCTTATCTCAAACATCCAAATAAGAGAACACTTGGGGAATAGTGACCATAATATGGTCTCATTTGAGATTAATGCAAAAAAGCAAATTGGTAAATATGCCACCAAAAAACTTAATTTTAGAAGGGCTAACTTTGATGGACTAAGGGCATCGATTGAACATTTAGACTGGGAACGATTGTTTTCTGGACTAAACACAGAAGACAAGTGGAATGCCTTTAAGCACAAAAGTACACATCCCAATATATACCTTTGGGAAACAAATGCAAAAGACACAAATCGAAACCAATGTGGCTTACAGGTAACGTGAAACAGGAAGTTCAAAACAAGAAAATGGCATTCAAACATTATAAAAACACGGGATCAGCATTATCATTTATAGAGTACAAAGAGGCCAACAAAGCCTGCAAAAAGGCAATTAAAATGGCTAAATTGGAAAATGAGAAAAGGGTTGCCAAGGAGAGTAAAACTAACCCCAAAATGTTTTATAAATATATAAATGGAAAAAAGCTAAAGAGGGAAAATGTTGGGCCCTTGTTATCCCAAATGGGAAATTTGGTAAGTGAGGACAGAGAGAAAGCAGACATTTTAAATACTTTTTTTTCTTCTGTTTATACTAAGGAAGAGCAGATGGACGAGTCCCTGCTACAGGAAGTTATGGGACATTCGCCGCAAACATGGGATTGGCTGACACAGGAAAAAGTGCTTAAGCAATTACACTCTGTTAAGATAGACAAGGCCCCAGGACCAGATGGTATACACCCAAGGGTACTTAGAGAGTTAAGCATAATTCTGGCCAGACCACTATTCATGATCTTTAGGGATTCATTCAGTTCAGGTACAGTGCCAACAGACTGGCGAAAGGCGGATGTCATTCCAATATTTAAAAAGGGATCAAAATCTCTGCCAGGTAATTATAGGCCAGTGAGCTTGACATCTGTAGTGGGGAAACTATTTGAAGGATTGCTAAAGGTATACACTCAAGAATACATCTTGAACCAGAATATAATTAGTAAAAGTCAACATGGTTTTGTGAAAGACAGGTCTTGTCAAACAAACTTAATAACATTCTATGAAGAAGTAAGTAAAAATATAGATCTAGGTGTGGCAGTTGATGTGATCTATTTGGATTTTGCGAAAGCATTTGATACAGTTCCACACAAAAGGTTACTCTACAAATTGAGAGAAATAGGTTTGGGGGCAAATGTGTGTATGTGGATTGAAAATTGGCTAAAGGATAGAACACAAAGGGTTGTTGTAAATGGAAAATTCTCAAATTGGACAAGGGTATTAAGCGGAGTACCTCAGGGGTCTGTTTTGGGCCCTCTTCTTTTTAATTTGTTTATTAATGATCTGCCACATTGTGCTGAGAGCCATGTCTCCGTGTTTGCGGACGACACTAAATTAGGTAAGGCAATAAAGACTAATCTTGATGTTTTTTCTTTACAGGAAGATTTGGACAGAGTGGGGGACTGGGCAGTAAAGTGGCAAATGAGGTTCAATATAGACAAATGTAAAGTTATGCATTATGGGAAAAATAATAACAAAGCAACATATACGTTAAATGGTTTTTCCCTGGGAAAAACTACTAATGAAAAGGATTTAGGAATAATTATAGACAACAAACTTGGCAACAGTGCCCAATGCCAGTCAGCAGCTACAAGGGCCAATAAGATATTGGCATGTATAAAACGAGGTATAGATTCACGGGAGGAGGATATCATCTTGCCTCTTTACAAATCAATGGTAAGACCTCACCTTGAATATGCAGTACAGTTCTGGGCACCAGTCCTTAAAAAGGATATTAAGGAACTAGAAAAAGTGCAAAGGAGAGCTACAAAATTAATAAGGGGTTTGGAGGATCTTAGTTATGAAGAGAGACTTAAAAAATTGAATTTATATATGTTAGAAAAAAGGCGTCTCAGAGGGGATATGATAACATTATATAAATATTTGCAGGGCCAATATAAAGAGCTCTCCAGTGAACTGTTCATTAACAGAAAGGTACAAAGAACAAGAGGTCACCCCCTCAGACTGGAAGAGCAAAGATTTCATAGACAGCAAAGGAAGGGATTCTTTACGGTTAGGACAATAAAGTTATGGAACTCACTGCCAAGAGAGGTAGTGCTAGCAAACACAATAGATGCATTTAAAAATGGTTTGGATGTTTTTTTAGGAAAGCAGAACATACAGGGCTATTAATAATAGAATAAGCATTAATAAAAGAGCTTATTGATCTAAGGAGAAATCTGATTGCCTCTTGGAGTCAAGAAGGAATTTTTTCCCCCAGGAGGCAAAATTCGAAATAGCTTCCTTAGGGGTTTTTTGCCTTCTTTTGGATCAAAAGCTGTAATGATAGGTAGAAGGGTTGAACTTGATGGACTTGTGTCTTTTTTCAACCTAAATTACTATGTTACTATGTTACTATGTTACTATGTTACATAAAAAAAAAAATAGTGTAAATTTCACATCCATAATTATCAAAATACTTAGTAATACAAACTATGTTATATGTGAAATGCTTATATATTTTATACTGACTCTGCCTCCAATTCACTCCCTGTACTTCACATACCGATAGAATGAACCCGCTAGGGAAAGAAAAAAGGAAAAAAAACCCATTTCCTGTTGTTTTTTTGTTTTTTTTTAAATATAATATGCAACATATCAAATTTTTTTAAAACATTTTTATTAATATTATTTTAATCCCACTTTTGGGTTTACATATAAACCACTAAAATTCTACTTTCTATGTTTCTGCATGTTTTGGTTTCAACAAAATGATGTCCATAAGCTTCTTAATCCGAATTCCAACTTACTACTCATTTCATTATTCAGTTCGTATGCATTGAAATTTGAAGACTGGGGAATTTGGATAAAAGAGTCAAATTTGACAGCATACTATTGAAGTGAGGCCATTTCCGTCCATTGCTGCATTCATATTGTTATTCAATTCGTATGAATGGACATTTCACCTATGCAGGATGACTGCAATACATTTTGCCGCACCTTGCTGCCCCCAGGCATTTACATACACAGTAACACTTTCAGTGTCACAAACATATGCAGGCACATGCAATGTCAGATGCAGCCACACGTACACACAGTATAACACATACAATGTCACATGCAGACCAACATTAACACACTCAATGTCTGCCTCACTGTCGGTCTCACTCTCCCTCCATGCCATCTCTGTCTGTCCCTCTCTCCCTATACCAATCACGTCTATCTCACTTTTCTGCTATGCCATCCCTGTCTGGCTCACTCTCCCCATTCCATTAATGTCTGTCTTGCTCTCCCACATGCCATCAATGTCCGTCTCGCTCTCCCCAATGCCATCAATGATGTCTCACTCTCCCCATGTCATCAATGTCTGTCTCGCTCCCCCCCATGCTCGTTCCCCCTTTCTTATTTCTCCACTCCGCACTTTCTTTCCATCTTTTGTTTCTCTCCTCATGTTTCTCTCCTCATGTTTGTCTATTCATCTCCCTATGTCTATCTCCTTTCCCACCAAGTCTGTCTTTCTCACTGCCCTTATATTTGTTGTCTCTCTCACTCCCCCCCCCCCCCATGTCTTGTGTTTATTTCTCTCTCATTCTACCTATCCCCTACCCCATGCCTGTTGTCTTTTGCTTCCCCCTACCCAATTTCTGGTGTCTCTCCCCCCCCCCCTCACCCCATGCCTGGTATTTTTGGATTACCTGTCTTTGACTTTTGGGCTCCTTTTTGACTACATTACCTTCTCATACCCCGACCTTGGCTATGCTCCTCCTCACTCAAGAACCTTATCTGCCGACCCTGATAATTTGGATTCCCTTTTGACTACACATTTTTGCCTATCCCTTTTGCTGTGATGCCTGGTTTATGTCCTTTGGAGCTCCCCTATGCTATGCTCCCACTTGTCAGTCCTGACAGTTTGTTAGTTTTTACCTCTGCAAAAATGTTGTGATATAAAAAGAAGCACACTTTCCAGAGTTTCCTGAACCATTATTGTGCAGGGGATAGGACTCTTCATCGCGGCTGCTTCTGCGCAGCCGCTTCACCGCCGACTCTGCAGCACAAGACAGATCGTCGCTGGAGATTTCATTGCGGGACACTTCTTCGCTAAAGGTAAGTATTTTACCTATTTTTCATTTAAGGGTGGTTAGAATTAGGGTTTAGGGGTTTAGAATTAGGGTTTAGGGGGTTAATTTTAGTATTAGGGTTCAGTGTTAATTTAAGTATTAGGGTTTAAGGGGTTCATTTTAGTATTATGGTTTAGGGGTTAGTATTAGTGTTTATGGGGTTAGTATTAGGGGTCGGGGGTTAGTATTAGGGTTTAGGGGGTTAGTATTAGGGGTCGGGGGTTAGTATTAGGGTTTAGGGGGTTAATTTTAGTATTAGGGTTTAGGGGGTTAGTATTAGGGGTCGGGGGTTAGTATTAGGGTTTAGGGGGTTAGTATTAGGGGTCGGGGGTTAATTTTAGTATTGGGGTTAATATTAGTATTGGGGTTAATTTTAGTATTGGGATTTGGGAATCATTTATTGGAGGGTTATTTTTGTTTTACTTTTACATTTGTAAGAGTTGACAGTTCAGCGCTGAACTGTCAGCTCTTACATAGCCACGGCCGCGATGAAACGGCCACGTTATTCTTCATTGCTGACAGTTCAGCATTCTAACTGCCGCGCTGAACTGTCAGCGATGAAGATGCGGCGAACAAGTGTCCTAGACCCTATTGTGCATGGGGTTTGGAAGGGAGATGACTTCCCGATGATAAACAATGTGGTGGACATTAGCATGATGTTACGACCCCATACTTCTATACATGATGATGGAACTTGAATTCTACAAACCAGGAAGGTATGTTAGGGGAAGAGTAGAGATGAAGATGTATATTGGTGTGTAAAGCACAGAGTCAAAGATATGAATTGTTGATGAAATAAATACTTGGATTGTTGATTAAAAACAACGGCGTAGACCACACGAAGACCACATTCAGTAAAGAGTGGAAGAAACCATTTGGATGCCATATTTTGTATCCTTCCTAGTGGACCTCTCTATCATTCTTGGTCAAAGAAAATGAAGATCCGCATGAAAGTTTGTGGAGATTGATTATCTGAAATGCATTGTTTAACCTGTAACTCTTGAGTAACTCTCTGAGTTTCTAGAGTTTCCTGAACAGATTTTAGTTCATTTCATGAGTTTATTTCAGAAGAATATGGTGGAAGCTGTGTGGTGAATTGGTACACATTGATTAAATGGTGCCAGTGACTAAAGTCTGATGACGATAGAGGGTTCATATAATTGTTGTGAGAAATCAAGATGAGGAGAAATAATAATAGGAAAGATACGGAGGTAACATTGTGAACATATAGTCTCAGCACCGAGATAGAACTGTTACATTTTCTTCTTTTACGGTTTGCGCGTTTCAAAGAATCTGACTGGTATTATTTTTTTTACTTCTGTTGTGTGGAAATCTATTTATGACGGAAATGCCTGTTAGTTAGATAAAGAGTTTAGAACATTTCGCGCATTCAGAATGGTACTTACGCCCAATAATTTGGCTTCAAATGTCAGATATAATTTGTCAGGCTCCCTGCATTATTATAATTTTGTTACCAAACTTTGAGCAAATTAGATAAAAGCTAACAACCATTATTTGCTGACACATTCGTACGTACGATCAATTTATTCATATTACAGATTAATAATTCTTTAAATTATTCTGACAATTTAAAAGCCTTAAAGTGCTCCTAATGAATTCTTTTTTTTTTTTTTGTTATGTGTTACATTATAAATAAATCTTGGGCTTAACTTCTAGCTGCGTCAGTGTTACAAGCGTCTTGTATTGAAAGGGCCAGTCATTTAAGACTTCCATATCTTAATAGGCCTGGTTAGTTTCTGTTTACATGTAGAAATGTCATGACAGAAAAAGATATGTTGGAAAATGTTCATCCCAGAGAACAGTATTTCTCTGCGCTAGAAAAAGAAACCACATAAGCTGCCTACAACCCCATTATGGGACTCAGTGAGGGTTAGGCATAAAGAGGGGGTATGCACAAATGGCACCACATAGTGGTCCCAATGCCGCAAAGTAAAATGCTAATTCAGCATAGTTATTACCAGAGATCGGCACCAACATAGTTCATGGTGGACATTTACTAATAATTTACAAATTCTCTATGGAGCTTCACAGACCGTGTCACGGATACTGGTGACTTTGTATGCACACTTTACCTGTCCAAGGCCTAGCCAAGGTTACATCTGTCTGTGCCAGTCGCACAATTTGGTGGAAAAAAATCGTAAAAAAAAGAACAACTTGCGTTATGTGTGAAATTGTGCCAATACTAATGACTGTGTTATACGGATGTATAAAATGATTACCGCAAGGGGAAAAAAAGGCCCAATGTGCCAGTAGTGACAAAATGGAAGACCAGTCCAATTATTGTTCATGATTTCTGTTGCAGGCCAAGTAGCAAAACTACACAAGAGAAGGAGAAGGAAATTTTTTCACAAATGTACTGAAATATATTGAAAAAGTATTAAAACCTAACTTTCATTAGTGCTATTAAAATATAACTAATGGAAACAAAAAAAAAAAGTGCTCACAGTGATACTGTGATGTGGTGTGTACTCTTTAACCCCTTCGTGACAAAGTACGGGCCAGGCACGTCCTGGGAGAAACTCCCTTAACAACAAAGGACGTGCCTGGCACGTCCTGAGGTGAATCAAGCGGTTTTTGCGATCAACTTTAACGGTGCTGGTCTATTGCCTCGATGTCAAGGCAATAGCCAGCACTCAAATTTCTATTTTGGAGCACCCAAGATCGCCCCACGGAGCGATCGTGGGCGTCATATTGACGGAGCATGCTGCTCCGTCAATATGGCTAAGCCCTCTGCCGGTCTGAGCTTCGGAAGTGAAAGTAACTTCACTTCCGTCGCTCTGAATATGCTACTTGACTGCCCCTAGTGGTAGTTAAGTAGCATAGCAATGGAAAATATTTAAAATAAATATTTAATTAATTAAAAACAGGTTATATAGATAGATTAGCCCATAGGGTTAAAATTAAATAATTTTTAGCATAAGGGATAGGATTAAAATTAAATTAAAATTAAAACATATTAAGGGATATAATAAGGATTAGAGTTGTGGTTAAATTTAGTGTTAGGGATAAATTTTGGGTTCAGGTTGGGGTCAAAAGGTCAATATAGGAAAAAAACACTATTTTGGGTTTTTGTCCCATAACTCGCAAAAAAATACCAAAAAATATGGAAACATCCATATTTTTTAACTCGGGACAGCATTTAGAAACTATTTAGATGGGGTCTTTTTTAATGATTTTATTTGTGTAAATTATATTTTAGGTTAAAGTTAGAAAAAGTGTTTTATTTTTTAATTTTTCATCATATTTTATGATTTTTTTTGTAGTAAATTATAAGATATGATGAACATGATGGTATCTAATGAAAGCCCTTCTTATGACGATAAAAACAACATATAATTTGTGTGGGTACAGTATGTGAGAAAGAAAAAAATTATAGATAAACACAAACACCCTAGAAATGTCAAAACAGCCATTGTCACCAAGGGAAAGTCAAGGTGAAAATGTCTTGTCACTAAGGGGTTAAAAACAGATGCCAATATTAATAATACATATTGGTCAAATAAACATAGATCAATTGAATTATCTGATATAAAAAAGTGAAGATAAGTATTTTAAATATATTCCATATACAACAGAATTATGCAACGGAATCAGACTGTTCTTCGTAGTCATTTCATCGCAGCATTTTACAGCAGCTGACAGTACTGGAGCAGATAAACTTAGGTTAGTTCCAGGGTTTGTTTAGGGCAGAGGCAGCTCAAGGGCTGGTGTCACCCGTTGCGGTAACCCATGGTGTCACCCCCTGGATTTCCTCCAATACCATGCAAAACAGATTCCTTAGTAATGCCAGTCAGATGGCCCATTAAATATGCCACATAGAGAAGCCCCACAAATTATGCAACACACAGGAGCCCATTAACTTTGCCACAAACACAAGAGCTCCATAAATTATGCCACACCAGCGCCCCATTAATTATGCCACACCAGCGCCCCATTAATTATGCCACACCAGCGCCCCATTAATTATTCCACACTAGAGCCCCATTGATTATGCCTCACCTCAGAGCCCAATTAATTATGCCATAAACACAGGAGTCCCTTAATTATGCCACACACAGGAACCCCTTATTTATGCCACACAACAGGAGCCCCTTAATTATGCAACACACGAGAGCCCCATAGTTATGCCACACACAATCGCCCCATAGTTATACCACACACAAGTGCCCCATAGTTATGCCACACATGAGTTGCATTTATACCATATTAATATTTCATATTATATTCAACTATTTTCATGTGAATTAAATCACATTTCTTGTTTTTATTCCTGTTTTCTGCACCCACATTGCACCTAAAGGACTTAACAAAGCGCAACGCATTACCCACAGCACTTGCCATGCACCTATATTGCATACATGATTTGGCATGCCACAGTGTCAACAAGCCACATCTTCAATCTCCTTTTTTGTAGCTATAATACCCATTCAGGTGCAAATATCAAACTAAAGGTTTTCGGATGTAGTAACAGTCCCATTGTTACATAACCCCCAATTATCCAGAACATTCCACTGGTTTCCACAGTGACTAAACTAAATTTAGAGAGAGAGAGAGAGAGAGAGAGAGAGAGAGAGAGAGAGAGATGCCTCATCCCTCCTTCCATTCTCTCCTCCCTTTACATCTGAACCATTTTTCCATTATCAATGTGTATGATATTTTAACATTCACTATTAAATATTAAAATCAAGTTTAAAGAAATATACAAAGGATTCTCTCATTGTCGTAAATAAGGTTTACCCTGGTGAGGGATTCCCAGGGTTCTTGTCATGTCACAGTTTAAATGGTGCAAAAACTTGTCTCTGTTTGTGAGTTTGAAAGGACAGATTGGGGAGGATTGTGATAGAATCGTATTGAGAATCGTATTGTTCTACTGTGTGTTCTCAGCTATTGCTTTCAAAATGGCAGATTTAAATCTGAAAGAGTGAGAAAAAATGATAACATCTTGCGGTATTTGGTCTGAAATCCAAGCCAGTTGTAATGTCCTATGAGATCTCGCCATTAAATTGGTCTACAAGGTTGAAGGCCCCCAAAAATAAAGGATTTCTTGAGATTTGAGTGTGAAACCTACTCTTGAAATCCCTCTGATCCTTACATCTGCCCTCTACGTCATGACATCTTTAAATTAAACAAACTTTTTTTGCTGACTGTTGTCCTTTACATCTTAAAAAAAAAAAAAATCTCTTCCTATTTTAAAAATGCATTATGCAACACCATCTCTGTGGCCTTTTCAGGAAGCACTGGCTCTCTTTAGATCATCTGTAAAACACATTTTGTAGGCTGTTCACTATCAAGTGAAATGTGGTGAACCGACAAGTGAACTGCATAAATCAGTCATTAATCGCTGGATTGAAAGGTAAGAAAAAAAGGATCACTTTCACAAGCTTGCTATTTATGATGTCTCCAGTTTATTTAGCTGTATTCATTTGACATGGACTCTTCAGAATTCATGTCAGGTCAATAGAGCTAATTTATTTCAGTGTGCTCTTTGAGTAGACAGCAAATCCAATGGAGATATTCACTTAAAAGGTGAGTTGAGGTGAATAGCAGGCGAGTTGAAGTACATAGAAGGTGAGTTGAGGGGAGATGAACATTCCATCTCACCAGTTCAGCTATACATTGTGCAGTGACAAACCTGATGAGATCACTTAGCGTGGGAACTAACCAGGTTTGTACCTGCACAATGTATAGCTGAATTGGTGAGATGAAATATTCATCTCACCTCATCTCACCTGCTATTCACTTCAGCTCACCTGATAATCACTTTAACTCCCCTGCTACTCAACTCATCTTTTAGTGAATAGCCCCATTAGATGTGACTTTATTTATTTTCCTGCTAATGGTAAGGTGGTATATATATATATATATATATATATATATATATATATATATATATATACACAGAAAGGTTCTGGCCAATCAACACAACATTGTAGCAGTAGACAAGGACCATGGTGCCAAATGACAGCAACATCAGGAAGAAGCTTTGAGAAGATGAAGAAGTACCGAGGCCTGAAAGAGGAACTAGAGAGGATGTGGAAAGTGAAGGCCAAAGAGGTCCCAGTAGGGATAGGAGCACTCGGGGCTGGGACTCCGAAGCTGGGAGAGTGGCTCCAACAGATTCCAGGTACGACATCAGAGCACTCTGTCCAGAAGAGAGCAGTGCTAGGAACAGCTAAAATACTGCACAGAACCCTCAAACTTCCAGGCCTCGGGTAGATGACCTGAGGTTGAGGAAGACACATACCACCCATGGGAATGAGACAAATATATTTGTATATATTTTTTTTTTAAAAGAAATACAGATTCTACAGGATAAAAAATCTCAACAAACCTCAGTGCCCAATTAGGCTCTGTCTTAGTTTTGGTACGTTTAATAAAACAGTAATAGGTTTTATGAATATTTCTTTCCCAAGATCATCAAGATGAGTAGTGGACATTATAAAGTTGATAGATTGATGTTTGGTTTAAATCTGAATTATTACATTGCTATAATCAAACAGACAGTTAAGCAAAGTTCCAAGAAAGCCTTTATATCTTGTTACAACTATTTACTTAAGAGTTAATGTCTGGTTTAATGATTATACCTAAATAAACGTAAGAACACATGATGGATATTCTATGATTGGCCTGCTTTCTGACTGTTGATAAGGTGAACAAATCTAGTGCATTTAACAATTAAGTATTTTATTTGATAAAAGCCTAACGTGTAACCATTGAATATTCTACTTAATGTTTATCTGGAGTAATATTGTTATTGGTTTAAGTTAATTAGCAAATGTTTTATGCAAATCTTTGTATTTGCGTTGATGAATGCTTTCATGGAAAACGTCATTAGCTGTTCACACGATGATATAAAACTGTACAAAATCACCATTTTTACACCTAGTGGGTAATGACGTGTAAAAACTCAACAGGCATCCATTTTGGCCCCATTAATACCCACAATAAATAAAACTAGACTGTGCAAAGTGTGCTTACTGAACGTTAACCCTTACAGTGCTGTCAGGGACAATAACATTGTAGGGTTAAACTTTTTCGGTGCTGTAGGGGAGCACTGTATGTCTACTCTACAGCTCTGAAATTGTTACTCCTACAATACAAACTATTTTTGTGGGTCATCTGGACTGGAACACCTGCTGGTGGAGGCAGTAGATGCTCTCTCTCTGCCACTCCCCCCCCCCCCCCCCCCTATTACAGTGCTGGGGCAAGTGCTTGCTGATTTGACTTCCAGTCTCAGTAACAATTGCAGACTATGGTCAGGGACATCAGTCAATCAGTGTTCCCTAGTCCCAGCACAGAACTGGAGTTGAAAGGGCTCTGATTGGCTGATGCAAGTCTCCATTCAACATTTTAAATCCCTCATTTTTTTGTGTCAGAATTTTTTGGGATTTTTTTGGGGGGGAGAGCACCATTCCATGGGTTGACCTTTCACGGGTGTCCAGGACATTTATTCAGGTAATATTTTTCTACAGGGTGCACTATTTGTTTGTCAGGGTGGCAAAAAGTGATTTATTTTTTACAGGTATACAGGTAGTTATTTTATTTAAATGGGTAGAGGTCCAAAAAACCCAGCTCCGTTATATATATATAAAAAAAGGAGTCCTGAGGACCAGGGAAAATGCCCTCACATTTTGGAGGTTGGGGGCTTGGGGCAATATCATCAGACCCTGGAATTTTACTTTAACAGGTGGGTTGTGGTATCGCCATTTTTTTAAAGTGCCATTATTGCCTTGGTGCAAAACTCGTGCTTTAATACGATTCGGAGCACTGTATTTGAGTTGAATCACACATCATTCTTTCCAGAATAATGTGCATTATAAACTTATTGACATTTTTTGAAGTCATAATTAATCAGATCCATTTGTATCCTATTGTATTTTATGGATGAAATATACTACATGTAAAAAGCGTACAATGACCAACAAAAATCTTACGAATCAAAGTGTACATGTAATATAAACATATATATGTTATCACTTTAAAGGGGCATTATTCCCCCCAAATGGTGCCATTTTCCCACAAATCACATGCAACAGTGCCATTATTTCCACGCAAATCAGTTAGCACAGTGCCATTATTTCCACGCAAATCAGTTAGCACAGTGCCATTATTTCCACGCAAATCAGTTAGCACAGTGCCATTATTCCACAAATCAGTTAGCACAGTGCCATTATTCCACAAATCAGTTAGCACAGTGCCATTATTCCACAAATCAGTTAGCACAGTGCCATTATTCCACAAATCAGTTAGCACAGTGCCATTATTCCACAAATCACTTGCCGCAGTGCCATTATTCAACAAATTAATTGTCACAGTGCCATTATTCCACAAATCACGAGGCATTATTCCACAAATTACTTTCCACAGTGCCATTATTCCACGATCACTTTCCACAGTGCCATTTTTCCAAAAATGACTTACCACAGTGCCATTATTATAAAAATTACTTACCACAGTGCCATTATTCCACAAATCACTTTGCCACAGGTAATTTATTGAACAAATCACTTGGCACAGTGCCATTATTCCACAAATCACTTGCCACAGTGCCATTATTTCACAAAACACTTGCCATAGTTCCATTATTCCACAAATCACTTGCCATTATTCCACAAATCACTTTAAAGGCAGCTTAAAATGTAACGTAATACAAGTTAGTGAGGCGAACATAGAGTCAGTTTCGGTTACATTAGAATTTGGTAATCATATGGTAACTCGGGTAGGTGTGATTTATAGGCCCCCTGGACAAATAGAGGAGTTAGATAATCTACTAGTTGAGGAAATAGCTAAAATGACAATGAAGGGAGAAGTGATCATCATGGGTGACTTTAATCTTCCTGATGTGAACTGGAAATACAAAACAGCTACTTGCGCCAGGAGTACGCATATCCTAAACTCCCTACTGGGATTATCTCTAAAACAAGTAGTGGAGGAGCCAACTCGAAAGCAGGCCATACTAGACTTAGTGTTCACAAATGGAGATTTGTTATCAGATATTACTGTAGGTGAAAGTTTAGGATCTAGTGATCACCAGACAGTGTGGTTTAAAATAAGAACAGTGACACAGTCACACCACACAAAAACAAAAGTTTTAGATTTTAGAAAAACAGACTTTTCTAAAATAAGATTAGGTGTAAAGGAGTCATTATCAGACTGGAGCAATTTAAATGGAGTCCAGGAGAAATGGGATTATCTAAAAGTTGCACTACTGAAGGCAACAGAAAATTGCCTAAGGCTTGTCAGTAAGAGCAAAAAATCGAAGAAACCACTGTGGTACTCTACAGAGGTGACTAAAATAGTAAAAAAATAAAAAGCTAGCATTTAGTAATTATAAAAATACTCAGAGTGAGGAAGATAGAAAGATCTATAAGAGTAGGCAGAAAGAGGCAAAGCAAGCTATAAGAGCTTCCAAAGCACACACAGAAGAGACTATAGCCCAGTCAGTGAAAAAGGGGGATAAAACATTTTTTAGATACATAAATGAGAAAAGGAAAGTAAGACAAGGATTAGTTAGATTAAAAACAAAAGAAGGATGCTATGTAGAAGAGGATAAAGGCTTAGCAGACTGCCTTAATGAATATTTTTGTTCAGTTATTACAAATGAAAATGAGGGTAAGGGACCTCATTTAGGGAAAAAGACTAATGAGTCTTTTGATGCATGTAAGTTTACAGAGGAAGAGGTTTTACTTCAGCTGTCTAAAGTAAAGACAAATAAGTTGATGGGACCTGATGGGATACATCCAAAGTTATTAAAAGAACTTAGTGGTGTACTAGCAAAACCGTTAACAGATTTATTTAACCAATCATTCTTAATTGGAGTAGTTCAAGAAGATTGGAAATTAGCTAATGTTGTGCCCATTCAGAAGAAAGGTAGTAGGGAGGAGGCAGGCAACTATAGACCAGTAAGTCTTACTTCAGTAGTGGGGAAAATAATGGAAACCTTGTTAAAGAATAGGATTGTTGAACATCTAAAGTCGCTTGGATTTCAAGATCAGAGACAGCATGGGTTTACTTCAGGGAGATCATGCCAAATTAATCTTATTGATTTTTTTGATTGGGTGACTAAAATAATAGATCAGGGTGGTGCAGTAGACATTGCTTACCTAGATTTCAGTAAGGCTTTTGACACTGTCGCACATAGAATGCTTATTAATAAACTGAAATCTTTGAGTTTGGATTTCAATATTGTTGAATGGATTAGACAATGGCTGAGTGACAGGCAACAGAGGGTTGTAGTCAATGGGGTATATTCGATGCAAGGTCTTGTTACTAGTGGGGTACCCCAGGGATCTGTTCTTGGACCCATTCTCTTTAATATTTTTATTAGCGATATTGCAGAAGGTCTTGTTGGCAAAGTATGTCTTTTTGCTGATGATACAAAGATTTGCAGCAGGGTTGATATTCATGGAGGGATAAGCCAAATGGCAAATGATTTAGCTAAACTAGAAAAATGGTCAGAGCAGTGGCAACTGACATTTAATGTGGACAAGTGCAAGATTATGCACCTTGGGCGTAAAAACCCAAAAGCAGAATATAGACTATTTGGTACAGTCCTAACCTCAACATCTGAGGAAAGGGATTTAGGAGTAATAATTTCAGAGGACTTGAAGGTAGGTAGGCAATGCAATAGAGCAGCAGGAAATGCTAGCAGAATGCTTGGTTGCATAGGGAGAGGTATTAGCAGTAGGAAGAGGGAAGTGCTCATGCCATTGTACAGAGCACTGGTGAGACCTCACTTGGAGTATTGTACGCAGTATTGGAGACCGTATCTCCAGAAGGATATTGATACTTTGGAGAGAGTTCAGAGAAGGGCTACTAAACTGGTTCATGGGTTGAAGGATAAAACTTACCAGGAAAGGTTAAAGCATCTTAACATGTATAGCTTGGAGGATAGACGTAACAGGGGGGATATGATAGAAACATTTAAATACATAAAGGTAATCAACACAGTAAAGGAGAGTATATTTAAAAGAAGAAAAACTACCACAACTAGAGGACATAGTCTTAAATTAGAGGGGCAAAAATATTAAAAGTAATATCAGGAAGTATTACTTTACTGAGAGGGTAGTGGATGTATGGAATAGCCTGCCAGCAGAAGTGGTAGAGGTAAACACAGTCAAGGATTTTAAGCATGCGTGGGATAGACACAAGGCTATCCTAGCTATAAGACCGGGAACGGGGGACTAATAAAAGCACTAGATGGACCGAATGGTTATTATCTGCCGACACATTCTATGTTTCTATGTTTCTATGTTTCACTTGGCACAGCTCCTGTTTAATTTTGTATTATGTTTTTTGCTCTTTATATATATATATATATATATATATATATATATATATATATATAGATATAGATATATATAGATAGATATGCATATATATTGGGACAATGTACATGGAACTGCAAGTAAAATTCTAAAAATGAATCCTTTTAACAAAGATGGTGTGAAGAAATTGAACCATACTCACGACAGAGAGTTTTTTCAGTAACAGGGGTAGGGTGTTTGGTAGTTTAAACACGTGGCACTAAGGATGCTTACATTTCATTATATTTGTGGAAACATTCTGGAATGATGCTACCTTGGAATGTCACACAGCAGTGTTTTCTAAATGACCTGAAACATCCTTTTAGCCAGTGTGATGAGCTGGAGCATCATTCTTTTCTCCTGTCATTTCTCTAGCATTGCTTTCATTGTCATCTGTGAATGGGAGACATTTATAGTGACCCTTTGGGCTCCATTCCAAAGCAATATATTACTTGTCTTCATTACATTGGTCAGAAAGGAATTGAAATCAATATACAAATTCTATACTGAGCATGGCAGGACCAAAACCAAATTATAAATATGTAGGAAAAAACACCATACATTAAAATAAATATGCATTCAGTCCTTTTACATGACAAGTGATTTAAATATCACACCTGTGTTCTGTGGTCATAGACCCTGTTGGATAATGTACATACTGTCAGAAATGCAGCATAACCTGAGAAACATGCAACAGTATTTCACCTTGCAGTATAGGCAATGGCAGGTTAAGACAGTGGATACCTAGTAGAGGTAGTCAGAGGATGCCAAGGTTGGTATACAGAGCTAGCAGTCAGAGGATGATAAGGTTGGTATACAGAGCTGGTAGTCAGAGGATGCCAAGGTTGGTATACAGAGCTGGTAGTCAGAGGATACCAAGGTTGGTATACAGAGCTGGTAGTCAGAGGATGCCATGGTTGCAGTGGCGTAGCGTGGGTTGTCAGCACCCGGGGCAAGGCAAGTAATTTGCGCCCCCTAACCCGTGGATTTTAGCACTCGAGTCTCTTCTACTAGATTAGTTAAAGAAACCCTTACCCCCCAAGCACATGTATTGTTTGTTATGAAAATACTTATGTAATTAAAGTAAAATGCATCTAAATACAAGTTTATTTTCCAACACTTTATTGAGTGCGAACATGCATTACACACATTCTCCACATTTTCAGCAGGTCTATGAATACAAATATACACATGTAGTAACCTAGCATGGGCCATGCTATTATATGTCGTCTCACAACCATCGTAAGCGACAAACAATATCAAGAACAAAAACTAAACATCAAAATGGAACCATACCCTGGAGATGATCCAAGACTGGGCTAGATGGAGCCAACTTCCTCAATCCTGTACCTCTAATGTTACCCCCCCCCCCACACACACACACATATGCCATAATTGTTGTGCCATTCAGATGCCAGTAATATTGTAACTTTCGGATGCCAGTAATATTGTGCCAGTCAGAGCCCAGTAATATTGTGCCAGTCAGAGCCTAGTAATATTGTGCCAGTCAGATGCCTGCAATATTGTGCCAGTCAGATGCCTGCAATATTGTGCCAGTCAGAGCCCAGTAATAATGTGCCAGTCAGATACCAGTAATATTGTGCCAGTCAGATACCAGTAATAATGTGCCAGTCAGATACCAGTAATATTGTGCCAGTCAGATACCAATAATATTGTGCCAGTCAGATACCAGGAATATTGTGCCTGTCAGAGCCCAGGAATATTGTGCCTGTCAGAGCCCAGGAATATGGTGCCTGTCAGATGCCTGTAATATTATGCCAGTCAGATGCCTGTAATAGTGTGCAGTCAGAGGCCAGGAATATTGTGCCAGTCAGATGCCTGTAATATTGTGCCAGTCAGATGCCTGTAATATTATGCCAGTCAGATGCCTGTAATATTATGCCAGTCAGATGCTTGTAATAGTGTGCCAGTCAGAGGCCAGGAATATTGTGCCAGTCAGAGGCCTGTAATATTGTGCCAGTCAGATACCTGTAATATTATGCCAGTCAGATGCCTGTAATATTGTGCCAGTCAGAGCCCAGTAATATAGTGCCAGCCAGATGCCTGTAATATTATGCCAGCCAGATGCCCAGTATTATTGTGCCAGCCAGATGCCCAGTAATATAGTGCCAGTCAGATACCAAGTAATATAGTGTCAATCAGATACCCAGTAATATAGTGCCAATCAGATGCCCAGTAATATAGTGCCAATCAGATGCCAAGTAATATAGTGCCATTCAGATACCCAGTAATATAGTGCCAATCAGATACCCAGTAATATTGTGCCAATCAGATGCCCAGTAATATAGTGCCAATCAGATGCCAAGTAATATAGTGCCATTCAGATACCCAGTAATATAGTGCCAATCAGATACCCAGTAATATTGTGCCAGATACCCAGTAATATAGTGCCAATCAGATACCCAGTAATATTGTGCCAATCAGATACCCAGTAATATAGTGCCAATCAGATACCCAGTAATATAGTGCCAGTCAGATACCCAGTAATATAGTGCCAGTCAGATACCCAGTAATATTGTGCCAATCAGATGCCCAGTAATATAGTGCCATTCAGATACCCAGGAATATAGTGCCAATCAGATGCCAAGTAATATAGTGCCAATCAGATACCCAGTAATATAGTGCCAATCAGATACCCAGTAATATAGTGCCAATCAGATACCCAGTAATATAGTGCCAATCAGATGCCCAGTAATATTGTGCCATTCAGATACCCAGTAATATAGTGCCAATCAGATACCCAGTAATATAGTGCCAATCAGATACCCAGTAATATAGTGCCATTCAGATGCCCAGTAATATAGTGCCAATCAGATACCCAGTAATATTGTGCCAATCAGATACCCAGTAATATAGTGCCAATCAGATGCCAAGTAATATAGTGCCAATCAGATGCCCAGTAATATAGTGCCAGTCAGATGCCAAGTAATATAGTGCCAGTCAGATACCAGGAATATTGTGCCAGCCAGCCCCCCCCCCCCCCCCGTACTTACATGAAGCTGCTCCGTGTCCCCCGCCGGATGTCTCCTCCGTGCAGTCTTCCCTCTTGCACGGAGGAGGGAAACAGAAACCGGATGTGACGCGACGTCACATCCGGCGGCAGTTTTTTTTTTTTTTTCCCGGCCGTCGCATCCATCGGATGCGGCTTGCCGGAAAAAAGCGTTCACAAGCGCAATGCGCTGTGAACGCGGCAGCAGGGGCTGGGGGCCCACGGGACAGCTGCCTTGGGGCCCCCCAGGAGTAAATGGGCCCAGGGCAGCTGCCCCGTTTGCCCCGCGTTAAAGACTGCCCTGGCGGCCGCATAGGGCTAGTGCGCCCCCCCAGATATTGCGCCCGGTGCGGCCGGCCCCCCCTGCACCCCCCACGCTACGCCACTGCATGGTTGGTATACAGAGCTGGTATTAAGAGGATGATAAGGTTTGTTTACAGAACTGGTAGTCAGAGGATGCTATGGTTGGTATACAGAGCTGGTAGTCAGAGGATGCCATGGTTGGTATACAGAGCTGGTAGTCAGAGGATGCTATGGTTGGTATACAGAGCTGGTAGTCAGAGGATGCTATGGTTGGTATACAGAGCTGGTAGTCAGAGGATGCTATGGTTGGTATACAGAGCTGGTAGTCAGAGGATGCTATGGTTGGTATACAGAGCTGGTAGTCACAGGATGCTATGGTTGGTATACAGAGCTAGTAGTCAGAGGATGATAAGGTTGGTATACAGAGCAGGTAGTCAGAGGATGCCATGGTTGGTATACAGAGCTAGTAGTCAGAGGATGCTATGGTTGGTATACAGAGTTGGTAGTCAGAGGATGCCAAGGTTGGTATACAGAGTTGGTAGTCAGAGGATGCCAAGGTTGGTATACAGAGCAGGTAGTCAGAGGATGATAAGGTTGGTTTACAGAGCTGGTAGTCAGAGGATGCTATGGTTGGTATACAGTGCTGGTAGTCAGAGGATGATAAGGTTGGTATACAGAGCTGGTAGTCAGAGGATGCTATGGTTGGTATACAGAGCTGCTAGTCAGAGGATGATAAGGTTGGTTTACAGAGCTGGTAGTCAGAGGATGATAAGGTTGGTTTACAGAGCTGGTAGTCAGAGGATGCCATGGTTGGTATACAGAGCTGGTAGTCAGAGGATACCAAGGTTGGTATACAGAGCTGGCAGTCAGAGGATGCCATGGTTGGTATACAGAGCTGGTAGTCAGAGGATGCCATGGTTGGTATACAGAGCTGGTAGTCAGAGGATGCTATGGTTGGTATACAGAGCTAGTAGTCAGAGGATGCCAAGGTTGGTATACAGAGCTGGTAGTCAGAGGATGCCATGGTTGGTATATAGAGTTGGTAGTCAGAGGATGCCAAGGTTGGTATACAGAGCTGGTAGTCAGAGGATGACAAGGTTGGTATACAGAGCTGGTAGTCAGAGGATGCCAAGGTTGGTATACAGAGCTGGTAGTCAGAGGATGCCATGGTTGGTATATAGAGTTGGTAGTCAGAGGATGCCAAGGTTGGTATACAGAGCTGGTAGTCAGAGGATGCTATGGTTGGTATATAGAGCTGGTAGTCAGAGGATGCCAAGGTTGGTATACAGAGCTGGTAGTCAGAGGATGCTAAGGTTGGTATACAGAGCTGGTAGTCAGAGGATGCCATGGTTGGTATACAGAGCTGGTAGTCAGAGGATGCTATGGTTGGTATACAGAGCTGGTAGTCAGAGGATGATAAGGTTGGTATATAGAGTTGGTAGTCAGAGGATGCCATGGTTGGTATACAGAGCTGGTAGTCAGAGGATGCCATGGTTGGTATGCAGAGCTGGTAGTCAGAGGATGCTATGGTTGGTATACAGAGCTGGTAGTCAGAGGATGCTATGGTTGGTATATAGAGTTGGTAGTCAGAGGATGCCAAGGCTGGTATACAGAGCTGGTAGTCAGAGGATGCCAAGGTTGGTATACAGAGCTGGTAGTCAGAGGATGCCATGGTTGGTATACAGAGCTGGCAGTCAGAGGATGCAATGGTTGGTATACAGAGCTGGTAGTCAGAGGATACCAAGGTTGGTATACAGAGCTGGTATTCAGAGGATGCCAAGGTTGGTATACAGAGCTGGTAGTCAGAGGATGCCATGGTTGGTATACAGAGCTGGTAGTCAGAGGATACTATGGTTGGTATACAGAGCTGCTAGTCAGAGGATGCCATGGTTGGTATACAGAGCTGGTAGTCAGAGGATGCCAAGGTTGGTATACAGAGCTGGTAGTCAGAGGATGCTATGGTTGGTATACAGAGCTGGTAGTCAGAGGATGCTATGGTTGGTATACAGAGTTGGTAGTCAGAGGATGCCAAGGTTGGTATACAGAGCTGGTAGTCAGATGATACCAAGGTTGGTATACAGAGCTGGCAGTCAGAGGATGCCAAGGTTGGTATACAGAGCTAGTAGTCAGAGGATGCCATGGTTGGTATACAGAGCTGGTAGTGAGAGGATGCTATGGTTGGCATACAGAGCTGGTAGTCAGAGGATGCCAAGGTTGGTATACAGAGCTGGTAGTCAGAGGATGCCAAGGTTGGTATACAGAGCTGGTAGTCAGAGGATGCCAAGGTTGGTATACAGAGCTGGTAGTCAGAGGATGCCAAGGTTGGAATACAGAGCAGGTAGTCAGAGGATGCTATGGTTGGTATACAGAGCTGGTAGTCAGAGGATGATAAGGTTGGTATACAGAGCTGGTAGTCAGAGGATGCCATGGTTGGTATACAGAGCTGGTAGTCAGAGGATGTCATGGTTGGTATACAGAGCTGTTAGTCAGAGGATGCCATGGTTGGTATATAGAGTTGGTAGTCAGAGGATGCCAAGGTTGCTATACAGAGCTGGTAGTCAGAGGATGCCAAGGTTGGTATACAGAGCAGGTAGTCAGAGGATGCCATGGTTGGTATACAGAGCTGGTAGTCAGAGGATGCCATGGTTGGTATACGAGCTGGTAGTCAGAGGATGCCATGGTTGGTATACAGAGCTGGTAGTCAGAGGATGCTATGGTTGGTATACAGAGCTGGTAGTCAGAGGATGCTATGGTTGGTATACAGAGCTGGTAGTGAGAGGACGCTATGGTTGGTATACAGAGCTGGTAGTGAGAGGATGCTATGGTTGGTATACAGAGCTGGTAGTGAGAGGATGCTATGGTTGGTATACAGAGCTGGTAGTGAGAGGACGCTATGGTTGGTATACAGAGCTGGTAGTCAGAGGATGCTATGGTTGGTATACAGAGCTGGTATTCAGAGGATGATACGGTTGGTATACAGAGCTGGTATTCAGAGGATGATACGGTTGGTATACAGAGCTGTTAGTCAGAGGATGCCAAGGTTGGTATACAGAGCTGGTAGTCCGAGGATGCCAAAGTTGGTATACAGAGCTGGTAGTCAGAGGATGCTAAGGCTGGTATACAGAGCAGGTAGTCAGAGGATGATAAGGTTGGTATACAAAGCTGGTATTAAGAGGATGATAAGGTTTGTTTACAGAGCTGGTAGTCAGAGGATGCCAATGCACAACATGCTGAGAGGTGTTAAACAGGCCACAGGTAGTCAGACTTGCCAGGGATCATGAAACCAAAAAACATCAGGAAAATACTTGGAACAAGAGGGTCCAATAATATGAAAGCACAAGGGTGCAGGGGAGCTGTAACTCCGTGGGATTAAACTATGGCATCAAGTTAGTGCTACTCTACTGCACATCATAGATGATACCCATGCTTGCTCATTTCCAGTGTGCATATGGAAACTGGGTGTGCGAGCGTGGAAAGGAGATCGTGCTGAGACACATACTTTGTATTTTAACAGTATAACTGATGTATAAAAAGTGTCACTGTTAATCATATTAATCCAGATAGCTAATGAAGTCCTATAACTGTTGAAAAGTGGACCTTCCATAGCATCAAATTGAAGATGCTAATCAGTTATATTATATGTTTAACCCCTTAACGCATGTGGACGTATATATACGTCCTGAAAAGCATGGTCCTTAAGGACCATGAGGACGTATATATACGTCCTCCGTTTTCATGTAGTGTTGCGCTCATTAGCGCAACACTACATGCCTGCAGCTACTCTCAGAGGCTGCTTCGGATCCGAAGCAGTCTCTGAGAGGGCTTTCAGCCCCCCCTCGACCCCCCCGCGCGCATACGATCACCGCGAATGTGATCGTATGCGCGCTAACACACATAGGCAGTGAAAGCTCATCACTGCCTATGTGTGTTAAAGTGTTGCATGATGCCTCTATCGAGGCATCATGCAACACAATCTGTGCCCTCCTGGGCACCGCGATCACCCGGTGATCGCGGGTGTGTGCTGTATCGGAGGAGCATGCTCCTCCGATACAGCATGCCCAGAGGAGAGCGACGGAAGAGAGAAAAAAAAAATCTCTTCCGTCGCTCTGAAACCGCTACTTGACTGCCCCTACAGGCAGTTAGGCGGTATTACAGGTAAAAATAGAAAATTAATTAAATAAATAAATTAAATAAATAAATAAATGGAAAAATCTAACCCTTGATCTACTGAACCTAGATCTAGGGTTAGGGTCCAAATAGGCTAATAATTAGGGTTAAATGGGGGTTCGGATGATTACAAGGGTTAGATTAAGGGGTGGGGGTCAATTTAGGGTTAGATTAAATTTAGAGTTGGGGTAAATTTAGGGTTCGGGTTAAAAAAATCACTGTAGAAGAAAATGGTTAGAAAACAAAAAAAAACACTAATATTGTTTATTGCCCTATTACGTGAAATAAAACATAGACAAACAAGGAAACATTGATATTACTAAACTCAGGACAAATAGTAGAAATATATAGACGGGGTCTTTTTTACCATTTGTAATTGTGTAAAAAAAAAATCAGGTCAAAGTTGGAAAAAGTGTTTTTTATGGCATATTTTCATCATATTTTCTATTTTTTTATGATGATATCATATGATGAAAATAATAGTATCAAATGAAAGCCCTATCTGTCCTTTAAAAAATGATATATAATTTGTGTGGGTGGACTGAACACAAAGAAAGAAATTCACAGTTCAGTAAACGTATGACAAAAATAATGGAATTCTGGTCTTCAAGGCACGTCAAATGCAACATAGCACTCGGTCACTAAGGGGTTAAACAGTAACTGTCGTTGTCGTTAGTACTTTTGTATCTTCCCTGTCCTACTACATGTGTCTATGAGATATGCAATGAGAAACTGCAAACTAATATGTTTACCAGTTGGAACCTGTGGAGTCCTTGTAGCGGGAGTGCGTGATGACGTGATGACGTAATGTTGCGTCGTGGGAGTGGGGGCGTGTTGTGAGCCCATGGAGTCGAGATCGGCTGATCGTGGAGAACACTAACTGTCGTACCAACAGCTATATTGAAGGCACTGCGGGAACTCTCCAACTTGTTGTTCGAAGTAGTTGTAGGGGGAGAAGTGTGAGGGACGAAGTAAGGAGGGACGAAGGATCGTTCGGAGGTGAAAGGAGAAACGGATTTCCGAGGAGTGAACCAACTGCTACCTTGAAGCCGCCTCCGGGCGCCACATATTACAATCTCACCGCTCTCAATAGATACGAACAACTCTATCAATCTTTTCAAGAGTAATCACGCAGAGGAGGAGACACGAGCGCCCGTATCGGATAGACGGTGGTCTACTTGAGTGAGTACTCTGACCCCCCTGTTAAAATTTACTTGAGGCGGGAGGGAGCTTGTGGCGGAGGCGGTGAAGAGTCTGTTGAGGGAAGCAGCAAATCGGGTACGCTTTTCTGTCTGTTAGTGCTCAAAGTGTTCCACCTTGGCAAATATAAAACGGATATTCCCCCAGAGCACTGTATAGCTACCCTGAAGCTCATGATGGCTCCCAAAAACGATAAGGCGGAAAAACTGAAAAATTCCGGCAAAGTAAGTAAAAATCAGGCGATTAACGCCTATTACTCACCTAAATACCACACGAACACTATAACAGCGTTAGATGAAACGACTCCAGATTCCTCCCCAAATGCAAGCACTGTGGAGACTGCAGGGTTCTTAACTCAAATAAGCCTCACGGAGGCGCTGGACACACTCTATACCAAAATTAAAGTGGATATGGACAGAAACTTAAGAGAATACAAAGAAGAGATCACGCAATTAAAAAATACGCTACTTACTCACTCTAAAGATATAGAACAACTCCAGAATACTGTTAAGGATCTCCAGAATCAAGTAGTTTCTAATAATCTCACACTAGACAAAATGACCCTGAAATTGGCCGATATTGAGGACAGATCCCGACGCCAAAATATAAAAATCCGGGGTATCCCTGAAGAAATTGTTGATCTGGATACATATTTGGGAGATTTGTTACAAACATACATTGATCCTGCAGTACTCGGCATATTCCCAATTCAGAGGGCCCATAGACTGCCGAATCCAACATATCTTGAGCAATCTAAATCGCCCAGAGAAGTAATTGCGTGTTTTAACAACTTTCGGATAAAAGACATTCTGGTCAGGGAAATGAGAAACAACCCCTCAAAGGCTGCTAAATTCTCTACACTATCTACATTTGCGGATCTGTCAATGTCAACGAGATTAGCAAGGAAAACATTTGCAGAGGTTACAGCTCTATTACGTGGAAAAGACATACCATATACATGGGGCTTTCCTACAAAGCTCCGCATTAAGTTTGGGGACAAAACATACACCTGTGCGGACAATCAACAGGCCACAGACAAATTGAGACTCTGGGGCTTGTTAAAATCATAGTCCCATCACTGTTGTAGATTGTTTATTTGGATGGCGAGGGCGTCCTGAGGGAATGAAGCATGGGTAAAATGCTAAGTATCTGATTGGAATTAATATGATAATATGCTTAACCTAGCTCCTCTAGGCCCTAGGTACCACTGGAAATAGTAATTCTGAGTAGTGAGTCTCTGTTTTTTTTTTTTTTTTCCTGAGGATATGGCCCCAACCAGAACAGGGGTAAACACTGACTTATTGACACTGAGGAATATATATCACTAAAATTTAAGTCCTTACACATAATGAAATCGAAGAATCTAAAACACGAATATGTTTTATTTTTTTTTTGTTTTTTTTTGCAGTATAAAAATAGGCACATTATTAGGATAATGGAGGATATGAGTATGATCTAAGCTAACGAAGGGATCACCTATACACACTTCACACGATTATATGTCTTGAGCTGAGGTAGGGATTAATTATTTATTTAATATTTTTCACACTTCACTGTTATAGGTGAATTATTTAGCAATTGGAATACTCACTCTATTAGGTTGAGTAATTTAAGTTGATGATGTATGCTGGTCACATAGGAATTCTCCCCAGGGGTGAGGAGAGGAAACGAGATATGGAGGAGACATGATTCACAATAAATAATAGAGCCACAATCATTGAAATGGGCTATTAGATTAAGAATGTTTGTATATGGTGGAAAAACTAATCTGGGGGATAATGTTTAATTGAGGAAAACTTTTCATCGGTTAAGATGGTGGCCTAAACAAATTGGCGTTGGGTATAGACTGGGGGGGGGGAGGGGAGGGCTATTTGAGCAACTATAAGGGGACGGGGAGACTTTGATTCACAGTATACACTTACCCCGGGAGAAATTTTTGAGTGATGAGACATTCGTCTGGTTAGTGGTGGTAAGACATAAATGATTTAGGGGGGGGGGGGTGTTGAAGGAAGTGCGGATGAACGAGAATACATGGGATAATTTACCCTAATATCAGGAAGATAAGCAACTTTTAAGATCACAACATTTGTAACAAGTAACATGTATATGAGCCGTTCTTCCCTAATATGGGTTCAAGGATTATGTTTGAACTGCTGTGTCAAGGGTTAACCATGCAGATGACGTAACGGGGTAGACTTACCGTAATAAGCAAAACTAAGTTCCATCCTTTAGAAATAACTAGAGAAAATAGGGGAAAATGATCATATATCTTTGTTTGTCACCCCTTAGGTGAGACAAACTGCCCCAGAAATTCCCATAGAAACAGTGATACCTAATCAGCTTCTGCATGGTTCGCCTATTGATCATTTAATGTGCCCATGGACTCGGTCGTATTTTTTTTTTTTCTCTTTCTCTCTCCTTTTTGTTTCTTTTTCTTTTAGGATTGATATGAAGTATCTTTGGTCTCTATAACACGCCCCATCCCTGATGGGTCAGGGATCTTCTCTTTTTTTGGGGGGGGCTCCCGAGCCAGGCTGTCGGATCCAAATTTTCTCTTTGGTCTCTGCTCAGCCATTAACAGCTGGGAGACATAGTTGATTGGTTGACTGAATGGAGGACGTCTATGAGAAGGGAATGGGTATGAAAGGGAAGGGAATCGAGCCAGGCAGGCGGGGGGTGGGGGTGGAGGAGGGGGGCGGACCGGGGGGATTGAGTCATGGGGTCACTGAAGCTGGTGACGATTAACTCACGGGGTCTTAACTCACCTTATAAGAGGTCTTATTTATATGATTTACTTGAGAGAGAAACAGTGGACGCGATTCTTGTCCAAGAAACACACTGGAGACAGGGCATGGAATCATTATGGAGGTACTCTAAATACCCACATATCTATGCCTCTTCACTTGTAACCAAGAAAAAAAGGGGAGTGGCAATTATTGTATCTGCCAAAAACAAATTTGAATACTTACACCATGAATGCGATCAAGAGGGTAGACGACTAATTTTGATCTGTCGGATCAACGATGTAACCTATTCATTAATGAGTCTCTACGCTCCCTCAGACGGTATCGTTGCTTTTATGGATGCGTCAATGGAGGAAGCAGAGAGACTCTCCCAGGGGCTGTTAATTATAGGGGGGGATCTGAACTCCTTGGGGGATCCGGAAATGGACAGAGGGGCAACAGGGAAACTTAAGTACGAAAACCGACTAGTGTCAAAAGCTAGAGCATTCTCTGGATGTCTTTTTGCCCATAACCTATATGACGTGTGGAGGGCACAGCATCCCGAGGAAAGGGACTATACCTTTTTCTCGGGTGCTCATGCCTCTTATTCACGCATTGATTACTTCCTTATGATGGGCCCGACATTGGAGAGATGTGTAGATTCTAAATTGGGGAGTATCACATGGTCAGACCACGCGCCGGTTTTTATCCATATTAGAGATAGTTCAGGGTATAAGAAACGTAATAGATGGAGATTGAATGAGTCAATCCTGACCTCCCAAGACAGTAAACAAGACCTCCTTGACCAAGCAAGATTATTTTTGGAACATAACGATAATAAACAAGTATCAGAAACAACTTTATGGTGCACATTGAAGAGTTTTCTGCGTGGCCACTTAATTAAGAAGGGATCCTGGGCCAAGAGACAAGGGGGGAAAAATCTAGCAGAACTCTTTGCCCTCTTGGCCAGAGTAGAGAGGAAAAAATAAAGATACACCTGACAGGAGGAACATCCAAGAAATCCAGGAGCTGCAACATTTGATTAGAAAAGGGTTAAAGATCAAAGTGGATAGGGCTATGTTAAGGTTGAGAAATTCCTGGTACTACAGTAATAATAGGGTAGGGAAAGAACTTACAAAGAAACTCAAATATATTACACAACGATCTAGAATAAAGAAAATAGTATACGAAAACAAAACATGCATATCTCCCCAAGCTATTGCTGCAGCATTCAGAGCATATTATGAATCTCTATATAACCTCCCTTAACCAACAGTAGAGATAACCGAAATAGTAAAATTTTTAGCTACTTTACACCTTCCACAAGTAAATGCAGACAACTTGAGCAAGTTAAGCGAATCTATAACAGAAATTGAAATCACGAAAGTTATTAAAGAGATGGAGAGTAGCAAAGCACCAGGTCCAGACGGTTATCCTGCCCTTTTTTTTTCAGATACTGGACCCAGTTATATCCCCTATCCTTGTCAGAGTCTTTAATTCTATTGTAGACAATCATAGGTTCCCAGACGAGATGATGGAGGCTAGTATATCCCCAATCCCGAAGCCAGGGAAGGACCCCACGGTGGTAATGAATTACAGACCAATTTCTCTAATTAATTTGGATATCAAAATCTACTCCAAAATATTAGCACAAAGGTGGAAAGTGGTCCTCCCTAATCTTATCAACTCTGATCAAGCGGGCTTTATGCCCACGAGGTCAGGTGAGGACAATACCCGTAGAATTATTAATATTTTGGATAAAATACATCATAGGAAAATCCCCTCAGCTATACTGGCACTGGACGCAGAAAAAGCGTTTGATAGGGTAGACTGGACTTTTATGGCATACACTCTACGGGCATTCGGAATCACTGGTATCATGCTAGATTGGATCTTGGCACTGTATGTAAACCCAAGAGCAAAAATAGCAGGTCCTTCCCTGGACTCGGAATACTTTGTGATTCAAAATGGAACGAGACAGGGATGCCCTTTGGCCCCTTTGCTCTATGCTTTAACGATGGAACCTTTTGCAGAATACTTACGCAGATCACAGATGATCCGGGGTATAGAGATAGGACATTGTGCGCATAGAATTATGTTATATGCGGACGACGTACTTCTCACTCTGGCTCAACCTGAAATCACAATCCCCGCTCTTTTGGAAGCAATTGATCTCTACGGATCTCTTTCTAATTATAAGATAAATCTTCTCAAGACTCAATGTATAACGCTTTATTTAACACCAACCCAACATCAAATTTTAAAACACCTTGGGCTCTTCACTGATAGAACAGGAGTAATAGATTATCTGGGAATAAAAATTAGTTCTAAGATGGAAGAAATTGGCCCTATAAACCACTCGACCCTCTTGGCTACAATAAAGTTATTGGTAAATAAATGGACAAAACTAGAGGTATCGTGGCTGGGTCGCGTTAATGTATTAAAAGCATACTTGATTCCTAAAGTTCTTTATGTGCTAAGAACAATACCATTTAGGATTAACGGAAATATATTAAAGGAAATGGATTTAGTTTTCTCAAAGTTTGTCTGGTCAGCCAGGAAACCCCGAGTTCCTAACAGAACACTTAGGCATGGTCTAGATCAAGATGGTTTGGGGTACCCCGATCTTGATAACCTTGTCAATGCTTCCCAGTTGGCCCACGTTTTAGCCTGGAATCAACCAGAGAGAAGGAAAACTGGGTGGTTTGACATTGAAAGAGCAGGTTGTAACAATATAGACCCGGCTCTTTTATGTTGGCTAACACCTAAATACTACAAGACCCTTAGAATAGAATCAGTAATAATTAAAGAATTAATGAACTCCCTTTTCCGGATTAAAAAAAAAAATAAAATTAACAAATTTATATCGAAGAAAGCTCCTCTAGAAATAATATCGTTATGCATTACGGATCTAGATCTGAAGGAATGGGGTAAAGGAGGAATGAGATACATTGAGGACCTATACGTGGAAGGTTCCATTGCCTCTTATTCAATTATATGTGATAGATACAAACTCCCTCCCAGGGATGTGTTTAAATACCTTAGAATTAAATCTTTTCTACTCTCAGACACACCAATACAGTCAGACACCTGGGAAAAACTGATAACTTCGAAAATAACAAAAAAAATTATTTCCAGTCTTCTAAGATTTCTGGAACCCAGCTGAACAATTGAGAAATCTAAGGCTGTCCTAAGTTGGGAAGGAGAAATTAATTTAAATTTCCCACTCCAGGTATGGTTTAAAACCTGGACTAATACCAGAAAAGCTGTACACTGTATTAATTTACATGAACAATTTTTCAAATTGATGCATCGCTGGTACTTAGTACCCACTAGGCTAGCCAAATACCAAGACCCTCCCAATGATAAGTGCTGGAGATGCTTGACCGGGATAGGGACTCATTTCCATATGTGGTGGACGTGTAAAAAACTGGAATATCTTAAAAGGAAAATATCAGATTTGTTCTCCATAATCTGTGGGAACAATTATGAACTGAAACCGCAAACATTTCTTTTTCATTTTGAACTCCCTACCCCGGACAAGCATTTAAACATCCTGTGTACGCATGTCCTGCTGGCTAGTAAACTGTGCATAGCAAGACACTGGAAAAATTCAGATCTTCCACTATGGTCAGAGATTAAAATGCAGATTGATCATCAAGCTAATTCAGAAAAATATTTCTTTGTACGTAATGAAAATACAATAGATAATTATAAAAAGATATGGAGCCTTTGGACAGAAACCCTTTCTGGAAGGGGTGAATCATCCGCCCCATCTTAAGAACCCTTAAGAACTTAGAACACCGTGAGTTGTCCTCGCCTCCGGAAACTGACCTTATGGGGAAAGTCCATGACCCCGGGCCGTACCCCCCTCTCTGCCCTCGCCTCTCTACCCCCGGCCTGACCTACAGGAGTGAGTGATGTTTGAATGATAGGTGAATGGTCACTGTGACAATGGTACCTTGCACCTTTTTCCCTCCTCTTTTGACTGATGAACTAGCAGAAATTAAAACTGTCCGCCTGAATAGTATGTTCATAGTTATGAAAGATATTGTTTTTTTTTTTTGGTTTTTTTTCGTATTACTTAACAGTTTATGATAAATTGGAATTTGCTCTCTGTTCTGTATGCCAAACAATGCTTTTTTTTTTATGTATGATTTGGTCTGGAAAATGTAAAATTTAATAAAGATTAATAATTAAAAAAAAAAAAAAAAAAATAATATGTTTACCAGTTAGATTTTCACTAGAGCTGATGGAGGTCTATTATGGTCAAAACAATGATTATCACTACCGTAGTGTTTGCTAATGAATTAGTATCTCGTGGAATGTTATCTAAAAGAACACATTTGTAGTTAATGATAATGCTATCAAAGTAAAGCTCTTACTTTGTCTGCAGTTACTTCGTATCAGACCTCCCTCCCTCTCTTGCTGCTTGTGTGTATGAGATGGACTCATTTTACATGAGATGAATAACCTGCCTTCCGAATTCCACAAACTGGAATAAAGTTTTATGAAGGAAGCCTGTTGCATACCCTGATTGTTTAATAAAGTCTCATTTCATAAAATATCATTTCATGTCCTTTCAAAGCCAGCTTGAGCTCCTTTTCATTCATTTGAAATGCCAGCCGTAGCTCGGAGCCATATTTTGAAACCGACAGGAAGTGATCCAGATTGGCAGCTGGTCTTAAAATTAACAACAACGCAAACGTGCTTTGAATCAGCTGTAAACATGTTCACAAGACAGACAACAGTGCAGCTGTGCTTTGACATTACATACATGTAGATCATACTTTTATAGTGCATAAACAACTCATCAGATGTTACATTTTGCAAGAAAGATGACGTGGTATAAACTGTATCACTTTGATACATGTTTTTTTTGTTTTTTTAGTGAGAAGTGAACTATTTACTATTTTTACTTAGCTACTCAAGAGTGATACATCACATAGTGTTTAACCTGCACGTTAAAGGGACTGTCTAGCTCCCAAAATGCATCTTCCAAATATTCATGCATATTAAAATGCTTTCAATGTACTTTAAAATGCATGCCTTACAGTTTGCATTGATTAAAATATAAAATACTCACAGCTAAAAGAAATTGTGAAATTACAGCAGTTTGCAAGAAACAAGGACTGCCCACACTAGATGAGTAAAAGTCATTTCCTTTTTTCTTTTGCTGCAGGAACCAATGATAATAATGTCACTCAAATGAATGGAATATCCTGTCTTTCAAGTTATGTTATCAGACAATGTGTTGCATTGTTAAGAGATTATATTGTGTACAAGAGCAAGGTCACTCACAGGCCACTCAATAGACTCAATTTGTCCCCCTCCTCTTTGCATATTCTCTCCAAGTCAATAAGGTTTCGTGGCTGATGTTTGGCAACTCGAACCTTTAGCTCCCACCACAGATTTTCTATGGGATTAAGGTCTGGAGACTGGCTAGGCCACCTCAGAACCGTAATGTGCTTCTTTTTGAGCCACTCCGTTGTTGCCTTGGCTGTGTGTGGGTCATTTTCATGCTGGAATACCCATCCACAACCCATTTTCAATGCCCTGGCATTATTGGGGTCATAGACAGCATTCCTCCTCCTCCAAACACAGCGAGTTGAGTTGATGCAATAGAGCTTGATTTTGGTCTGACCACAACACTTTCACCCAGTTTCCTCTGAATCATTCAGATGTTAGTTGGCAAACTTCAGACGGGCCTGTACATGTGATTTCTTGATCAGGGGGACCTTGCGGGTGCTGCAGGATTTCAGTCCTTCATGGTGTAGTGTGTTACCAATTGGTTTTCTTGGTGACTATGGTCCCAGCTGCCTTGAGATCCTTAACAAGATCCTCCCGTGCAGTTCTCCGCTGATTCCTCACCGTTCTCATTATCACTGAAACTCCACGAGGTGAGATCTTGCATGGAGCACCAGAACAAGAGAGACTGACAGTTATTTTGTTTTTCTTCCATTTGTGAATAATCGCATCAACTGTTTTCACCTTCTCACCAACCGGCTTGGCAATGGTCTTGTAGCCCATTCCAGCCTTTTGTAGGTCTACAATCTTGTCTCTGACATCCTTGGACAGCTCTTTGCTCTTGGCCATGGTGGAAAGTTTGGAATCTGATAGCTTCTGTGGACTGGTGTCTTTTATACAGGTAACGAGCTGAGATTAGGAGCACTCCCTTTAAGAGAGTGCTCCTAAGCTCAGCTTGTTACCTGTATAAAAGACACCTGGGAGCCCGAAATCTTTCTGATTGATAGCGGATCAAATACTTATTTCACTCATTGACATGCAAATCAATTTATTACTTTTTTTTCCTGGATTTATTTTTGTTATTCTGTCTCTCACTGTTAAAATACACCTACCATTAAAATTATAGCCTGGTCATTTCTTTGTCAGTGGTCAAACGTTCCAAATCAGCAGGGGATCAATTACTTTTTTCCCTGTACTTTTTTCGCTGTAGCTAGATACAAATAGACAGACAGCTATAGAGAAGGATTATAGCTTATTTAGCAAAATAACCATGTTATATGATACATGTACTTGTGCACTGATAACTGTATTTTTATATCTAATAATCACCTGCAGGAAGTGGATTTCAGATCAGCCTCGATGTGTCTCTGAATATGTCTGCAATTCGGACTTCATAACTGATGCCATGCTGATATCTCCCGGCACCAAAGGCAGCTGAGATGCAACAAAGAAGTGGTATCCTATGGGGAGGACTTAGGCTAATTTTGGAGCCTTTTTTTGGAGGTCCTCAATTATTATGAATATAGTCAAACTACTCCCATAGAAGTCATTTGAAGTATTGGGTTGTGAAATAGCCAAAGTCCTCCCAAAATGGTGTATTAAAACAAAAATCAATAACAATTAAAATAAAATAAAAAACATGGTACATTAATTAAATATATAAAAATAAAGTAAATGAACATAAAATAATATAAAATAAATGTTAATAAAAATGTAAAAATGCTAATATGATTGTAAATATAATATTATAGTTTATAACATTAATATATTTTTATTGTATACAAATATTTTTCTGTTTAGATATGTTTACTTTAATTTGTTCACCGATGCTTCAGATTCTGAGGGAAATTGAGTATCCGCATTTCGGTCATCTGTGGAATTCGGCTAAATTGCCAAACCAAATCCAATATGGGACGTATAGATGTATATTGAGCCGCACCCCATGTGAAAGTGTGGTATTAAGGCAATACATTTTACATCTTAGAAAATTTGAAACACGTTTTTACTATTCTCAAAAACTGATTTGATACTTAGTACCATGTGGCCATTATGGGCACCAGAGAGAAAGATCAAAAACTAACTAAAAAAAATAACATTTTTAAAATAAAAAGAACAATGAATTAACTAGATGGCTCCGAGTCTTATCTGCTGTCATAGTGTATGTTTTTATAAACTGTGACACATATCAGAAACAATAAAAAAAATAAAAAAAAATAAAACCCAAACAAAACAGAAGCCTACCTTTTCACAAGCACATAGTTTTAAGATCAATAAAATCGAGTATGTTTTATGTTATTCTGTGGTTGGCACTTTGGAACAAAAAAAAAAAAAAATAACAGTATCACTAGTAATATTTATTCATAATAAGACAAGTGTCATACATTTCCAAAATCAGTTCCTATAATTCCTTTTGTTGGTAAAATAAATGGATTTGTAGATGCATAACAAGTTATGACTTACTCGCTAGAATGTCTTGTATCACTTTGTAATAATTTGCGACAAGCTTCATGATTATAATTAGCTTTTTCTGGTCACACATTTTTCAGAATAAATTCTCTTTTTTTCCCCCCTGGTTGAATGCACTGATCTGCCTTGTGATCTTACAGCTAGTCTGAGTATAAATATTTCAAAATAAAAATAAAAAACCTTCCTCACCGGTTTTTTTTATATAACCTTATGGTATTTTTAAAACATATTGAACAAAAGAATTAAAACTAATAATATTTAACATATTTCATGTAGCATGTTATTAATGTGTCAAATAGAATCTCTCCATAAAGGGAATAATATAAAACAGGTCATCAAAGTTCATTGCATATTGATTTGGAAATAATTGTCAGTGTTGACAAGAATAAATGCACCAGAAATTATAATTTTTATTACAAAGAGAGAGCAGTTATAATTGTGTCTTGGCACAGTAGATTGCAATGTAGTGAAATAAAAACCTGAGTTTGACGATGCATTGAAAAACAGGACAGGTGCTTTCTTATGGTATTTGAACAGAAAAGTGCAAAAATATATAACAATTCACATGGCAAGTGGGGATCCTAGCATGCTAGCTGCCTCACGCATTTCGCATTGCTAGCTGCTTAATCATAACAATTCATGCTTTGCATCTGGTTGGGTCCTAGAGTTCAAAATCACATCTAATAATGAGGTTCAATGTGAAGGAATCCTGGATAATAAAAACCCCTAGCTCTTAGAATGTGAATCAATATGGTAGTTATTGTGCCTCACAAACATTTGTTGTAGAAATCTCCTATTTCGTGGTCGCCATTATGTGGTGTATGAATTATGGACACATACACATAAAAACTCTGGTCTGTCTACTTTAACAAACATTTATTCAGAGACAAAACAACAGCAACATACAAATAATAACACACAATCTAAATAACAAGAACAACAACAATAACTGCTAAACAACATTAACAACTAAACCTTATAAGTAAAAATCATCAGATCTCACCCACGCTTCACCAGGATAAAACCTAACCCGTGTCTACTCGCATGCACAGCCAGGAAAGAAGAGAGAGAAGTGGGAGATAGGGGGAGTGGTGGTCTCTTCCTAATTTGTAAAGGTATTGAGTTACCTAATTACCATGTCAAAGGATAACGCTTATCCCCCTGTAAGAAAGGTTTATATGAGCTTGGTCACATGACCAGTGGTCACCATTAGTTTGATGAGATAATGTCACCACAGAAGAAGAAAAGGGTGGGAAGACCTATGTGGGAAGTTATTGACTCAGTGTAGAGAGTGAGGAGAACTCCAAACTCCTGAAGGACATCTTAGATAAAGGCCTGGCTTCCGAGTTATGCAAGGTGTCCACACACAGACACCCTTCACATCTGGCAAGATCTGTGAAGGTCTACAGAACATTGTGAAATCATCTGTCACATAGTCCAGTAAATGCCCACCATGGACAAAGTTGTCTTCAGACAAGTCCTTCAGAGTTTGAGTTTCCAACCCATACCTTTCTTAGCACTGCGTACATACATCATATCAGGAATACAGTGGAGAACAGTCAATGTAAAATAAAAAAAGTACTAAACGTGAGTCATATTGTAAGAAATCACTCATGAAATACCGTGTGTTTCTTTATCGAAAAAACCCTAATTTTACTCCAAACTCAAGAACTGCATTTTGACAGGGACTATATGTTGCTTTGTCTACTACCTAACCAAGACACTTCTCTTCCAGAAATCAATGCTCTTTGAAGAATAAACTCGACCCTTATCTGAAAACATTAGAATTGCATTTTGCAGATGTTCTCTTTTTATTGATCTCCTAACCTATTCTGTAACTCCACAGGCACGCTTACGGAGATTGAAGTGTCATAAAAGAGTAGTGGATCTATTCTTAATTGCACTGTAGAACAATCCAAACATATAAACACATAGAGCAGTGGACAAAATACTTCTTCCAATGTACTGCAACCTTCAATTTGTAGTATATTGCAAGGGAGTGAAGTTTGAGGTGCCAAATATCCGAATAAATTGCCAAAGTTCTAAAAACAATCCCATTTAATTTACATAGTTGTATCACATTTTTTTAAAGGGACACTACCGGTGTGTGGGGGAGACAGCTGTTTTTAGCATTTTTATCAGTTTGGTTGTAAATAATGGGGGTTGTTGTTCATTAATATGTAGCTGGCTTTTGATAAGCACATCAATGCGAAATGCGTTAAGCGTACACCTTTTTTTTCTACCCAAGCACTTTATGGATTCTCTGCCATTTGGGATTTTATTACCATGGTCTAAGCACAATAATAACTTGAGTGACTTTTTTTTACTTTGATTTTGGAGGACTGACAGGATTCGGAACTTTGTTAATTATTGCTAACAACGAAAAAAAAAAACGAATTAAAAAAATAAACTCAGATTTTTTTTTATTGTCTGCTTTAACATGCATTTCTTAGGTTGTATTTCAGACTAAAGTGATCTTAGAATGTTTTTTTTTTTTAAATATATCTAATATGTTTTATGAGTTTGGTATAAAAATATATGGGAGTGATGTGGGCGCTAAATTATAGACAAAAGGAACATGTTTGAACAGCACAGTTTCAATAAAATATGCTTTTTGAATGCAACAGTATAAATACAAGTAGATAAACAGTAGGTAACATCACAGCTCATGCATATACAGAGGCTGACACCTTTAAGGAGGATTTGTGTGGAAAAATCTGATGTGTTTCACCCACTTAAGGCTTCTTCAGAGGTGAGTGAATATTTTTTTGATAATCATTCCAGAGCATTGGAGGCAGAGCAATGGATTAATTAACCCAAAATAAAAGTGTGAGGTAGTATCTTCTGAAACCATTTTGAAGCTGAAAAAATAGTGACTTGAGCTCCTTTGATCTTACTGTTTATACTTTGTAGTAGTGAACATCCAGCCGAGTTTTAGTGGAGTAAGGAGAATCAGGGAAGACTACTTTGTTAGAAGGGTCCACAAGCCATGTGTTACTGATATGGTATGTAGGGTAAAATGTTATTGCATGATGCTAGGGAATTCCAACACATTGTTTGCCGCTGTAATGGAGCATTCACTCACCTCTCAAGAAACCCACTTTGGGTGAAAAGCGTCAGGTGTAAATACTGAAAACTACTGTAACTGGGCAGATAAATGGCTGATAAGATTCAATGCAGACAGATGTAATTTGCACGTATGCATTTTGAGATTGATAATAAAAATCCAACGTATAATTTAGATTATGTTTCCTTGGCCAAATCTACTAATGATTTGGGAGTAATTGTAGACAATACACTTAGCAGTATAGCACAGTGCCAGCTGTCGGTGGCAAAGGCCAATTAGATATTGGAATTAGGGTGACCAAATTTTATTTCTTCCATTCAGGGAAACATTTTATATGATATAAATTATTAGGAAGACTTGGGAACATGTATCTTTTGGATTGAATAATATATTTATAATACACATACAGTCATTATCAGACTGGAGAATTTTAAGAAAATGTGCCCCTCTAGCTACCAGACAGGCAGTTTGAGAGCATTCAACCCCTTCTAGTTACCAGACAGGCTGTTTGAGAGCATTCAACCCCTTCTAGTTACCAGACAGGCTGTTTGAGAGCATTCAACCCCTTCTAGTTACCAGACAGGCTGTTTGAGAGCATTCAACCCCCTCTAGTTACCAGACAGCCAGTTTGGGAGCATTCAACCCCCTCTAGTTACTAGACAGGCTGTTGGAGAGCATTGAAACCTCTCTAAGTACCAGACAAACAGTGTAAGAGCATTTAACCCCCAATTGTTACCAGACAGATGGTGTGGAAGCATTTACCTCCTCTAGTTACCAGACAAGCAGTGTTAAGCGCTTATAACACCCTCTAGTTACTAGACTGGCAGTTTTAAGAGCATATAACCCCTCTAGTTCCCAGACAAGCAGTTTGAGAGTATATAACCCTCTCTTGTTACCAGACTGGCAGTTTTTAAAGCATCTAAACCATTATAATTACCAGACAGACAGTTTGAAATCATGTAACCCCCTCTAATTATGAGATAAGCTGTTTCTGAGCATTTAACCACTTTATTTCTATGTATTACACACACAGTCTTTCACTCACTCACAGACTCAGAAAAACATAGATACACACATATTGTGTCACTTAAACAGGCAAACAGAAACTATCAGAGAAAGAGTGTGTTTTTTATTTCCTTTCCTGGTGCAGTCAGGCAGTTACAGCTCTGTGTGAAGGAGCTCTGAGCTCTGTGTGAAGGAGCTCTGAGCTCTGTGTGAAGGAGGGACTGAGCCAATCAGGAAAGGATTCTGAATTCTCAGCCGATCAGGAGAGTTGAGAGGTGTCACCTGATAGGATTTGACCTCCTTCTCTCAGAGCTCTCATGGGGTAAGTGCCCACCTTGAATATGTGGTTTATTTCTGGGCACTTGTACGTGCAGTGAAGGACTACTCAACTAATACGATGAATGGAAAGTTATAGTTATGAAGAAAGGTTAGAAAAGTAAAATTGGTACACGCTAGAGAAATGGCATCTTAGAGGGGATATGTTTGTTCCTGCACAATGTATAGCTAAAATGGAGAGATTAAATGTTTATCTCATCTGAGCTCACCTGCTATTCACTTCATCCCACCTCCTATTCACTTTAACTTACCTACTATTGACTTCAACTCGCTTTTTAGTGAATAGCCCCATGTGACAGCAGAAGGAAATGTTTTATGGTAAATACAATAAAGGTATGTAATTCCCTGCCTGAAGAGGTGGTGCTATGAAATACATTAGATGCCTTTAAAAGGGGTCTGGATACTTTTTTAAAGAAGCAGAACATAGAGGGCTATGCATGTTAATTTTTTAATATTAATTTAGTGCTTGTTGATCCGAGGAGGAAAAAAATGTGAGTTTGCCTTTTTTTTGTATAAACAGCGGTAGGAAAAGGGTTGAACTTCATGGACTCAAGTCTTTTTTCGACTGAGACTACTATTTAACTATGTAACTATATTTTTACCTTTATTCGGGTGAGAAGAGCAGACTGTTTTTTTTTTTTTTAATCTAGTTTGGCTGCACCTTGCTTTCCAGGGGTTATTTGGTAGGAGGCTCAATTTTCACCCCCTTCGACCCTCTAAAAATGTTTTGTTATTTCTTCTGCTTTGTGTGCCCAGCAGTGTGTAGGACAGGTTAGGGTATCATCCTGTTAGGCGTGTCTTGCATTGGTGGATGAGATTAATTATGTTTTGGTCCTTTCATAGAATAAAAACCTCTCATTTCCATTATGTTTATCCAGTTCTTGCCAACTTTGTTAGGGTGGCAAGTGAAGACAGTTTCTGTTTTTGTATCTTCTTTACCTGTTTATGTAACTTCACCTATTACATCTCATTATTGGTACTTTTTATGCATCAATGCCATTTTGCAGCATTAACAGATATTTGTTGACTAATTTTGGTTAAATGTATTTTGGGAGGATACACCAAAGTGCTTTTTTTTTTTGCTTTTTTTTTTTTGCCCTTGTGCCTAAAAGCAGGGCTGTGATGCTGCATATATGTCTGTTCTCTGACAGTATTATGGAGTCAAGCACAATATCGAGATGCATCAGTAGAAGATAACAGAGCTTCGTATCTTTCACTTCCTTCTTTCAGCTGGAATCTTCCCTTAATGATTAATACGCTTTGCTAAAATAATCTTCCTTCCATTTTAATTTTTTTTCAAAGGATATCCGCTTTCAGCCGTTATTAATTTCTTGCAAATAATTGTAAATTGCAGAGAAATTTGGAATAAATCATTGATTGCAGCAAATTTAGGTGACCTAATTATAACATCAGAGGTTATGATACTGGGGAAAAATAGAGCAATTATCTAGAAAATGTGTTTAATTTGACACAAGCAATTTACTTCTTTCGCACCTGCAATTTTTCAAGTAAAAAAAAAAAGGAGAGTGCAGTCAAAAAATATTTTGCCGAGAAAGTGATGGCATAAATTCCCATGATGTATTTGCCTCTTGTACGCCACCATAATTAAAATGTAAAAAATGGCAAATAACATAAATGATCCTGTAAGGCTCGAATGCTTGTACTTGTTTTATGGGCGTAGTTGACAAAAGGTGAGTGCTAGTCTTCTTAGGAAACAAAACAGCTTATTTACTAGGATTCAATGCAAGAAATGTCATGTAATGGCATGCTAATCGGCTCTGAATTGCAGATGTAATATCCTCTAGGAATAAATAATCGGTTGGTGTTTATTACAAGATATTGTAGTAATCAAACTTTATGTGATCACACATGCACCAAGTACAGAGGCATAACTGACTGGCTTCCTTTAATGCCATGAAACGAATAATAAAAAAAAGGTCTGTCTCTTAAAGGGGCTTAAAATTAATAGGACATGCATGTAATTTTACTTTAAGGGCAATCTGTAAACTTAAACATTGCTTACGTTGTGAATATGGAGAATAAATAAAACTATAAAAATGGCCTATATATTGGATAAGCCGAATTGTGAGCAAATGCATAAAATAAGAGAAAATCATGTTTTAAATAGAAACGTAGAATGTGTCACCGGCAGATAAGAACCATTTGGCCCATCTAGTCTGCCCAATTTTCTAAATACTTTTATTAGTCCCTATTTTAGAAATGGGGCTGTGTTGTCTCCTCTTTCTGACATAGAAACATGGACTGTGTTGGCAGATGAGACTCATTAGGCCCATCTAGTCTGCCCAAGTTTCTAAAGACTTTAAAAAAAAAATCTTTATTTATTAATAAATTTAAAATTTTACAATATTAGCACATCATCCATGAAAACACAAAGTTACATTATTAATCCATATAAAACAAAGTTTTCCTTCATGGAGAAGTGAAACACAATAATGATTAAAATAAGATTGGACTATGACAATAGATGTTGTTACATTTCAAACCCCATCCACCCCCTCCCTTCCCAGAGTAGAAAGAGAACAAAAGAAAGGTGGGGATATACATTTCTATAGAAGAGGATCCACCGATGTCTTGACTGTACATGCCTAATTTGATGAGCCCATTCTCCCAGCGCTTCCGCGGGGCATAAGAGACTGCGAAGAAGTAAATGGATTTGGCTACTGTCAAAGTACAAATTCAGACCAAGGTAAAATCACTGGAAATACATGTATTGTAATTTCACAGCATCAGCGGCACAGCGGAACCCTCACAAGGGTGGACAAAGAAAGGCTACGCGTTTCACATCACAAACTCGCCACTTGGTCAAGGCACTTGACAAAGCCTTTCTTTTGATTTTGGCCTGACTTTTCCAATCACCTTGTAAATTCACCCCAGTTTAGCATTTAATGAAGAGACCCAAACTAGAGAATGGAAGTACCATGACTTTTGATGATATGGTGTTACGAGCTCAACTGGAATGTAATGTTTTATGAAAGTTAAGGAGATCAATATTGATCTGCAAAACTATTTTTCTCCTATTAATGCTACAATTAAAGTTAATGTTGCCATCATTATGTTATAGATGAGATGGCTAAAAACATAAAAGAAAGATAACAACAATATTCATACCTCTCAACATACCAGGACTGTCCTGCTAAAACCAGGACAGCTGGGAAATAAGTTTATGTTTGTCTCAGCAAGCATAGCTTATTAAAGTTTCTCTATAAACTAAGACCAAAATACCTTGCTGTAAAAATTGCTGAGTAGGGGAATTTTTTTGTTCTTCTCCTGTCGGAATTGTGGTTTAATTTCTGCAAGCAGGCTGTCAGTTCACTACACTTAACGGCTTACTGAATAAAACACTTAAACTGTTATTTTAAGTAACTGGAACAACAAGGCAGATACATTGGTACTGAGCCGTCGTCCGAAAATAGAAAAATGGGCTAAATCGCTGGCGCAAATTTTTGACTTTTTTTTTACGCGACCGGCCGAGCTGATTTAATGGTCTGTCCTGTGTCATCAGATCTCCCCTCAGGTGCAAGTGGAGCAGTCCTAGCCTGCTTCTGCCAGCTTTGAGCCTCTATATGTGCTGAATTAAGTTCAGGCTTAAAAGATGTTTAAAACACATGTTTCTTTTGGTTAATGCCTTTGTTTACAGTTCAGATAGCACAATGTACATTTAGAGTATAAATGATGTTGATAGCATCCCTTTAACCCCTTAGTGACAAGACATTTTGACCTTTACTTTCCCTTGGTGACAAGGGATGTTTTTACATTTCTGGGATGTTTGTGTTTAGCTATAATATTCTTCTTTGTCACATACTGTACCCACACAAATTATATGTTTTTTTTATTGTCATAAGAAGGGCATTAACTAGATACCATTATGCTCATCATATTTTATAATTTACTAAAAACAATCTTAAGATATGATGAACAAAAAAAAACACTTTTTCTAACTATGACCTAAAATATAATTTACAAAAATACAATTATTAAAAAAGACCCCATCTAAGTAGTTTCGAAATGTTGTCCTGAGTTCAGAAATATGCTTGTTTCCATGTTTTTCAGCAGGTTCATGGGGCAAAAACCAAAAATAGTGTTTTTTTTTCCTATAGTGACCTTTTGACCCCAACCCAAACCCTAAATTTAACCCCAACTCTAACCATTATGCTAACCCTTAATATATTTTAATTTAATTGTAACCCTATCCCTTATGCTCACACTAATTTAATTGAAACCCTGGCTGCTATTCTAACCCTTACAATAGATTTCAGCTAATTAAGTCTTTTTTTTCATTGCAATGTTGCTGACTGCCTCTAGAAGCGTTGGAAGTGATTTTTTTTTTCACTTCCAAAGCTCAGGCCACACGAGGGAGCAGCCATATTGCAGGAGCATGCTGCTTCTGCAATATGGCGCCCACGATCGCTCCATGGAGTGATTGTGGGTGCCCCAGACCCAGAATTTCGGTGCTGGGTATTGCATCGAGGAAATAGAGCAGCACCGTGAGATAGGTTTTTCATGATCGTTGATCGCGAAAACTGCTCATTTTACCACAGGATGTGTCAGGCACGTCCATTGTCTGCAATGGAGTTCCTGGCTGGACGTGCCTGACACATCCATTGTCTTGAAGGGGTTATGTATGTTCCGTTTAGTGTCAGTGTGTTCCAACTCTAAAAACATATAGTTTCCCCCCCCCTCAGTTATGGTTGGCTAGGGATCTACTTATTTTCCCTTACTTCCCTGCAGCTGATCGCCCTGAAGATTTGGAGCACCAGACTCTCTTACCTTCAGTATCCTTGTAAAATGAAGTAAATGTTATCTGTCTGCAAATACTGCTGAGAGCTCCAGCACCCAAATGACTTGCCTCCAGCATTTATGTGAAGAGTCTCCAGCAATAAATATGCTGAACTGGGCTTAAAATCCAAGGAGTTATGGGGGCTACCATTTCTATTCCCTACACAAGCAGGTTAGGCCCTCTGTAAACCCTTTGTTGAGCATTTGCTGAAGAACCTATTATACTGACTACTGGGCAAGCACAAAACCTGGCTACAGTGAGGGAACCAGGGTCCCATTGACCCAAGAAAAAAACCCTATATTTATATGCAAATAAGTTCCCAGAAGGAGACATTTAGGTGTATATATATATATATATATATATATATATATAAAAGCATTGGGAACTAATACAATAGGCACCTTTTTTTATGAATCCTCACAATTTACAAGTGCTGCGATATATCGCCTCCACCACACTGTGTTTGCCAGAGGTTGTCTGTCTTATTTTCAAGCGCATTTCTGACCTTGTGTATTTATACTTTGCTGGCGCTAAGTGGACTGGTGCCACCCAGAACTGTGTTTTGATACACACAGAGCAGTAACTCTTTTGTACAGCGTTAAGGCCATACATTGGGACAATTGGTTTGTGCACAGGTTATAAACACCTTTGCGCGAGGCAAAATTGGAACAGTGATGGAGAAACAATTTACCACTTAATAAGGGGATAATTCTGTCCCCTCATTTTTTCAGCCATCATATTCTCTTTTGCTTGATTCCCGTCTAGCTTAGGCAACTTTCATGTCTAAGTTGTGATCACCAGACATTACCGACATTTTAAAACCTTCGGATTTCCCACAGTCTCAATGCATTTTAACAGATAGAAATCTTTGGATTTTAAGATATTTTATTTTTTGGCTCTTTACTCCCCATTATCATTTTTGCAAAGTGACATAGGAAGGTTTCTTTTCGGAAGTGGTGTATACAAATTATATATTTTTTAAAAAAAATATCCAACATATTTTTCTACTCTTAGGGGTTAATAAAATCCTATTCATTGCATTTTATTTTATTTTACTAATTTGGAGGATGTAAAAAATGCATGAGATCTAATGAGCATGTTTCTCCACACAAAAAAATCTCTTTAAATATGTTGCTGATGTGCCTGCTCCATTGTTAAGCACTGTAAAAATCTATTGGAGAGTCATAAATAAATAATACTATAGATTATTTTTTTTTTAACTAAGAAATGGTTATAACAGCTAGTGTCCTTGATGCTGAAGATTACGAAAAACTATTCTTGAACAAAATCCCTGTGAACATCTGGAGGGCAGTTCTATACATGTATATTGAACGCAATAGGTTTCCTAAATGAATGTATATAAATGAACATCTACATAAATTACTTAATGTTTTCCTTTATTTAATTTGTAAATTAGGAAACGGCTACAGTTTATCTGAAATTAATGTGTTTGACTTGTCCAAAGAAGGTCTATTGTAATAACCAGCATTATAAATAATATTATCCTACATACTCCTATGCAGTCACTGGTGTGTTAGTATTTATATGAGTTTCTGCTAAATCAGATGACATTCGACCTGAAATATCTTTCCCTTTCAAATTGTGTTATGCGAATCTCGCGTTCCACGGAGTTAAATCAATTGTGTCAACTAAACCCTGATTTTCGGCCAGCAGATGCGTTAAAATACATTCATACAATTTGAGAAGATTAGCATAAAAAACTTATAGAGGTATTTTAAGTCACAGATTATGAAGTGTTTTCCTGTCCTAATGTAATAGTAGACAAACTAGGCAGGTTATGGTGACATAGTCTGGTGAGGTTGGCACCAATGAACCACCAAGGCTGCACAAGAAATGGTCACGTGTCACATACAAGACACATACAGAACAGTACTGGCACACAAAAATACAGACAGACGCACTTAATGCAGGGATAGTCAAAAGGTTATAAAACAGTTGACCATATCAAAGTCAAGTAAATGTCTAGCATGAACAAAGTTGGTCCTCATGACTCCAGCCCAAGGTTCGGACGTCATCTCTTCAAGAAACAGATTTATGCACAGACAGAAAAAAAATGCACACACTTATTTTGTGATTGTTATCTAGTATAGGAGGAAGAATACAACTGTTCTGACATTCTATAAGAAATATAAGAGGTGGGGGATCCTGCTTACAAACGGGTCAAGTAGACTTGAGGGTCAACTCAATATACAGTGAAGTGGCGTGAAATGGATTTGGATACGCCATCTTATCCTAATTGTACAAATCATTGAATTCAGGTCTGAATTGGCTCTTCAGGCATCAGATGAAATTGTATGGGGATATTGTTGCCATAAAAACTCTACATTTCCCACATATCTGCCCAATGTGCACTGATCACCCCCAAACACTTGACAAATTATCTTAAGTGCAAGATAATGCATCTTTGGTAAAAACCCAAAAGCAGAATATAGAATTTTTTGATACAGTCCTAATCTCAACATCTGAAGAAAGGGATTTAGGAGTAATAGTTTCAGAAGACTTAAAGGTAGCTAGACAATGGAATAGAGCAACAGGAAATGCTAGCAAAATGCTTGGTTACATAGGAAGAGGTATTAGCAGAATGCTTGGTTGTATACAGAGTGGTATTAGCTGAATGCCTGGTTGCATAGGTAGAGGTATTAGCGAATGCTTGGTTGCACAGGGAGAGGTATAAGCAGAATTCTTGGTTATATAGGGAGGGGTATTAGCAGAATGCTAGGTTGCATATGGAGAGGTATAACCAGTAGAAAGAGGGAAGTGCTCATGCCATTGTACAGAGCACTGGTGAGACCTCACTTGGAGTATTGTACAGAGCACTGGTGAGACCTCACTTGGAGTATTGTACAGAGCACTGGTGAGACCTCACTTGGAGTATTGTACAGAGCGCTGGTGAGACCTCACTTGGAGTATTGTACAGAGCACTGGTGAGACCTCACTTGGAGTATTGTACAGAGCACTGGTGAGACCTCACTTGGAGTATTGTACAGAACACTGGTGAGACCTCACTTGGAGTTGTTTACCCAGTACTAGAGACCATATATCCAGAAGGATATTGATACTTTGGAGAAAGTTCAGAAAAGGGAAACTGAACTGGTTCATGGGTTGAAGGATAAAACTTACCAGGAAGGAGTACACCTGGTGTTATGAATGGTAAGTAACCAAGAGTTCCATGGCTACCAATAAGATGCTACAGTGTGATTGTCTGTGACACATTGAGCACATAAATACACATTCATGCCCAATTTTAAAACAAGGAGCACTATTTTGAATATCTTTTTTTGTCTTCTGGGAAAATACATTGAAAGGGATCGTTAAACAACAGCCCCTCAAGATGTAACACTATGTATCACAATTAGAAATGTTTGATTGATACATTGTCGGTTTTGGATTTAGATTTCCTTTTTATATTTCTCCTTGTTATATCTCTGTCCATTTTATAGTGCTCCTTTTTTCCTTCTTATTATCCCTTAAAAGTGGAAATAGAGGTATTTTTCTATGTTAAAGGGAGCAACATCATTAAATAATATTAATATCTCAGTAGCGCCGAGTACTTTTTCCTATTACTCAGAAAGAGTAGTATCCCAGCCGCAGGACATGTATATGAACTATCCACTATAACACAGCAGGGCTATGCCATGCCAGGTGCTTGCTAACCAATATATCCACACTTGCCTCCCAGCATAATAGTGTCATCTGTTACAGTGCCCTACAGTCTCCCACTAGTAAGAATAGAACAACAGCAGAAACTACTCATTGCTGACATACTTCCAACCATCACACACAAATACTGCCCTGAGAGACCTCTGCTATCCTTACAACCAAAGAGCCTATTCTAAGTCTAAGATACCTTGGTTATCATTTCATAGAACTGAGTGGGACCGCTAAAGTTGGGAGGAGAGAGAAGCTACTTAGGCTGTGACTTAGAAACTAAATGGTGTGGAAATCTTTGCACAGCGATCTCACAAGTGGCTGGGGCTACACAGGAGAACTACACACAGCTGAGAGGTGGGAATTCAGGGTGCTTGGGCAAGAGAGTCAGAGATCTGACACAAGTTACGAGGCAAGATGGCAGCCATGATGGTAAACTGAGCATTTTGTATAGGTTTGTTTTTGTAAGAATGTCAAACCCTATATATTAGGGCTTATTAATTTATTTCAGACAAAGTCTGAAAATATGGCATGAAAGCTGTCCTTAATCCTGAGAATTTCAGGATTTAAAAGACAGGACAAATTAAATATTTGGGGCATATGTGTATAATATACCCAGTATTTGAGTGCAGTAATCTAGTAGTTATCTCATTTATGGGAACAAAAATTACCTATCAGATAACACTTTAAAATGCCTATTACAATATTTTAACGGAACTGGTTTGCTTTCTCTGCAAGAAGTACAGCATCGCAGACAATAGCTCTTTTTTAAGTTCTAATTAGAGGTTTATGCATAAAACATCTGCTCGCACTTCACTAATTACAGAAACCCATGTGAAGAATTGCTGTAAATAGCAGTTAAAATGAGCATAGCACTAGGTACAGTATTCTATAGCAAGTGGTCAGGTGGATTTTCTGGTATCACATAGAATACATTTATAGGGGAAAAAACTGCTGAATAGTATTGAAAGGAAAAGATGAACAAAACAAAGGACAAATACAATAAAAAGGAATGGATTAAAATAAAACAAACAAAGCAAAGGAAAGAAAAATGGATTTGAAGGATAATTGCATCCTTTGCCCCATTGACAGTGACCCTGAATTAACTGTTATTCACTGTCCATGGTACTCAAAATCACCCTGTCTTTTAATACTCTAATGGATCTAGCTACTAAAAGATGAGTTAAGGTAAATAGCAGGTGAGCTGAAGTGAATAGCAGATGAGTTGGAGGGAATAGCAGGTGAGTTGGAGGGAATAGCAGGTGATTTGAGATGAATAGCAGGTGAGTTAAAGTGAATAGCAGGTGAGCTGAAGTGAATTTAGCTATACATTGTGCAGGTACAAAACCTGTTTAGTTCCTCCGATAAGTGAACTCGTCATGTTTGTTCCTGCACAATGTATAGCTGAATTGGTGAGGTGAAATGTTCTTCTCACCTCAAATCCCCTGCTATTCACTTCAACTCACCTGCTATTCACTTCAACTCACCTGCTACACACCTCAACTCGCCTGCTATTCACTTCAACTCACCTGCTACTCACCTGCTACTCACCTTAACTCACCTGCTAGAGAAAAGACCCAACTGTGTTTCCAACAGCTGATGAGGCTATAACTTTCAAGCATTAACTCTGTAATTATTTTTTATTGTGTGACATCAGTAAAGCCATATCATAGATTGTCCTAACTGTACAATTCTTGTTTTAGGTTTCTCAGTGGGAAAATATAGCGGGATGAACTATTATACTGCTGAAAGGCTGGTGTCAATGCAAGCAATAAGATAATCTGATTTTAACCTTCTCTTCAAATCTAAATATACTAAGGATTTGGCTGTTGTGATAAACATATTTACTGAAGATTTTTTTATAGCCCCCTGTACCATGGTCCAATCAATGACATTGTCTAAAGAGGGCCACTATAATGCAAACTAAGACACAGCAGGAACTCATAAAACCCTTTAGACTTTACTATAAACAGAGGGAAGTGGAGGGAATTTCAAACTGAATTGAATTTTATTTTGCAACTGGGCTACTTTGGCTTTTCATTTGAAATGTCTTCTCAGTTCCCTGGAACATACATCATAACCCCTTCACATTATTATTGGCCTCATGCCAATGAGCAATTCAAACCTTATTTTGTATAATTAAGACAGAATATCATATAAAATGTATATTGCATATGTGTTGGTAAAAATCAATTATTTAGTAGATAGTTCCTATAGGAGTGATTGATTTATTCATTCATTTCACTGGACACACTTAAATGATATATTCTGGAGAGGAGCATAAAAAAATATGTGTCCATAAAAACCCTGGATGACCATGTCACCCAGGTTATGTGACTAATGAAAAAAAGTAACTTTTGGGTCTATTCACTAAAATTTGAGAATAGCTTGAGGAGGTTGACTTTTGGGACTAAGTCAACATCGGCATCCAAGTTTGACTTACAGGACTATTCACTAAAAGGTGAGTTGAGGTGAGTAGCAGGTGAGGGGGAGTGAGTAGCAGGTTAGTTGAAGTGAATAGCAGGTGAGTTGAGGTGAGATGAATGACTCAACTCACCAATTCAGCTATACATTGTGCAGGAACAAACCTGGTAAGTTCCCTCCGCTAAGTGATCTCATCAGGTTTGTTCCTGCACAATGTATAGCTGAACTGGTGAGATGGAATGTTCATCTCACCTCAACTCACCTTCTATTCACCTCAACTCACCTTTTAGTGAATAGCCCCAAGAGTCTCAAAACTATCCATGAACATTTCCCTTCATGACTTTCAGTGGGGAAGATTTAAACCTGTTGCCAAATTTGACTTAGTCTAAAAATTGAAGTCAACCTCCAAAGTGGACCTCATCGAGCTATTCTCGAATTTTAGTTAATATACCCACCTGTGTGCTCTGTATAGTCTCCCCCGCAATATACGCATGCACACATTGCAGCTATAGCCAATATTTGACTTCGTTTCAAAAATGCAAAAAATATAATAAACACATAATGTTTAGAAATATTGAGATATCACCAATATCAGGTACACATCAGAAGACACTACACGTAGTATCTATTTTAAAAGGAAAGGGACCAGCACAAAGAATGCTACGGCTATTATTACATGATGTAGCATTCTAACCTCATTTTATTTTAGTTCTGCTCAAACAGGTTACCTAAGCAACATAGCTTTTCAAAAGTATCAGTCCATTGTGAGTGAGATAATAGCTGCTAGTGACGGTAACACAGCGATGACTGACTGCTTTTCATGAATAGTCTGTGGTTAATACATCAAAGCATTGGATTCTCTCTGTTATGTGAATTTCAGCAGGGTAGACAGAGCTAAATCCCAGATGGAAGAAAGGTTTAATGCTAAAGATTTAAACCGCTGTGTCTCAGGATCTGATATGTCTTCTTAAACACACTTTTTGTGCTTTTTCCCCATAATAATTCACTAACACTGAAAAATGTAAGCAGAATGTGTCGGCAGATACGAGCTATGTGGCTAATCTCCCCAATTTTCTAAATACTTACATTAGTCCCTGGCCTTATTTTATATCTAGGATAGCCTTATACCTATCCCATGCATGCTTAAACTCCTTCACTGTATTAACCTCTACCACTTATACTGGAAGACTATTCCATACATCCACTACCCTCTCAGTAAAGTAATACTTTCATTAGTCCCTGACCTTATCTTATATCTAGGATAGCCTTATACCTATCCCATGCATGTGTAAACTCCTTCACTGTATTAACCTCAACCACTTCTGCTGGAAGGCTATTCCATACATCCACTACCCTCTCAGTAAAGTAATACTTTCATTAGTCCCCGGCCTTATTTTATATCTAGGATAGCCTTATACCTATCCCATGCTTGCTTAAACTCCTTCACTGTATTAACCTCTACCACTTCTACTGGAAGACTATTCCATACATCCACTACCCTCTCAGTAAAGTAATACTTTCATTAGTCCCTGGCCTTATCTTAAATCTAGAATAGCCTTATACCTATCCCATGCATGCTAAAACTCCTTCACTGTATTAACCTCTACCACTTCTACTGGAAGGCTATTCCATACATCCACTACCCTCTCAGTAAAGTAATACTTTCATTAGTCCCTGGCATTATCTTATATCTAGGATAGCCCTATACCTATCCCATACATGCTTGAACTCCTTCACTATATTAACCTCTACCACTTCTACTGGAAGAATATTCCATAGATCCACTACCCTCTCAGTAAAGTAATACTTTCATTAGTCCCTGGCCTTATCTTATATATAGAATAGCCTTATACCTTTCCCATGCATGCTTAAACTCCTTCACTGTATTAACTTCTACCACTTCTACTGGAAGGCTATTCCATGCACCCACTATCCTCTCAGTAAAGTAATCCTTTCATTATTCCCTGGCCTTATTGTATATCTAGAATAGCCTTATACCTATGCCATGCATGCTTAAACTCCTTCACTGTATTAACCTCAACCACTTCCGCTGGAAGGCTATTCCATACATCCACTACCCTCTCAGTAAAGTAATACTTTCATTAGTCCCCGGCCTTATTTTATATCTAGGATAGCCTTATGCCTATCCCATGCATGCTTAAACTCCTTCACTGTATTAACCTCTACCACTTCTACTGGAAGACTATTCCATTCATCCACTACCCTCTCAGTAAAGTATTGATATGAACATTTGCCCCTCTAATTTAAGACTATGTGCTCATGTTGTGTTACTTGTTATATAGTATTTTATATTATGCTATATTACTTTACTATATATATTCCTTGTATGTATTTACAGTTCTCTATCATATCCCCCTGTCTCATTTTTCCTCCATGTTAAGATACTTTAACCTTTCTTTGTAAGTTTATCATACAATTCTTGAACCAGTTTAGTAGCCCTTTTCTGAACTTTCTCCAATTATTTATATCCTTCTGGAGATACAGTCTCCAGTACTGCGTGCAATACTACAAGTGAGGTCTCACCAGTGCTTTGTACAATGGCATAAACACTTCCCTCTTTCTATCGCTAATACCTTTCCCTATGCAATCAAGCATTTTCCTAATACCTCTTCATATGCAACCAAGCATTCTGCTAATACCTCTCCTTATACAACTAAGAATTCTACTAATACCTACAATAATGCAACCAAGCATTCGCTAATACATCTCCCTATGTAACCAACCATTCTGCTAATACCTGTCAGTATACAACCAAGCATTCTGCTAATACCTCTCCCTATGCCACCAACCATTCTGCTAGCATTTCCTACTGCCCTATTACATTGTCTACCTACCTTTAAGTCATCTTAAATTATTACACCTAAATCCCTTTCCTCAGATGTTGAGGTTTGGACTGTATCAAATATTCTATATTTGGATTTTACACCCAAGATGCATAATTTTGCACTTATCACATTGAATGTCAGTTGCCACAGCTCTGACCATGTTTATAGTTTAGCAAAATCATGGGCCATTTAGCTTATCCCTCCTTCATCAGCAAAAAGAGATACCTTACCATCAAGAACTTCTGCAATATCACTAATAAAATATTTGGATCCTATTACAAATCCCTGAGGTACCCCACTAATAACAAGACCTTGCTTCGGATATACCCCATTGACTACAACCCTCTGTTGCCTGTCACTCCATTGTCTAATCCATTCAATAATATTGGAATCAATACTCAGAAATGGCAGTTTATTGATAAGCCTTCTATGTGCAACAGTGACAAAAGCCTTACTGAATTCTAGGTAAGCAATATCTGATCTATTATTTTAGCTACCCACTTGAAAAAATCAATAAGATTAGTTTAACACATATTACACACATAATGTCTCTGATTTTGAAATCCATGTGATTTTCGATGTTCAACAATACTATCCTTTAACATGTTTTCCATTACTTTCCCCACTCCTGGTGTAAGACTTACTGGTCTATAGTTTCCTGTCTTCTGGGCTATTACTGTTAACAGTTCTGCTAGTTATCCTTTTAATAATTTTGGGTGTATCTTATCAGGCAAATCAGTTAATTTGTCTTGACTTTAGACAGTTGAAGTAGATCCTATTACTCTGTAAACTCACATGTTTCAAATGCCACATTTGTTTTTCGTAACTGAGGTCACTTTCCTTCATTTTCTATCTGTAAAAACTGAAAAAAAATATCCATTGAGGCAGTCGGCTAAACCTTTATCCTCTGCTACATACCTTCCCTTTCTTCTGTTTTTAATATAGCTACTCCCTTTTTCACTTTCCTTTTCTCATTTATGTATATAACAAATTTTTAGGTCAGGGCTCTGTACATGCCAACAAAGTTTTCCCACACCAAACTCATTCAACCGAGTCTCTGTGTTGACCTTGCTTTGTGCACTGGTGTATAGTCATGCTGAAATAGAAAATGACCTTACCCAAAACTGGCAGTACAGAAGGAAAAATAGCACAGTCAGTAAAAAGGGGGATAAAACATTTTTTTGAGTGCACCCAGGTACTAAAGAAATTAAGGAAGTGCAGAGTAGCCTGGTTGGAGTTGCCTTGTGACATCTGATGCCAGGAGGAATACCAGAATGCCTTGCGTGGAGATTCTGGAGCATGCCCAACATTATGAAGGACCTGTAGGAACTCTCACACAGCGGCATTTTTGGTTGTATTAATATACATGTGTACATATTTGTTGTAAAAATCCAACACACTTGGAAAGTGGAGAAGAGGGCTCTATCTTGTGTGATGGTGGAAGTGTGTTCTTTCCAAATATGATATCCAAACCAGAGCAGGTGTCTAAGGCTCTGGTACACGTGAGTGTGTACATATATTGTATTTGTTTCAGTTTTTATTTTATATACACACTTCAAGAGAAATGTCCAACTAGCAGTGATTGGAGATAAGTGTATTTATAATAGTCCAACCTTTTAGGAGTGTGTGTGTGTGCGGGGGCAGTCTGCCCTGGGGGCCACTCATCGGCAGGTGTCACGCTGCTGGCTGGACCACAAGATAGGAGCTTGGCATAGATTTATTCCCTGCTGATCTGAAATGGCGCAGTCTTATCGCCTGATATGACAGGAAGTCATAAACTGTACCTATGTCTGCCCTGCAAGCAGCGCACAGTGCATGCAAAAGAGAATTGACGATACAAATGGTAAGAACACATATCTGGGATTGCAAGTCCTGGTTGTGCCATGGCAAGTCTGTAAAAAACGATATACAGTATATGACCAATTTATAATTTGACAGTCTTCCAGTCTGGCGATACAGCAATTTGCAGACAGCAGTATTTAAATTATCTGCTCAAACCATCGTAATCCACAGGTGATCCGGTTCATCAGCACACAGCTGCCTTAGTTGTGCCATGTTCAGGCAATCACAAAAATCTGCAGAACAATTTACATCAAATGGAAGTGTAGAGGGACCATGAATATTCAATAGTATGGGAGATACTGTAAGGAAAGCTACGTATTAACCTGAACGGGTGACCTGCCTATAAACAGGAATACCGCAATGTAAATATCGGTCAAAGTCAGACCAAATCAAAGTGGTGCTAAAATTAGAAAATATTCTGATTATAAAAGGAGACTTTATAACCTGGATTGTTAGCTACATTTTTTATTTATTCAAAATGCCTTTTATGTTTATACTTACATTGGGGGCTATTTTTTAAACTGTACTGATTGTGAAACTACAGAAGAATTGTAAATGGTATTACAGTAAAAATTAGTACAATATATATATATATATATATATATATATATATATATATATATATATATGTATATATGTATATATATATATATATATATACTGATCAGCCATAAAATTATGACCACCTGCCTTTTGACACCAAAACAGCCTTGACCCGTTGAGGCATGGACTCCAATAGATCTCTGAAGGTGTGCTGGGATATCTGGCTCCAAGACGTTAGCAGCGGATCCTTTAAGTCCTGTAAGTTGCGAGGTGGGGCCTCCATGGATCAGACTTGTTTGTCCAGCACATCCCACAGATGCTCGATTGGATTGAGATTTGAGTCAAAATTTGGAGTCAACACCTTGAACTCGTTGTTGTGTTCCTCAAACCATTCCTGACCCATTTTTGCTTTGTGGCAGGGAGCATTATCCTGATGAAAGTGGCTAATGCCATCAGGGAATAACGTTTCCATGAAAGGGTGTACATGGCCTGTAACAATCCTTAGGTAGATGGTATGTGTCAAAGTAACATCCACATGAATGGCAGGACACAAGGTTTCCCAGCAGAACATTGCCCAAAGCATCACACTGCCTCTGCCGGCTTGCCACCTGTCAGTCCAAAGCATCAGACTGTCTCCGCCGGCTTGCCACCTGTCAGTGGTCATAATGTTATGGTTGATCAGTGTGTATATATAATAATATTATGGCTGATAGCATGTGTGTATATAATAATTTTACCAGGGCTTTGAAATTCAGTGGCATCCAGTAAAATTGGCTTGGGGAGAGAGGCAGGACTTTTGTTAATATTGGACTGATGTATTACATCAATACATTCCTTACACTGTATTTACAGTTTTTAGGAGATAGCAAAAATGATAACCCAGATCTGTTTCTTTTCATTGACGTTACATCATACACCAAATATTGGGACAGTGCTGGTGGAATTTTCCCTTTAAGGGCCGAGTTCCAAAAAGTCCCATATTTTTCAGTCTCAGTTATTAAAGGAAATCTATTACCTAATCAATGCATTGTGTGTATATTACAGGCATATACATAAATAAAGAGCCATGTTTTTCAAATGATTATTAATATTGCATACCTCACCAACTCTTGCTGCTGGCAATACAGGATGCAGGGAGGCTGGATTTACTCAATAAAGAGAGAACTGCATGGGAATTGACATGGGAATTTTGAACTTTAGGCCAACATAGCTGAGTTGGAAATATTCTCCAATGCAGCTGAATGGGGGGAGTTGTCCTTAATTTTGAAATCCCAGTCTCAGTACCCTACAATTATCTTTTTATTGAAAATGCGCTCTACAGTGCATGCACAAACATCCCTGAATTAAATCACTATAGAAATGAAGTAGGTCAAGCTGCCTTCTCTCACAGAGCTCCCCAAATAATGGAATAAGCTTCTATACCACAGGTTTACAAATCCTGAAGACATACTCGTCCTTGTCTATAAAAGCAGCAGCTGTATAAATATACATTCAAATGGGTAATATTTGTCCGATGGAGTCCGTATTTACTAATACAGTCATTTGTTTTTACAGAACATGCTTTTCAATGAATTCTTGTTGGTAAAACATAATAATTACAAAAACATGTTAATAGTTCTGGTGTTTGAAACGCCCATAACCCCTTAAAAATGACCTAGCTCATTTTTCATGCCAACTATTAAAATAAATTTGTACAAATGTATGTATTGATCAGATTTCTGAGCTTCCAGTAAAAAGGGACAATAGAGGAGAAAAGAGGGTTGGGGGATGGGGATACAGGGATACAACATATGGACAATTGGGATGGTCTGGCTATCCATTGTTTTGCGTGACACATACATTGTACATGCTCCCCTGAAGAATATAGTATGTGTGTCCCCATCCAATGATTGATCAAGGAGTGTTACCTTAATTAATTTTACGATTTCAGTTGGGCCACACATGGATAATACATTTGCTGGACAATTTTTTGTGTCCATCAAGGAATGCATGGAATATCCTGCTTAGGGTAACAAAACTGTATTATTTTTGCTTATAATTTTGCTTTAATATATTTGTATATGGTATGATGATTTGGGTGGGCCTATGCTTACCTTTTATTGTAGTTTGTTTAAATAGTATCTAGAGTGTATATGTTTTGTTTGTCAGTCGTACAGAGCTGTAGAATATAATGTTGATTTATAAATGTGGAGTATCTTTAAATCTGGAATATACGTAGGTAAGTTTTATCTTTTGCAACAATAAAAATTAACAGGAAGCAACATAGAGAACATAATTCTGGGATTCTGTGTTCATGGGGTCAATGGAAACTAAGTTTCATATAGTCCACCATTGGTTTGCAATGCTTAGCTTGAAAATTAGAGAGCAACGGGTGTTGAGTATTTGGAACTTGGGGCAAGGTGTAAACCGGAAAAGGCCCAGGGATGGATAACTATTTTTATTGCTTATTTTATTATTAATAGCCCAGTATGTTCTGCTTTCCTAAAAAAAAACACATCTATTGCAGTTGATAACACCCTCTCTCTGTGACAACTTTACCCGATCCTCATTGCACTGCTCTCTACGTTCATCTGCAACATACTCACCTTACTCCATGTGGCTTCCATCAAAGTCCTGCAATGCCATCTTACTGGAGTCCAGGCATGTGCGAATGACGAGAGTGACAGATCTCATGGAAACTCTGCTCAGTGATTGGCACCAGTTTTGTATTTAAACCCCTCATTTACCTTCTAGCTTTGCTTGTAATCGGTCCTTTGGTGCCTGTTATTAGCTACCTAGCAATTCCTGTTATTCTGTCTCCTGTATTCCTGATCCAGCTTCCCTGACCATTCTTGCTCTTCATTCCTGTGTACCAGACCCTCGGCTTCCCCTTGATTATCCTGTCTTCTGTTATCCTGACCTCGGCTTCCACTCTGTTTCTTGCATTCAGTATCTCAGAACCAGTGGCTGTATGTGTTCCAGAATCAGCACAGCTGCATGTTCAATCATCCAGAACCTCAGTACAAGTGGCTGTGTGTTATTCTATGTCACAGAACCAGTGGCTGTGTGACATCCAGGATCTCAATATCAGTAGCTGTATATGATCTTGAGTTCCAGAACCAGTACAGCAGTGTGTCTCAAGATCCAATATCTCAGTAACAGTGGCTGTGTGTTATTCTGTGTCTCAGAACCAGTGGCTGTGTGTCATCCTGTGTCTCAGTACCAGTGGCTGTGTGTTATCCAGTATCTCAGAACCAATACTGCTGTGGGTCCTGATATCCTGTGTTACAGTTATCTCAAGTTATCTGTCCAAGCACCTTCTGTAATTAGTACTGCCTGAACCAGTGGTCAGAGAGAGATAGAGGTGCAGCTATTTAACTTTTCAGTCGTGTCCGCGACTCAAACAAGGATATCACTGATTTGGAACAAAGACTTCCTACTTCTCTCAAAGACCCGGTGACTGGTTGTACAAGAAGAGATATAGTACATAAATCATGCCTTGCATCGTGAAACCTAAACTTTGATCACTACATTGTTACATTCTCTTGGCAGTGAGTTCCATAACTTTATTGTCCTTATCGTAAAGAATCCCTTCCTTTACTGTCTATGAAATCACTTAGCGGGGGAACTAACCAGGTTTGTACCTGCACAATGTATAGCTGAAGTAGTGAGATGGAATGTTAATCTCACCTCAACTCACCTGCTATTCACTCCCACTCACCTGCTATTCACTTCAACTCACCTGCCATTCACTCTGACTCACCTGCTATTCACTTGAACTCACCTGCTATTCACTTCAACTCACCTGTTATCCACTGCTGAATATACCTAGAACGAGAGAGGATATTGTTAATTATGAGTACACAGATTTATGATGGAGACAGACCATCTTAGTACACCATTCAAAAAGCAGTTTTAGTGAGGCAGAAGTGGTCTTCAAACCCATTAGAAAGTATTCTAAAGTATCCCTTTCAAAATGCCAGGTACAGAAATGGGTGCTGGATGGTTTGGTTTAGTGGAATGACATTTTGCAATATTTTTTTTACTGCTGCCCTTCTTCTACCTGTTTAGCATATTTATCCACAGGAAAATTGGCTTGAAAAAGCCTTTTATACTTCAGCATTTTTCTATTGACCCAGCTGTTCCATTTGAAATCAGTAGGCTCGGAATATAAAGCCAGTTAACTCTGTGTGTTTACAGACAAAACTAAATGGATGTATTGCTCCCTTGAATGCTTAATGCACCCTGTGAGTTTGGATCTGATTGCTATGTATCTCATCAAAACAGAAATGTTTGACTGGAACAGTACAAAGAAAGAAATATATAAACGCATATGTGCTATGCCTTGGCTTTTTTTGTTGTGTTTTTTTAGGGGTTTATTTTAGCAGAATTTCAGAAATGATTGTGCTCACTTTAAGGAGAAAAAAATAGAAGTTTGTTTCACCAAAACCCCATTCACTCTTTATTCACTGTCCATATCGGCTCCACCTCCTTAATCCCATGTTAGCTCCAGCTTTGGAGCTTCCTGTTCCATATTACCCCCATGTCCTCCTTATTCGCTGTCCATTTTGGCTCCACCTCCTTAACCCCATGTTAGCTCCTGCTTTGGAGCTTCCTGTTCCCTATTACCCCAATGTCCTCCTTATTCGCTATCTATATCGGCTCCACCTCCTTAACCCCATGTTAGCTCCTGCTTTGGAGCTTCCTGTTCCCTATCACCCCCATGTCCTCCTTATTCTCTATCCATATTGGCTCCACCTCCTTAACTCCATGTTAGCTCCTGCTTTGGAGCTTCCTGTTCCCTATTACCCCCATGTCCTCCTTATGCGCTATCCATATTGGCTTCACCTCCTTAACTCCATGTTAGCTCCTGCTTTGGAGCTTCCTGTTCCCTATTACCCCCATGTCCTCCTTATGCGCTATCCATATTGGCTCCACTTCCTTAACTCCATGTTAGCTCCGGCTTTGGAGCTTCCTGTTCCCTATTACCCTATTTCCTCCTTATTCGCTATCCATTTCGGCTCCACTTCCTTAACCCCATGTTAGCTCCTGCTTTGGAGCTTCCTGTTCCCTATTACCCTATTTCCTCCTTATTCTCTATCCATATCGGCTCCACCTCCTTAATCCCATGTTAGCTCCTGCTTTGGAGCTTCCTGTTCCCCATTACCCCATTTCCTGCTTAAATGCTTGCGCGTATTTTCTCCATCTAATTCAGTTCTCCATCTTGAAGCAGATTTTAGACCCGTGGCGAGTGAAGTGTTAGAAAACCAGGATGTAAATTGTATACAGTGCATTGCGAGTACTTGCTTGAGATCCCTAGAAGGGATCAGTGAACATTTACAGTCTGCTCCATTAAAGACAACTAGTATATTAGTCTTGTAGTTTCTCAACCACTACTTGTTTGCAACATAGATCCATGATGTGAACATTGTAATCATAACTTGGAGATTAAAGTCTATTAAATATGGGATCTTGACCTCGAGCAAGTCAACGTAACAATCACCACTCACTTGAGTTCTCACCAGTCTTTGATGAATATTTGATGTTGCAGCCAAAACAGTCAGACATGGAAAAAGCACCGAAAAGTGTCACTATCCCCGTGGGTGCCAATGTAAAAGGCGGAAGTAGGGAGTATAGTAAAAAAAGGCGCAATCAACATTATATATATATATATATAAGAAATGGCGATTGCTTCGGGCCTACGAACAAAAAGTCATTGAAGGGGGTTTTGCGTGAAGTCGTTAAACAACACAATAGCATAATTTAGTGCCAAGTCCAGCATGACAATAAGGACGCACAGCTTGAAGACTTGCAGCATTAGGATTGCTGGACGACATGATGACATCACACGGGACTTGCATGGATGTACACGTTTTGAACACAGAAGTACTGAATGGATTCTATATCTAGGAAAGAGCACCAAAGAGAAGCAAAGGCAGACCTTGATGAAGATCAAACGCGTTGTCTGACTTTATCAGCAATTTGGGTGTGGACGACTATTTTTCTTTCTTTCCCTCAAGGACAGTCTAGAGATTTTTTTTACCAGGTCTTTTATACTATTTTATATACTTATGGTGTTTTAATATACTACACTATGTTGCCTTTTTTTCTATGTTATCGTTTACATAATTGTATTCTAGGCTCCGATGAGTATATTAAGTTAAGTTGTTTTTAGCAATATTAATGTGTAGTGATTAGAGCACTTTCCTCTTTTTTTCCTTCTTTTTCACTTTCCTTTAGATCAAATTATTTACTATTCCAAATATCAAAAGACAATATACATAAAAGATGTGTATCCAGCATTGAATACATGATTGTAGCCCACAGAATGCATAGGCAACAAACATGGCATTAACCATGAATGTGGTCATTAAATACTTTACATAACATATAATTATCTAAAAGACATACATTTTATTCTCTCTCCCCCTCTCTGTTTTAAGAAAAGAGGAGGAAAAAAAAAAGAAGAAAGAAAACAAACTAGACAAAACAAAACAGAAAGGACTTGGACTCCGTTTCTCGCACCCGATTCCCAGGTACCACATTCCCTTGAGGGTCTGTTGGGCTCTCCATGTCTCAATATATCTATCATTATGCCTTTTCTGGTATTTACTTGTCTTTCTTTCCTAGTCCTACAAAACCACGGTCAGCTATTGTGTTCACTGAAGTAATCCTCCCATTTTCCCCAATATGCTGTTTTCAAACTGATCCGTGTGCCTTGAAGCGATATGCCTCTTTCCATTCTGCATTGGTATGTCGTTTGATTTTCGATCATCCGCCAGGTGTTTGTCTCTGTGGTTTCCTATTCCCCTAGCATATAACCTTAGAATATGTTTTAAGATTCGTATTTCCTCTCTATTTGTTTCCGGTAAGTTTATCTGTAGAATTGTCCTTTTTGGGGTTAAAGCCCAGTCGGGCCCAAAAAGGGCGATCAATTTGGCAGAGATAACCCACCAAATAACCAAATCAGTGGACAGTGCCACCAAATATGTTTTTATATCTCCTCTACTTCTACCGCAATGACAGCATATTAGGGTACTACTGTATACATCTCTGTTTGTATTTTATTATATTGCACATCTAGTTGAGACTCTAGTGGATAGTTGCTGCTGTTCGGTCATATTTCAGCACCGTGTATACACCTGTATTCATATTTTTTATTTTTTTATTGCATAGGCTTAATACATGACAACCTAAAAGGAAAGGTGCCCATACTATACTGAGTATATATTTGTTTTGTATCTAGTTATTCTATAAGTAGGTTTAAATGACTGTGCAGTCATGTGAATTAATCTATCTGTATCAAGCAGGTAACTAACTCTGTATATATGATATTGGTTTGACTTTCTGATCCAAGCAGAAAAAAAATGAGCAAATTCTCAACAGCCAGCCCTACTTAACCTCAGTAAATGGTGTATGAGTAATTCCATTCTATTATTTCACTGAGATTGACTCGCTACCATCTGGCACAGCATATGTTCCTTAGATAGCTCTATACTCATAATCGTGGGGAATTGAATTCATGGTAGATGGGTTTCATTAACACTCTGTATTATAGGAGCGTCATGTTTTCCTTTAAAGGTTCATCATTCAGAATGCTGACTAGGCTAATTTGTCTGAATGTTTGCATTGGGTAAATAAATAATAAGACTTTTTTAGGCATTAAAATACATATACAGAGCCTTTATCATGCCAATATTGGGGAGACCACTCAATTCATAGGACTTTTGTTTTGGAATCACTTCCTATAAATCCAGTCCATTGTTTCTTAAATAAGAGTAGTACAGAGTTAATTATGAAGGACTGAATAGCTCTGGGGGAGGTACAAGGGGGTGTGGTCTAATGTGCGGGGAGTATAAGTACTGACATTAAGGCGGGGCTCTTCCTTTTCGAATCTACTAGCAAATCGTTAACTTCCGGTTGTGTGCTTTGTTAAGGAAAATGTGTGATTCAGAATAGATGGAAGCCCTTCTCATGCTTCTGAAGGATAAGATTGCAAGGGAAGGTGGTGAATGGCTGAGGCAGCGCTTGGGGCTGCAAGTGCCATAGCCACTCCCCCGTTTTCGTCAGACAATCTCCCTCAGCGTCCGGTTTGTTGTTCCCTTCCACCTATTAGGCTGAGTCCCTGTGCTCAAGAAGGAGGAAGACGGAAGTTATCCTCTCCTTCACTTTGGCGTTCACATTCATTTCATTCTCACGGAAGAGCTTCAGTTTTTTTTCCTGCTGCTACACTTCCATCTATTAAGTCCGATACTGCGGAGTCCATTCCTTTGCTTGGTCCTGCGTCACCTATTTCAGTTCTGACAACGGCCAGGCCTAGAAGCCTAGTGCTGCTCCACCTCCACTTAGCTCTCTGGCCTCTGCAGGTGGTGAGTATGGCTTCACTGGGGCTTGGAGCACACAAGGGATATTTTGGATATTTTAAAGAAATTGGTGTCTCGGTTGGAGGGCCAGGATTTATCTCCTGCTTCCTCTAGTCAGGAGGGGCCTCCAGTTCCTTCACCCTCTAGTGGAGTTTCTAGGTCTGAATTTTTCTTTTGTGGGATAACCCCTTTAGGTATTCACCTGTCAACTGATATCAAAAAACAGATTTGGAAGAAAGTTTGTCGATCTTTGGTCTTTTCTTTCTCATGAACAGGTGTCCATGGATAAGGAGCATAGGTTTAGCGTAGTTGAGGATAGGAAAGCAAAAGTGGCTAAAACATTTGGCAATTGATTTAAAGCTTTTTGTATTTTATATTTTTATGATCAATGCCTCCCTATGGGATGATCCACTTTGTGTTCTTAATTTGAAACATTTATTTTTGGAGTCGATTTTGAAACTTGTTTCACTTCAGTTATTCATTATTTGGCTGATGTTTTGTGTATTGGTCTGGCATCTGATTCACCCTGCGGGTCTTTGCTCCATACGTTCCTTGCGTCCAATGGGGACTTGGGATTGTTTACAGATGCAGCGGGATCAGTAGGTTTTGGTGCATATTATGCTGGTCGCTGGGGTGCTGGCTCTTGGCTGAACTTAACTTTGAACTGTTTCCGATATTGGTGGTCTTGGAACTTTGGGGGTATCTGTTAGGTAATAGACAAGTACTTTTTGGTGTGATAATTTATCAGTTGTCTTTGCAGTAAATAAGGTTTTGGCGTCATCTTGGCCAGTCGTTGGGTTATTGTGTCATTTGGTTTTGCGAGGCACGGAATTAAATTTATGGGTTAGAGAGAGACATTTTCCACGTGTTTGTAACCATGTTTCTGATTCTTTGTCTTGTTCTCATTGGCAGGAATTTCGGAAATTGGCGTCTGTTAGGGAAGAAATGGGTTGTTGTTGCCCGGATTATTTATGGTACCTGGTTTTGGACCCTTAAGTGATTGTGTTAAGCGCTCCATGTGTGAAGGAACTTGGCAGTCTTATTCATGGGGTATTTGGCTCAGTTTTCTACATCATAATGAGGATGTTCGTGATCGGGATGTTAGGATGCGTGTTTCTCTTTGGTATTTGGACAGCCTATTTGCAGCATTATTTATCGGGGTGTCAGTTTTTGGTTAAGGGGATTGGGATAGGGTGATGTTCATTCCATAAGGATTTTGTATTTTATAGGATTTTATGGGGTTGGAAGAGTGTGCCGGGAAAGATTGATGGTAGACAACCTGTGACTTTTTCCTCTGTTGCTTCAGTTCTTTCGGTCTTTGGGCAGTGTTTGAATATCTATGTTTGAGGCACTGTTGTTTTGAGCTGCTTTTGTGTTGACATTTTTTGGAGCTTTACAGGTGAGTGAATTGATATCTCCTAGTAAATTTAAAGATGGGGTTTGGTTTTTCTGGATGTGCACGGCAAAGGGCGCTGGGTGGTAATTAATCGTATTGGAGGTGAAGTTGTCCTGTAGTGGTAATTCTAAATGATTTAATTTTCTGGGATAAAGGTAGTTGTTTTTTGACGCATAATGATGGTCCTCTTTTAACAATGTTTTAGTTTACAGCAGTGTTTAAAAAAGTCTTGTTTTTTTGTGGACTTTCGGTTAAGGATTTTGGGACTCACTCCTTTCGGATCAGGGCAGCTACGGAAGCATCTCAAGCTGGGTAATGTGTCTGTCTGTTTTATTTCAGTTGGTTTTTGCCCCCTTTATTACTTCCTCCAGCAGCCATGCAACTCAGCTCTACATAAACCATTAATAAAGTGAATGTTCTATAGTGAACAAGACAGAAAAAATCTGCTTCCAATGAGATAAAGTGTCTGTACATTAAACAATGCAGCTGAACAGGAGCATTTTTCCCACTCGACAACTTTGGCCTTCAATTTGAAATTCCCTTCTCAGTTCCTTACAGTCCTCTCTTTATTGTCCGTTCCAAAGTCCAGTAAATGTCGGCCATGAAAAATACTGGGGCCTACTGCTGTCGATGCAGTAAAGGTGAAGTGCATGGCAGTTGTAGCCGAGGTGAAGTGAGATGAACACTCCATCTCACCGAAGTTACTATGAATTGTGTAGGGACAAACCTGGTGAGTTTCTCCTGCTAAAAAAGCAAAGTTGGCCCTGCCGGATGCATTGGTAAATCTTAAAAGATTTAACTCTCTATTAAGCACCGCAAGCTAAGCTCTTCTATCAGGAGAAACCACCCAGATTTGTTCCTTCACAATGTATAACTGATGGGATGTTTATCTCACCTCTACGAACTGTATAGAGTATAGAACCGGTACAATAGGAGAGCAACATTCCAAACATTGTATAGCAAGATAATACATACTACATCTATGGTAACATAAAGCAAATATGTCAAACCATTTTAAATAGCATTTTAAATAGCTAGAAATATTATTACAGATAGACAGCACACTTATGTTATATTACATCCACTATTAACAAATTTTATCTTGGTACTGAATTTAACTACTGATTTAACAACAGTGCAGGCATTGGATCCTTACCATGATATGTCTCATGTATCTGGAACTTTTAGTTATTGAACTGAAAGCAAATAAATAACATTAGTCCCTATTGAAAAAAGACAATGCTGAGACTGAGAAGTGGAGTAATCAGGCAGACCAAGGACACGACTCTGCTGATTATACCACATTTAGAACTTTGCCTGGGAATTGCCATGTGTAATTAACCCTCATTATGTTTTCGTTTTGATGTTCCATTTATACGACTATTTTCTTCCAAATCTCCCATGTTTGCTGTAGCCATTCTCCCTACCTCTATTTACCCTACTTCCTACCGCAAGCCCATTTTCATGACCTATAACGTGTCCTGTCTTTGCACCAGAATTTGCTCTTTACATAAAGCTCCTTGTGTCCTTTCATATCTCTCTCCTCCATAAAGAGTGTACTCTTCAAATCTGCTTGAAAATGCACGGATTTCTCTATTCGGAACAATAAGGTTATGGTGCAATTCTATGGGACTGGTATGATGATGCAATGCTATGGGGCTGGTACACATCTGTTTGTAGGGCCACAGAACTACCGGCTGGCTGAAAGGACAGCAATCCACAACGGGGGTCTGTGTAGGTGGGCACTCATGAACCATGAAAAAAGGTCAACACATAATATGCATAAGTAGAAAATGAATTAATAAATGTGAGAACCACGAACGCACCCCAATGTCACAATCACAACATATAATACATTATTATTATTATTATATTTTTGCTTGCTTTAGAGCCAAATGGACTAAGTCATCTGTCTCCTTCAATGCTTATTTTTGCTTTCAGGGCTCTACCTGCACATAGTGCAATTATAGCCACAGCGATGGACGCACAGCATGCAGCTGATTTATATTTCAGAGCATTCTGTAGGAATAGCAGCAGAATTTGTCTGCTTTACCTTCAGAGTGTCTACCTCCATTATCCTGCAGGATTTGCTTTGGTTTTATTTTATTACATTTGTCTAGTCTTAATGTAATATATGTTGTGATTGTGAAACTGGGGTGCGTTCTGTGGTTCTCACTCCATAGACCCCTATTCTTAGGAGAATTAATAAACTTTATCTTCCTACTTTTGCATATTCTGTGTTGACCTTTTTTCATAGTTCATGAGTATGCACCTAAACAGACCCCCATTGTAGAATTCTGTCCTTTCAGCCATCCGGTAGTTCTGTTTCCCAATTTTATGGGTCTGTAGACACCCACCCCCCATTATATGACTTTTTGTTAGAAAATAGGAGGGCGAGTTAACCTAGGTCTTTTAATAATTATTGTTGATGCAGGGTGGCAACCAGGCATTTTGGTTTTATTCATAGTCCGGCCCCACCTACACCCACACCTTTGGAATTGTGTGTCCCAGTTGCCGGTGTGTTTTTTCCTTCACCTACTATAGATGCTGGGCTTGCAGAATGTATTTAGGTAATCTTACTGTTGGCAGAGGTAGCGTTCTTGCCCCAAATCTGGGGTAGGTGTTGATGTGCCGTGACTGCAAATTATTTCATCAGGTACTTACTAGTAGACAATCCCCTGTATTCCTACCCAACAAAGAAGCAATTACGAACATTTGCCCCCATAGGTAATCCCTCCAAAATCTAAAGAAAGGCTCAATGTTTAATAGACTAATATACATTTTTAAATAAGGTTCCTTTTCTATTTTCATATCACATAATATATATGTAAAAACATTAATAACAATGACTTTATTGTACGTTTCGTAATTGTTTAGTGTTGTTGACTCCTTTGTTTATTCGTATATCCTCCCACACTTGGGTATCCTCCACAGACTGGTGAGCAAAATCTCCGAACATACCTTGAACAGTCTCAGTAGGTTTGAAACCACTCATGCCATCTGTATGTGTCCAGGTACAAATGCTCTGTATATATTTGTTATCTGTTCTTGTTTTACTTTTCCTCTGCACCTCATCAAAAAAAATTATAATAATTGCCACCTGCTATCCCCAACTTTTTTGGCTTGGTTTCTGACAATGACTGCTTTGTGTCAACCTTCCTTATAAATCATGCACTCTGTAAACCCCTTGTAGCAGTCAGCTTGTCAAAATCCCTACCTCTTTGTAATTCCATCTGTTCTCATCACAGGAAGGTTGAATTGTCACTTTTAAGATCTTTCAAATTAGCAGCTAAGATGGGGACCGCGCTCAGGGGGTCCTCTGTGGACCTGCCGGATTTTGTGCACAAATAATAACGAGAAAGAGATCCGGTTCGTAGAGAAACCCCAGCAGCGAACATGTTGCTGACAGCTGTATGATCTTCCAGTAACCCAACATGTAGCATAGATTGAACAAAGTAAATGTTTTTCTGCAGGTTTTTTTGATCACAACAATGGGAGCGTGTGGAGGGCTAGAAAAGACATTAATTCTCAGTGTTATACTAAAATGTATAATCTCTTCAGGTTTTACTGCTGTTTTCCATAAACTGACAAAATCATAGATTTTGTTCAATTTTTCTTTAAGTTGAATTATCAGGGTTTATCCTTTAATGACGATGATCTTGCAGCCGATAAAGAAAAGAGGGATTTTTTTATTCCAGAGACATCTACTCTAGCTTTATTCTTGCCAGCTCTAGATACGTACCCTCGATCATTCAACATCAATTTCCAATAAGGTTGTGATAGACCAATCCCTTGACTAAGAATTTCCTAAAAGAATTAAAAAAAAAGAAACTCATAATCCCACGTTGGGCACCATTGATATCTTTTTGTTGTACATTATTGGTTTTTGTCTTTGTAGTAATGGTGAATGCAGTTGGCTGTCTTTATTGATCTATGCTGTATATGGTTATTTGAGATACTGATTTATGGGACTATTTATATTTTTTTGGAAAACAAGGAACATGTTGTGTTTCTGTTTGTATGTTTAAAATACTAACAAAAATAATCTTGTATATAGTTCAGGAAGATACAAAGAAAGAAAAAAAAAAAAGTACATTCATGTTGTAAATATTTCCTGTATAAATTGTATTTCCTATATGTATTTCTAACAGCAAATGATGCAAAATGCTTATTGTTTAGTTGACAGTTTAATATTAATAATGTCAATTGGAAGCTTGTCATATGCAATCAAATGGCTTGCATTTTTTAGTTTCTGAAGTTGTATATTCCATTTTTGAGTCTGTAACTGTAATGATCTGCCTGGATTTGAACCCTGACTTCTGTGTTTACTGCTGCATGCTCCTGTTCCAGGCACCACCTGCTGGTTTTATTATCTCATGTAGTCGCAGTGTTTCTCTATGCGTTTATCTTCTCTCATTTACCTACCCCCCAGGTGTAGGTTGTTACAGTAATGAGTCCTGGGGCTATATAAACCCCATCCTCCCGTCAGTCAGGGCTGGTACATTTTGTCTGCTGGATTACATATCAGATTCCTGTTAATATTGTTCCTGACCATCCTGCTCTCTCCAGTCCTTTGATCTCGGCTTGTTCCTGACCATCCTGCTCTCTCCAGTCCTTTGATCTCGGCTTGTTCCTGACCATCCTGCTCTCTCCAGTCCTTTGATCTCGGCTTGTTCCTGACCATCCTGCTCTCTCCAGTCCTTTGATCTTGGCTTGTTCCTGACCATCCTGCTCTCTCCAGTCCTTTGATCTCGGCTTGTTCCTGACCATCCTGCTCTCTCCAGTCCTTTGATCTCGGCTTGTTCCTGACCATCCTGCTCTCTCCAGTCCTTTGATCTCGGCTTGTTCCTGACCATCCTGCTCTCTCCAGTCCTTTGATCTCGGCTTGTTCCTGACCATCCTGCTCTCTCCAGTCCTTTGATCTCGGCTTGTTCCTGACCATCCTGCTCTCTCCAGTCCTTTGATCTCGGCTTGTTCCTGACCATCCTGCTCTCTCCAGTCCTTTGATCTCAGCTTGTTCCTGACCATCCTGCTCTCTCCAGTCCTTTGATCTCGGCTTGTTCCTGACCATCCTGCTCTCTCCAGTCCTTTGATCTTGGCTTGTTCCTGACCATCCTGCTCTTTCCAGTCCTTTGATCTCGGCTTGTTCCTGACCATCCTGCTCCTCTCCAGTCCTTTGACCTTGGTGTGTTTTGTGTTCATTCCACATCATGGATCCTGCTTACTCCCTGCCTGGCTATGACTTGTGGGAAAGCTAACGAGGCCTCTGCTTGTGGGCGGTCAAAGCCAGGGACTCCACCCCAGGTGGAGAGTGCTTCCCATGTGCAGGGATTTGAATAAAATGGTTAAAAAAAACAAAAAAAACAAACACACACACAAAAATTATAAAAAAAAGCATAAATTAAGAGAAAGTGTCTGTGGTGACTCTTGTTTATATACATATTTCCATTGAAAGGATACCGGGATTGCAAATAAAGGAATTATAAAGCACTTGAATTAAACTAGAGAAAGAGAGAGTCTCAATAACGGAACTAAAATAATAACAGAAACTAAAATAATACAAGTCTGAAGAAATGTGTAAAACATTTTTTTCTCTCTTTTCAAATCTGGAATATTAGCAAACAGAGGCATTATGCACAGGTACATATAATTTAGGAAAAACAAATGACAATACTGGGTGTAGGGAAGGGAATTGATTTATAAAACTCAGTAAAGTTTTCTCTAGATACACATTACAGTGCACAACCACCATGTATGATAAAACATTCTCTCTATTACCTCCCTCCCTCTAGAATAATTGTCAGTCTTATCTATATTTGGTCCCAAAAATATTAATTTTATACAAGATTTCTTTTGTTGTCCACTGTATTTTTTTTAAAATCCACAAGTATTTGTGTCCAGTGTTTTGATGTTTGCATACTAAGCAGCTGTTCCATAATCACACTCTCTATTGCAGCCATTTTGTTGCTATTCAACTATATAAATCTGACCTTAACTCCACCTACTGTCTGTATTTGACGGATTCCAGGCATCCAGCTAGGGTCGGCATCAGAGGGGGAAAAAAAAAAGAAAAAGAAAAATGGGGCAAATGGGGCACCTGCCCAGGGCCCATTCATTCCTGGGGGCCCAAAGCAGCCGGCAGTGCGCATCCAGCGTATACGGACCTGGCTTAGTCACAGCTGCCGGAAATGAAAACTGGCATATTAATGAGGATATTATCAGTGGGCTATTAATGGGGACATTATCAGTGGCTATTAATGGGGATATTATCAGTGGCTATTAATGGGGACATTATCAGTGGGCTATTAATGAGGACATTATCAGTGGGCTATTAATGAGGACATTATCAGTGGCTATTAATGGGGACATTATCAGTGGGCTATTAATGAGGATATTATCAGTGGCTATTAATGAGGAAATTATCAGTGGGCTATTAATGAGGATATTATCAGTGGCTATTAATAGGGACATTATCAGTGGCTATTAATGAGGATATTATCAGTGGGCTATTAATGGGGACATTATCAGTGGGCTATTAATGAGGACATTATCAGTGGGCTATTAATGAGGACATTATCAGTGGCTATTAATGAGGATATTATCAGTGGGCTATAAATGGGGACATTATCAGTGGGCTATTAATGGGGACATTATCAGTGGCTATTAATGGGGACATTATCAGTGGGCTATTAATGAGGACATTATCAGTGGCTATTAATGAGGACATTATCAGTGGCTATTAATGGGGACATTATCAGTGGGCTATTAATGAGGACATTATCAGTGGGCTATTAATGGGGACATTATCAGGGGGCTATTAATGGGGACATTATCAGTGGGCTATTAATGGAGACATTATCAGTGGGCTATTAATGAGGACATTATCAGTGGGCTATTAATGAGGACATTATCAGTGGGCTATTAATGAGGACATTATCAGTGGGCTATTAATGAGGACATTATCAGTGGCTATTAATGGGGACATTATCAGTGGCTATTAATGGGGATATTATCAGTGGGCTATTAATGGGGACATTATCAGTGGGCTATTAATGGGGACATTATCAGTGGCTATTAATGGGGATATTATCAGTGGGCTATTAATGGGGACATTATCAGTGGGCTATTAATGGGGACATTATCAGTGGGCTATTAATGAGGATATTATCAGTGGGCTATTAATGGGGACATTATCAGTGGCTATTAATGAGGACATTATCAGTGGGCTATTAATGGGGACATTATCAGTGGGCTATTAATGGGGACATTATCAGTGGCTATTAATGAGGACATTATCAGTGGGCTATTAATGGGGACATTATCAGTGGCTATTAATGAGGACATTATCAGTGGGCTATTAATGAGGACATTATCAGTGGGCTATTAATGGGGACATTATCAGTGGGCTATTAATGGGGACATTATCAGTGGGCTATTAATGAGGACATTATCAGTGGGCTATTAATGAGGACATTATCAGTGGGCTATTAATGGGGACATTATCAGTGGGCTATTAATGAGGATATTATCAGTGGGCTATTAATGGGGACATTATCAGTGGCTATTAATGAGGACATTATCAGTGGGCTATTAATGGGGACATTATCAGTGGGCTATTAATGGGGACATTATCAGTGGCTATTAATGAGGACATTATCAGTGGGCTATTAATGGGGACAATATCAGTGGCTATTAATGAGGACATTATCAGTGGGCTATTAATGAGGACATTATCAGTGGGCTATTAATGGGGACATTATCAGTGGGCTATTAATGGGGACATTATCAGTGGGCTATTAATGAGGACATTATCAGTAAGCTATTAATGGGGACATTATCAGTGGCTATTAATGGGGACATTATCAGTGGCTATTAATGAGGATATTATCAGTGGCTATTAATGAGGATAATATCAGTGGGCTATTAATGAGGACATTATCAGTGGGCTATTAATGGGGACATTATCAGTGGGCTATTAATGAGGACATTATCAGTGGCTATTAATGAGGACATTATCAGTGGGCTATTAATGAGGACATTATCAGTGGGCTATTAATGGGGACATTATCAGTGGGCTATTAATGAGGACATTATCAGTGGGCTATTAATGGGGACATTATCAGTGGCTATTAATGGGGACATTATCAGTGGGCTATTAATGGGGACATTATCAGTGGGCTATTAATGGGGACATTATCAGTGGGCTATTAATGGACATATTATCAGGGGGCTATTAATGGACATATTATCAGTGGGCTATTAATGAGGACATTATCAGTGGGCTATTAATGAGGACATTATCAGTGGCTATTAATGGGGACATTATCAGTGGGCTATTAATGGGGACATTATCAGTGGCTATTAATGGGGACATTATCAGTGGGCTATTAATGGGGACATTATCAGTGGGCTATTAATGAGGACATTATCAGTGGGCTATTAATGGGGACATTATCAGTGGCTATTAATGGGGATATTATCAGGGGGCTATTAATGGACATATTATCAGTGGGCTATTAATGAGGACATTATCAGTGGGCTATTAATGAGGACATTATCAGTGGGCTATTAATGGGGACATTATCAGTGGCTATTAATGGAGATATTATCAGTGGGCTATTAATGGACATATTATCAGTGGCTATTAATGGGGACATTATCAGTGGGCTATTAATGGGGATATTATCAGTGGGCTATTAATGGGGACATTATCAGTGGCTATTAATGAGGACATTATCAGTGGGCTATTAATGGGGACATTAACAGTGGCTATTAATGGGGACATTATCAGTGGGCTATTAATGGACATATTATCAGTGGGCTATTAATGAGGACATTATCAGTGGCTATTAATGAGGATATTATCAGTGGCTGTTAATGAGGACATTATCAGTGGGCTATTAATGAGGATATTATCAGTGGGCTATTAATGAGGACATTATCAGTGGCTATTAATGAGGACATTATCAGTGGGCTATTAATGGGGACATTATCAGTGGCTATTAATGAGGACATTATCAGTGGCTATTAATGGGGACATTATCAGTGGCTATTAATGGGGACATTATCAGTGGCTATTAATGGGGACATTATCAGTGGGCTATTAATGAGGACATTATCAGTGGGCTATTAATGAGGACATTATCAGTGGGCTATTAATGGGGACATTATCAGTGGCTATTAATGGGGACATTATCAGTGGCTATTAATGAGGATATTATCAGTGGCTATTAATGGGGACATTATCAGTGGGCTATTAATGAGGACATTATCAGTGGGCTATTAATGAGGACATTATCAGTGGGCTATTAATGAGGACATTATCAGTGGCTATTAATGGGGACATTATCAGTGGGCTATTAATGGACATATTATCAGTGGGCTATTAATGAGGACATCATCAGTGGCTATTAATGAGGATATTATCAGTGGCTATTAATGAAGACATTATCAGTGGGCTATTAATGAGGATATTATCAGTGGGCTATTAATGAGGACATTATCAGTGGCTATTAATGAGGACATTATCAGTGGGCTATTAATGGGGACATTATCAGTGGCTATTAATGAGGACATTATCAGTGGCTATTAATGGGGACATTATCAGTGGCTATTAATGGGGACATTATCAGTGGGCTATTAATGAGGACATTATCAGTGGGCTATTAATGAGGACATTATCAGTGGCTATTAATGAGGACATTATCAGTGGCTATTAATGGGGACATTATCAGTGGGCTATTAATGAGGACATTATCAGAGGGCTATTAATGAGGACATTATCAGAGGGCTATTAATGAGGATATTATCAGTGGCTATTAATGGGGATATTATCAGTGGGCTATTAATGAGGACATTATCAGTGGCTATTAATGAGGACATTATCAGTGGGCTATTAATGGGGACATTATCAGTGGCTATTAATGGGGACATTATCAGTGGCTATTAATGGGGACATTATCAGTGGCTATTAATGGGGACATTATCAGTGGGCTATTAATGGGGACATTATCAGTGGCTATTAATGAGGATATTATCAGTGGCTATTAATGAGGACATTATCAGTGGGCTATTAATGGAGGCATTATCAGTGGGCTATTAATGAGGACATTATCAGTGGGCTATTAATGGGGACATTATCAGTGGCTATTAATGGGGACATTATCAGTGGCTATTAATGGGGACATTATCAGTGGCTATTAATGAGGACATTATCAGTGGCTATTAATGGGGACATTATCAGTGGGCTATTAATGAGGACATTATCAGTGGCTATTAATGGGGACATTATCAGTGGGCTATTAATGAGGACATTATCAGTGGGCTATTAATGAGGACATTATCAGTGGGCTATTAATGAGGACATTATCAGTGGCTATTAATGGGGACATTATCAGTGGCTATTAATGAGGATATTATCAGTGGGCTATTAATGGTGACATTATCAGTGGCTATTAATGGGGACATTATCAGTGGCTATTAATGGGGACATTATCAGTGGGCTATTAATGAGGACATTATCAGTGGGCTATTAATGGGGACATTATCACGGGGCTATTAATGGGGACATTATCAGTGGGCTATTAATGGAGACATTATCAGTGGGCTATTAATGAGGACATTATCAGTGGGCTATTAATGAGGACATTATCAGTGGGCTATTAATGAGGATATTATCAGTGGCTATTAATCGGGACATTATCAGTGGCTATTAATGAGGACATTATCAGTGGGCTATTAATGGGGACATTATCAGTGGGCTATTAATGGGGACATTATCAGTGGCTATTAATGGGGATATTATCAGTGGGCTATTAATGGGGACATTATCAGTGGCTATTAATGGGGATATTATCAGTGGGCTATTAATGGGGACATTATCAGTGGGCTATTAATGGGGACATTATCAGTGGCTATTAATGGGGATATTATCAGTGGGCTATTAATGAGGACATTATCAGTGGGCTATTAATGAGGACATTATCAGTGGCTATTAATGAGGACATTATCAGTGGGCTATTAATGGGGACATTATCAGTGGCTATTAATGAGGACATTATCAGTGGCTATTAATGGGGACATTATCAGTGGCTATTAATGGGGACATTATCAGTGGGCTATTAATGAGGACATTATCAGTGGGCTATTAATGAGGACATTATCAGTGGCTATTAATGAGGACATTATCAGTGGCTATTAATGGGGACATTATCAGTGGGCTATTAATGAGGACATTATCAGAGGGCTATTAATGAGGACATTATCAGTGGCTATTAATGGGGACATTATCAGTGGGCTATTAATGAGGACATTATCAGTGGGCTATTAATGAGGACATTATCAGTGGGCTATTAATGGGGACATTATCAGTGGCTATTAATGGGGACATTATCAGTGGCTATTAATGAGGATATTATCAGTGGCTATTAATGGGGACATTATCAGTGGGCTATTAATGAGGACATTATCAGTGGGCTATTAATGAGGACATTATCAGTGGGCTATTAATGAGGACATTATCAGTGGCTATTAATGGGGACATTATCAGTGGGCTATTAATGGACATATTATCAGTGGGCTATTAATGAGGACATTATCAGTGGCTATTAATGGGGACATTATCAGTGGGCTATTAATGGACATATTATCAGTGGGCTATTAATGAGGACATTATCAGTGGCTATTAATGAGGATATTATCAGTGGCTATTAATGAAGACATTATCAGTGGGCTATTAATGAGGATATTATCAGTGGGCTATTAATGAGGACATTATCAGTGGCTATTAATGAGGACATTATCAGTGGGCTATTAATGGGGACATTATCAGTGGCTATTAATGAGGACATTATCAGTGGCTATTAATGGGGACATTATCAGTGGCTATTAATGGGGACATTATCAGTGGGCTATTAATGAGGACATTATCAGTGGGCTATTAATGAGGACATTATCAGTGGCTATTAATGAGGACATTATCAGTGGCTATTAATGGGGACATTATCAGTGGGCTATTAATGAGGACATTATCAGAGGGCTATTAATGAGGACATTATCAGAGGGCTATTAATGAGGATATTATCAGGGGCTATTAATGGGGATATTATCAGTGGGCTATTAATGAGGACATTATCAGTGGCTATTAATGAGGACATTATCAGTGGGCTATTAATGGGGACATTATCAGTGGCTATTAATGGGGACATTATCAGTGGCTATTAATGGGGACATTATCAGTGGCTATTAATGGGGACATTATCAGTGGGCTATTAATGGGGACATTATCAGTGGCTATTAATGAGGATATTATCAGTGGCTATTAATGAGGACATTATCAGTGGGCTATTAATGGAGACATTATCAGTGGGCTATTAATGAGGACATTATCAGTGGGCTATTAATGGGGACATTATCAGTGGCTATTAATGGGGACATTATCAGTGGCTATTAATGGGGACATTATCAGTGGCTATTAATGAGGACATTATCAGTGGCTATTAATGGGGACATTATCAGTGGGCTATTAATGAGGACATTATCAGTGGCTATTAATGGGGACATTATCAGTGGGCTATTAATGAGGACATTATCAGTGGGCTATTAATGAGGACATTATCAGTGGGCTATTAATGAGGACATTATCAGTGGCTATTAATGGGGACATTATCAGTGGCTATTAATGAGGATATTATCAGTGGGCTATTAATGGTGACATTATCAGTGGCTATTAATGGGGACATTATCAGTGGCTATTAATGGGGACATTATCAGTGGGCTATTAATGAGGACATTATCAGTGGGCTATTAATGGGGACATTATCAGGGGGCTATTAATGGGGACATTATCAGTGGGCTATTAATGGAGACATTATCAGTGGGCTATTAATGAGGACATTATCAGTGGGCTATTAATGAGGACATTATCAGTGGGCTATTAATGAGGATATTATCAGTGGCTATTAATCGGGACATTATCAGTGGCTATTAATGAGGACATTATCAGTGGGCTATTAATGGGGACATTATCAGTGGGCTATTAATGGGGACATTATCAGTGGCTATTAATGGGGATATTATCAGTGGGCTATTAATGGGGACATTATCAGTGGCTATTAATGGGGATATTATCAGTGGGCTATTAATGGGGACATTATCAGTGGGCTATTAATGGGGACATTATCAGTGGCTATTAATGGGGATATTATCAGTGGGCTATTAATGGGGACATTATCAGTGGGCTATTAATGGGGACATTATCAGTGGGCTATTAATGAGGATATTATCAGTGGGCTATTAATGGGGACATTATCAGTGGCTATTAATGAGGACATTATCAGTGGGCTATTAATGGGGACATTATCAGTGGGCTATTAATGGGGACATTATCAGTGGCTATTAATGAGGACATTATCAGTGGGCTATTAATGGGGACATTATCAGTGGCTATTAATGAGGACATTATCAGTGGGCTATTAATGAGGACATTATCAGTGGGCTATTAATGGGGACATTATCAGTGGGCTATTAATGGGGACATTATCAGTGGGCTATTAATGAGGACATTATCAGTGGGCTATTAATGAGGACATTATCAGTGGGCTATTAATGGGGACATTATCAGTGGGCTATTAATGAGGATATTATCAGTGGGCTATTAATGGGGACATTATCAGTGGCTATTAATGAGGACATTATCAGTGGGCTATTAATGGGGACATTATCAGTGGGCTATTAATGGGGACATTATCAGTGGCTATTAATGAGGACATTATCAGTGGGCTATTAATGGGGACAATATCAGTGGCTATTAATGAGGACATTATCAGTGGGCTATTAATGAGGACATTATCAGTGGGCTATTAATGGGGACATTATCAGTGGGCTATTAATGGGGACATTATCAGTGGGCTATTAATGAGGACATTATCAGTGGGCTATTAATGAGGACATTATCAGTGGGCTATTAATGGGGACATTATCAGTGGGCTATTAATGGGGACATTATCAGTGGGCTATTAATGGGGACATTATCAGTGGGCTATTAATGAGGACATTATCAGTGGGCTATTAATGGGGACATTATCAGTGGCTATTAATGGGGACATTATCAGTGGCTATTAATGAGGATATTATCAGTGGCTATTAATGAGGATAATATCAGTGGGCTATTAATGAGGACATTATCAGTGGGCTATTAATGGGGACATTATCAGTGGGCTATTAATGAGGACATTATCAGTGGCTATTAATGAGGACATTATCAGTGGGCTATTAATGAGGACATTATCAGTGGGCTATTAATGGGGACATTATCAGTGGGCTATTAATGAGGACATTATCAGTGGGCTATTAATGGGGACATTATCAGTGGCTATTAATGGGGACATTATCAGTGGGCTATTAATGGGGACATTATCAGTGGGCTATTAATGGGGACATTATCAGTGGGCTATTAATGGACATATTATCAGGGGGCTATTAATGGACATATTATCAGTGGGCTATTAATGAGGACATTATCAGTGGGCTATTAATGAGGACATTATCAGTGGCTATTAATGGGGACATTATCAGTGGGCTATTAATGGGGACATTATCAGTGGCTATTAATGGGGACATTATCAGTGGGCTATTAATGGGGACATTATCAGTGGGCTATTAATGAGGACATTATCAGTGGGCTATTAATGGGGACATTATCAGTGGCTATTAATGGGGATATTATCAGGGGGCTATTAATGGACATATTATCAGTGGGCTATTAATGAGGACATTATCAGTGGGCTATTAATGAGGACATTATCAGTGGGCTATTAATGGGGACATTATCAGTGGGCTATTAATGAGGATATTATGAGTGGCTATTAATGGGGACATTATCAGTGGCTATTAATGGAGATATTATCAGTGGGCTATTAATGGACATATTATCAGTGGCTATTAATGGGGACATTATCAGTGGCTATTAATGAGGATATTATCAGTGGCTGTTAATGAGGACATTATCAGTGGGCTATTAATGAGGATATTGTCAGTGGGCTATTAATGAGGACATTATCAGTGGCTATTAATGAGGACATTATCAGTGGGCTATTAATGGGGACATTAACAGTGGCTATTAATGGGGACATTATCAGTGGGCTATTAATGGACATATTATCAGTGGGCTATTAATGAGGACATTATCAGTGGCTATTAATGAGGATATTATCAGTGGCTGTTAATGAGGACATTATCAGTGGGCTATTAATGAGGATATTATCAGTGGGCTATTAATGAGGACATTATCAGTGGCTATTAATGAGGACATTATCAGTGGGCTATTAATGGGGACATTATCAGTGGCTATTAATGAGGACATTATCAGTGGCTATTAATGGGGACATTATCAGTGGCTATTAATGGGGACATTATCAGTGGCTATTAATGGGGACATTATCAGTGGGCTATTAATGAGGACATTATCAGTGGGCTATTAATGAGGACATTATCAGTGGGCTATTAATGGGGACATTATCAGTGGCTATTAATGGGGACATTATCAGTGGCTATTAATGAGGATATTATCAGTGGCTATTAATGGGGACATTATCAGTGGGCTATTAATGAGGACATTATCAGTGGGCTATTAATGAGGACATTATCAGTGGGCTATTAATGAGGACATTATCAGTGGCTATTAATAGGGACATTATCAGTGGGCTATTAATGGACATATTATCAGTGGGCTATTAATGAGGACATCATCAGTGGCTATTAATGAGGATATTATCAGTGGCTATTAATGAAGACATTATCAGTGGCTATTAATGGGGACATTATCAGTGGGCTATTAATGGGGACATTATCAGTGGCTATTAATGAGGATATTATCAGTGGGCTATTAATGAGGACATTATCAGTGGCTATTAATGAGGACATTATCAGTGGGCTATTAATGGGGACATTATCAGTGGCTATTAATGAGGACATTATCAGTGGCTATTAATGGGGACATTATCAGTGGCTATTAATGGGGACATTATCAGTGGGCTATTAATGAGGACATTATCAGTGGGCTATTAATGAGGACATTATCAGTGGCTATTAATGAGGACATTATCAGTGGCTATTAATGGGGACATTATCAGTGGGCTATTAATGAGGACATTATCAGAGGGCTATTAATGAGGACATTATCAGTGGGCTATTAATGAGGATATTATCAGTGGCTATTAATGGGGACATTATCAGTGGGCTATTAATGGGGATATTATCAGTGGGCTATTAATGAGGATATTATCAGTGGCTATTAATGGGGATATTATCAGTGGGCTATTAATGAGGACATTATCAGTGGCTATTAATGAGGACATTATCAGTGGGCTATTAATGGGGACATTATCAGTGGCTATTAATGGGGACATTATCAGTGGCTATTAATGGGGACATTATCAGTGGCTATTAATGGGGACATTATCAGTGGGTTTTTAATGGGGACATTATCAGTGGCTATTAATGAGGATATTATCAGTGGCTATTAATGAGGACATTATCAGTGGGCTATTAATGGAGACATTATCAGTGGGCTATTAATGAGGACATTATCAGTGGGCTATTAATGGGGACATTATCAGTTGCTATTAATGGGGACATTATCAGTGGCTATTAATGGGGACATTATTAGTGGCTATTAATGAGGACATTATCAGTGGCTATTAATGGGGACATTATCAGTGGGCTATTAATGAGGACATTATCAGTGGCTATTAATGGGGACATTATCAGTGGGCTATTAATGAGGACATTATCAGTGGGCTATTAATGAGGACATTATCAGTGGGCTATTAATGAGGACATTATCAGTGGCTATTAATGGGGACATTATCAGTGGCTATTAATGAGGATATTATCAGTGGCTATTAATGGGGACATTATCAGTGGGCTATTAATGAGGACATTATCAGTGGGCTATTAATGGGGACATTATCAGTGGGCTATTAATGGACATATTATCAGTGGGCTATTAATGAGGATATTATCAGTGGGCTATTAATGAGGATATTATCAGTGGGCTATTAATGAGGATATTATCAGTGGGCTATTAATGAGGACATTATCAGTGGGCTATTAATGGACATATTATCAGTGGCTATTAATGGGGATATTATCAGTGGGCTATTAATGGACATATTATCAGTGGCTATTAATGGGGACATTATCAGTGGCTATTAATGGGGATATTATCAGTGGGCTATTAATGGGGACATTATCAGTGGCTATTAATGAGGACATTATCAGTGGGCTATTAATGGGGACATTATCAGTGGCTATTAATGGGGACATTATCAGTGGGCTATTAATGGACATATTATCAGTGGGCTATTAATGAGGACATCATCAGTGGCTATTAATGAGGATATTATCAGTGGCTATTAATGAAGACATTATCAGTGGGCTATTAATGAGGATATTATCAGTGGGCTATTAATGAGGACATTATCAGTGGCTATTAATGAGGACATTATCAGTGGGCTATTAATGGGGACAATATCAGTGGCTATTAATGGGGACATTATCAGTGGGCTATTAATGAGGACATTATCAGTGGCTATTAATGGGGATATTATCAGTGGCTATTAATGGGGACATTATCAGTGGCTATTAATGAGGACATTATCAGTGGCTATTAATGGGGACATTATCAGTGGGCTATTAATGAGGACATTATCAGTGGGCTATTAATGGGGACATTATCAGTGGCTATTAATGGGGATATTATCAGTGGGCTATTAATGGACATATTATCAGTGGCTATTAATGGGGACATTATCAGTGGGCTATTAATGGGGATATTATCAGTGGGCTATTAATGGGGACATTATCAGTGGCTATTAATGAGGACATTATCAGTGGGCTATTAATGGGGACATTATCAGTGGCTATTAATGGGGACATTATCAGTGGGCTATTAATGGACATATTATCAGTGGGCTATTAATGAGGACATCATCAGTGGCTATTAATGAGGATATTATCAGTGGCTATTAATGAAGACATTATCAGTGGGCTATTAATGAGGATATTATCAGTGGGCTATTAATGAGGACATTATCAGTGGCTATTAATGAGGACATTATCAGTGGGCTATTAATGGGGACATTATCAGTGGCTATTAATGAGGACATTATCAGTGGCTATTAATGGGGACATTATCAGTGGCTATTAATGGGGACATTATCAGTGGGCTATTAATGAGGACATTATCAGTGGGCTATTAATGAGGACATTATCAGTGGCTATTAATGAGGACATTATCAGTGGCTATTAATGGGGACATTATCAGTGGGCTATTAATGAGGACATTATCAGAGGGCTATTAATGAGGACATTATCAGTGGGCTATTAATGAGGATATTATCAGTGGCTATTAATGGGGATATTATCAGTGGGCTATTAATGAGGACATTATCAGTGGCTATTAATGAGGACATTATCAGTGGGCTATTAATGGGGACATTATCAGTGGCTATTAATGGGGACATTATCAGTGGCTATTAATGGGGACATTATCAGTGGCTATTAATGGGGACATTATCAGTGGGCTATTAATGGGGACATTATCAGTGGCTATTAATGAGGATATTATCAGTGGCTATTAATGAGGACATTATCAGTGGGCTATTAATGGAGACATTATCAGTGGGCTATTAATGAGGACATTATCAGTGGGCTATTAATGGGGACATTATCAGTGGCTATTAATGGGGACATTATCAGTGGCTATTAATGGGGACATTATCAGTGGCTATTAATGAGGACATTATCAGTGGCTATTAATGGGGACATTATCAGTGGGCTATTAATGAGGACATTATCAGTGGCTATTAATGGGGACATTATCAGTGGGCTATTAATGGGGACATTATCAGTGGGCTATTAATGAGGACATTATCAGTGGCTATTAATGGGGACATTATCAGTGGGCTATTAATGGGGACATTATCAGTGGGCTATTAATGGGGACATTATCAGTGGGCTATTAATGAGGACATTATCAGTGGCTATTAATGGGGACATTATCAGTGGCTATTAATGGGGACATTATCAGTGGCTATTAATGGGGACATTATCAGTGGCTATTAATGGGGACATTATCAGTGGGCTATTAATGAGGACATTATCAGTGGCTATTAATGGGGACATTATCAGTGGCTATTAATGGGGACATTATCAGTGGCTATTAATGGGGATATTATCAGTGGCTATTAATGGGGACATTATCAGTGGGCTATTAATGAGGACATTATCAGTGGCTATTAATGGGGACATTATCAGTGGCTATTAATGGGGACATTATCAGTGGGCTATTAATGAGGACATTATCAGTGGGCTATTAATGGGGACATTATCAGTGGGCTATTAATGAGGACATTATCAGTGGCTATTAATGGGGACATTATCAGTGGGCTATTAATGGGGACATTATCAGTGGCTATTAATGGGGACATTATCAGTGGGCTATTAATGGGGACATTATCAGTGGCTATTAATGGGGACATTATCAGTGGCTATTAATGGGGACATTATCAGTGGGCTATTAATGAGGACATTATCAGTGGCTATTAATGGGGACATTATCAGTGGCTATTAATGGGGACATTATCAGTGGCTATTAATGGGGACATTATCAGTGGCTATTAATGGGGACAGTATCAATGTCTATTAATGGGGACATTATCAGTGGCTATTAATGAGGACATTATCAGTGGCTATTAATGAGGACATTATCAGTGGCTATTAATGAGGACATTATCAGTGGCTATTAATGGGGACATTATCAGTGGGCTATTAATGGGGACATTATCAGTGGGCTATTAATGGGGACATTATCAGTGGCTATTAATAAGGACATTATCAGTGGGCTATTAATGGGGACATTATCAGTGGGCTATTAATGGGGACATTATCAGTGGGCTATTAATGGGGACATTATCAGTGGGCTATTAATGGGGACATTATCAGTGGCTATTAATGGGGACATTATCAGTGGCTATTAATGAGGACATTATCAGTGGGCTATTAATGGGGACATTATCAGTGGCTATTAATGGGGACATTATCAGTGGGCTATTAATGGGGACATTATCAGTGGGCTATTAATGGGGACATTATCAGTGGGCTATTAATGGGGACATTATCAGTGGGCTATTAATGGGGACATTATAAGTGGCTATTAATGGGGACATTATCAGTGGCTATTAATGGGGACATTATCAGTGGGCTATTAATGGGGACATTATCAGTGGGCTATTAATGGGGACATTATCAGTGGGCTATTAATGAGGACATTATCAGTGGGCTATTAATGGGGACATTATCAGTGGCTATTAATGGGGACATTATCAGTGGGCTATTAATGGGGACATTATCAGTGGGCTATTAATGAGGACATTATCAGTGGCTATTAATGGGGACATTATCAGTGGGCTATTAATGGGGACATTATCAGTGGCTTTTAATGGGGACATTATCAGTGGCTATTAATGAGGATATTATCAGTGGCTATTAATGAGGATATTATCAGTGGCTATTAATGAGGACATTATCAGTGGCTATTAATGGGGACATTATCAGTGGCTATTAATGGGGACATTATCAGTGGGCTATTAATGGGGACATTATCAGTGGCTATTAATGGGGACATTATCAGTGGGCTATTAATGAGGACATTATCAGTGGCTATTAATGGGGATATTATCAGTGGGCTATTAATGGGGACATTATCAGTGGCTATTAATGGGGACATTATCAGTGGGCTATTAATGGGGACATTATCAGTGGCTATTAATGGGGACATTATCAGTGGCTATTAATGAGGACATTATCAGTGGGCTATTAATGGGGACATTATCAGTGGCTAGTAATGGGGACATTATCAGTGGCTATTAATGAGGACATTATCAGTGGGCTATTAATGGGGACATTATCAGTGGCTATTAATGGGGACATTATCAGTGGGCTATTAATGGGGACATTATCAGTGGCTATTAATGGGGATATTATCAGTGGCTATTAATGGGGACATTGTCAGTGGCTATTAATGTGGACATTATCAGTGGCTATTAATGGGGACATTATCAGTGGCTATTAATGAGGATATTATCAGTGGGCTATTAATGGGGACATTATCAGTGGCTATTAATTAGGACATTATCAGTGGCTATTAATGAGGACATTATCAGTGGCTATTAATGAGGACATTATCAGTGGCTATTAATGGGGATATTATCAGTGGCTATAATTGGGGACATTATCAGTGGCTATTAATGGGGACATTATCAGTGGCTATTAATGAGGATATTATCAGTGGGCTATTAATGGGGACATTATCAGTGGCTATTAAAGAGGATATTATCAGTGGGCTATTAATGGGGACATTATCAGTGGCTATTAATGAGGACATTATCAGTGGCTATTAATGAGGACATTATCAGTGGCTATTAATGGGGACATTATCAGTGGCTATTAATGAGGATATTATCAGTGGGCTATTAATGGGGACATTATCAGTGGCTATTAATGAGGACATTATCAGTGGCTATTAATGAGGACATTATCAGTGGCTATTAATGAGGACATTATCAGTGGCTATTAATGGGGATATTATCAGTGGCTATTAATGGGGACATTATCAGTGGCTATTAATGAGGACATTATTAGTGGCTATTAATGAGGACATTATCAGTGGCTATTAATAGGGATATTATCAGTGGCTATTAATGGGGACATTATCAGTGGCTATTAATGGGGACATTATCAGTGGCTATTAATGAGGACATTATCAGTGGCTATTAATGAGGACATTATCAGTGGCTATTAATGAGGACATTATCAGTGGGCTATTAATGAGAACATTATTAGTGGCTATTAATGGGGATATTATCAGTGGCTATTAATGAGGACATTATCAGTGGGCTATTAATGGGGACATTATCAGTGGGCTATTAATGGGGACATTATCAGTGGCTATTAATGAGGACATTATCAGTGGGCTATTAATGAGGACATTATCAGTGGGCTATTAATGAGGACATTATCAGTGGGCTATTAATGGGGACATTATCAGTGGCTATTAATGGGGACATTATCAGTGGCTATTAATGAGGACATTATCAGTGGCTATTAATGGGGACATTATCAGTGGCTATTAATGAGGACATTATCAGTGGGCTATAAATGGGGACATTATCAGTGGCTAGTAATGGGGACATTATCAGTGGCTATTAATGAGGACATTATCAGTGGGCTATTAATGGGGACATTATCAGTGGCTATTAATGAGGACATTATCAGTGGCTATTAATGGGGATATTATCAGTGGCTATTAATGGGGACATTATCAGTGGCTATTAATGGGGACATTATCAGTGGCTATTAATGAGGACATTATCAGTGGCTATTAATGAGGACATTATCAGTGGCTATTAATGAGGACATTATCAGTGGGCTATTAATGAGGACATTATTAGAGGCTATTAATGGGGATATTATCAGTGGCTATTAATGAGGACATTATCAGTGGGCTATTAATGGGGACATTATCAGTGGGCTATTAATGGGGACATTATCAGTGGCTATTAATGAGGACATTATCAGTGGGCTATTAATGAGGACATTATCAGTGGCTATTAATGGGGATATTATCAGTGGGCTATTAATGGGGACATTATCAGTGGCTATTAATGGGGACATTATCAGTGGGCTATTAATGGGGACATTATCAGTGGCTATTAATGGGGACATTATCAGTGGCTATTAATGAGGACATTATCAGTGGGCTATTAATGGGGACATTATCAGTGGCTAGTAATGGGGACATTATCAGTGGCTATTAATGGGGACATTATCAGTGGCTATTAATGAAGATATTATCAGTGGGCTATTAATGGGGACATTATCAGTGGCTATTAATGAGGATATTATCAGTGGGCTATTAATGGGGACATTATCAGTGGCTATTAATGAGGACATTATCAGTGGCTATTAATGAGGACATTATCAGTGGCTATTAATGGGGACATTATCAGTGGCTATTAATGAGGATATTATCAGTGGGCTATTAATGGGGACATTATCAGTGGCTATTAATGAGGACATTATCAGTGGCTATTAATGAGGACATTATCAGTGGCTATTAATGAGGACATTATCAGTGGCTATTAATGGGGATATTATCAGTGGCTATTAATGGGGACATTATCAGTGGCTATTAATGAGGACATTATTAGTGGCTATTAATGAGGACATTATCAGTGGCTATTAATGGGGATATTATCAGTGGCTATTAATGGGGACATTATCAGTGGCTATTAATGGGGACATTATCAGTGGCTATTAATGAGGACATTATCAGTGGCTATTAATGAGGACATTATCAGTGGCTATTAATGAGGACATTATCAGTGGGCTATTAATGAGGACATTATTAGTGGCTATTAATGGGGATATTATCAGTGGCTATTAATGAGGACATTATCAGTGGGCTATTAATGGGGACATTATCAGTGGGCTATTAATGGGGACATTATCAGTGGCTATTAATGAGGACATTATCAGTGGGCTATTAATGAGGACATTATCAGTGGGCTATTAATGAGGACATTATCAGTGGGCTATTAATGGGGACATTATCAGTGGCTATTAATGGGGACATTATCAGTGGCTATTAATGGGGATATTATCAGTGGTTATTAATGAGGATATTATCAGTGGGCTATTAATGAGGACATTATCAGTGGCTATTAATGAGGACATTATCAGTGGCTATTAATGAGGACATTATCAGTGGCTATTAATGGGGATATTATCAGTGGCTATTAATGGGGACATTATCAGTGGCTATTAATGAGGACATTATCAGTGTCTATTAATGAGGACATTATCAGTGGCTATTAATGGGGATATTATCAGTGGCTATTAATGGGGACATTATCAGTGGCTATTAATGGGGACATTATCAGTGGCTATTAATGAGGACATTATCAGTGGGCTATTAATGAGGACATTATCAGTGGGCTATTAATGGGGACATTATCAGTGGGCTATTAATGGGGACATTATCAGTGGCTATTAATGAGGACATTATCAGTGGCTATTAATGAGGACATTATCAGTGGGCTATTAATGAGGACATTATCAGTGGGCTATTAATGGGGACATTATCAGTGGCTATTAATGGGGACATTATCAGTGGCTATTAATGGGGACATTATCAGTGGCTATTAATGGGGACATTATCAGTGGCTATTAATGGGGACATTATCAGTGGGCTATTAATGAGGCTATTAATGAGGACATTATCAGTGGCTATTAATGAGGACATTATCAGTGGCTATTAATGGGGACATTATCAGTGGCTATTAATGGGGACATTATCAGTGGCTATTAATGGGGACATTATCAGTGGCTATTAATGAGGACATTATCAGTGGGCTATTAATGAGGACATTATCAGTGGGCTATTAATGGGGACATTATCAGTGGCTATTAATGAGGACATTATCAGTGGCTATTAATGAGGACATTATCAGTGGCTATTAATGGGGACATTATCAGTGGCTATTAATGGGGACATTATCAGTGGCTATTAATGGGGACATTATCAGTGGCTATTAATGGGGACATTATCAGTGGGCTATTAATGGGGACATTATCAGTGGGCTATTAATGGGGACATTATCAGTGGGCTATTAATGGAGACATTATCAGTGGGCTATTAATGAGGACATTATCAGTGGCTATTAATGGGGACATTATCAGTGGCTATTAATGAGGATATTATCAGTGGCTATTAATGGGGACATTATCAGTGGCTATTAATGAGGATATTATCAGTGGGCTATTAATGGGGACATTATCAGTGGGCTATTAATGAGGACATTATCAGTGGGCTATTAATGGGGACATTATCAGTGGCTATTAATGAGGACATTATCAGTGGCTATTAATGGGGACATTATCAGTGGGCTATTAATGAGGACATTATCAGTGGCTATTAATGAGGACATTATCAGTGGCTATTAATGAGGACATTATCAGTGGCTATTAATGGGGACATTATCAGTGGGCTATTAATGGGGACATTATCAGTGGGCTATTAATGGGGACATTATCAGTGGGCTATTAATGAGGATATTATCAGTGGGCTATTAATGGGGACATTATCAGTGGGCTATTAATGAGGACATTATCAGTGGGCTATTAATGAGGACATTATCAGTGGCTATTAATGAGGACATTATCAGTGGGCTATTAATGGGGACATTATCAGTGGCTATTAATGAGGACATTATCAGTGGGCTATTAATGAGGACATTATCAGTGGCTATTAATGGGGACCTTATCAGTGGCTATTAATGGGGACATTATCAGTGGGCTATTAATGGGGACATTATCAGTGGCTATTAATGAGGACATTATCAGTGGGCTATTAATGGGGACATTATCAGTGGGCTATTAATGGGGACATTATCAGTGGCTATTAATGGGGACATTATCAGTGGCTATTAATGGGGACATTATCAGTGGGCTATTAATGGGGACATTATCAGTGGGCTATTAATGAGGACATTATCAGTGGCTATTAATGGGGACATTATCAGTGGCTATTAATGAGGACATTATTAGTGGGCTATTAATGGGGACATTATCAGTGGGCTATTAATGGGGATATTATCAGTGGGCTATTAATGAGGACATTATCAGTGGGCTATTAATGGGGACAGTATCAGTGGCTATTAATGGGGACATTATCAGTGGCTATTAATGGGGACATTATCAGTGGCTATTAATGAGGACATTATCAGTGGCTATTAATTGCCGGGAGGTTTGGGACCCCAAGTCTTTGCAGCCACAACCAGGCCCTGTGGAGCAGCTGCTGTATCCAGGTCCCAGGGCTGGAGAGGAAATGAACTAAATGACAGCCAAGCAGAGCTAAAACAGAAAAGGAACTGAGGGAGAGCAGAACTAAAATACAGAGTGCAGGGCTACAGGACAGAGGATAAACATAAGCAAGAAAGCAGAAACCAAACTAAGGATAAATAATACAAGGCACAGGGTTAAGGGACACAAAAGGCTCATACAAAGGAACAAACATAACTACCCTAACACTAAAGATATCAAAGGTGAGATTTTGGTTCACCAAATTGGCAAATTATTTGTTAGCTTGCCAACCACGTCAAGGTACCCCACATTAGGCAAGTCCCTAAATAATACATAATATTAGCAAAGAATAAATAGAATCTAAGGGACATAAATGACATTGAACTTAAACACAGAGAAAATACCTGTAGACTGCTGCAAACGACTGAAAAGCAATGTGTGTGGTTTAAATAGAAAACTGACAGAGCAGAGGGATAGAGAGAGAACCTGGAATGGACCATAGGGACAGGCAGGGCAGGTATACAGGGAAGGATAGGTATACAGGGCAGGACAGGTACACAGGACAGGACAGGTATACAGGGCAAGGCAGGAATACAGGGCAAGGCAGGAATACTGGGCAAGGCAGGAATACAGGGCAAGGCAGGAATACAGGGCAAGACAGGAGTACTGGGCAAAGCAGGAATACAGGGCAAGACAGGAATACTGGGCAAGACAGGAATACAGAGCAAGGCAGGAATACAGGGCAAGGCAAGACAGGAGTACTGGGCAAAGCAGGAATACAGGGCAATGCAGGAATACAAGGCAAGACAGGAATACAGGGCAGGGCAGGAATACAAGGCAAGGCAGGAATACAAGGCAAGGCAGGAATACTGGGCAAGGCAGGAATACAGGGCAAGGCAAGACAGGAGTACTGGGCAAAGCAGGAATACAGGGCAGGGCAGGAATACAAGGCAAGGCAGGAATACAAGGCAAGGCAGGAATACAAGGCAAGGCAGGAATACTGGGCAAGGCAGGAATACAAGGCAAGGCAGGAATACTGGGCAAGGCAGGAATACTGGGCAAGGCAGGAAAACAGGGAAAGACAGGAATACAGGGCAGGGCAGGAATACAAGGCAAGGCAGGTATACAGGCAAGAAAGGAATAAGCAAAACTAATAAGAAAGCAAAGCAAGAAGGATACATAAAAGCCTGGATACAGCCTGTATACGTCTGCACAAGGGTGCATGGTTACACACACCATACAAGCCAGTAGACGTTCCCCCCCCCCCCACAAAAACCTTAAAGTGATACCACCACTGCAAGGGATTCTGGGTAGGCACATGCAAATAAAGTTAATGCTAATCACCTTACTTGCCTCTATATTTGCTGTAAACTTGGTACAACAAATGGCCATGGTATAAGACAGCCAATACACATACAGAGGTACAGATAACCATTCAAGGACAGCTGTTTGATTGTTAAAGCAATTTGTCAGCATGAGGTGAGTTACTGGCATTCTGCTTGGATGAGAATGAGCAAACTAAAACCAGTGTGAGGGTGAATCAGGGAATAAATAAAATGAAAGTAGCGTTCAAACATTATAAAGCTGAGGGATCAGCAGAGGCATCTGCAAAATATAAAGGTGCCAACAAAGACTTTAAATAAGCAATTAAATTTGCTAATTTTGAGAATGAAAAAATAATTGGTAAGGAGAGCAAAAGGAATCCCAAGAAAATAATTCGATAATATTGGGTCCTCGTTAGCTGAAGTGGGCGAGAGAAAACAGATATTTTAAATCATTTATTTTCTTCTGTTTTTACCAAGGAAGAACCAATGGAAAAGAACCTGCAAGCTACGAATACAGAACAGTCACAGCGAGCATGTGATTGGCGGAAACAAGAAAAAGTGTTAAAACAATTAATTGCTGTTAAGGTAGACAAAGTACCAGGACTGGATGGTATACATCCATGGGTACTTAAAGAGCTAAGCCAGGTGTCTATCCAGACCGTTTTTTTAAGGAATTATTTTACTTCAGGCATAGTTCCCACAGATTGGCGTAAAGGCTAGAAAAGAAAATGTTATGTCCACTAGGGAAACATCATCTTATAGGGATGTACGAATGTTTTACACACCGATGAGCCATAACAATATGACCACTGACTGGTGGCAAGCCGGCGGAGGCAGTGTGATGCTTTGGGCAATGTTGGAAAACCTTGGCTCCTGCCACTCATGTGTATGTTACTTTGACATGTACCACCTACCTAAGCATTGTTACAGACCATGTACACCCTTTCATGGTAACGGTATTCCCTGATTGGCCTCTTTCAGCAGGATAATGATCCCTGCCACAAAGCAAAAAAGGTTCAGGAATGGTTTGAGGAACACAACAATGAGTTCAAGGTGTTGACTTGGCCTCCAAATTCCCCAGATCTCAATCCAATCGATCATCTGTGGGATGTGCTGGACAAACAAGTCTGATCCATGGAGGCCCCACCTCGCAACTTACAGGACTTAAAGGATCTGCTGCTAACGTCTTGGTGCCAGATACCACAGCACATCTTCAGAGGTCTAGTGGAGTTCATGTCTCAACGGGTCAGGGATGTTTTGGCATCAAATGGGACCTACACAATATTAGGCAGGTGGTCATAATGTTATTGTTGATTGTTGTACATATGCACAAGGCCTATTCAAAGGGCTCTCTAATGATCTGTTCATTACCAGAACATTAAGGACAAGCGGCCACCCGCTAAGACTTGAGGACATTTTTTTTTTATGTCAGAACAACTAAATATTAGTATAGGCATTATTTTTGATTTGGTACTTTTTGATTGCCTTTGGAGTCAAGAAGGAATTTTTCCCCATTGAAAAGCAGAAATAAACTTGCTGAAATAATATCCAAAAAGGGTTGAACTTGATGGATGCAAGCCTTCTTTCAGCCTAAACTACTCTGTAACTATGAGAAGCACACACAATATAAGTCATAGTGGAGCAAAATGGTGAACAATACTAAACTTATTTGCCAATGTCTACCCAGAATCCTTTGCAGTGGACGTAGCACTGTAAGTTTTGGATTTCTGTGGGACAAGCCTTTCCGACTTGTCTGGTGTATGTAGATTTGTTTTTAATAACACCTCTGCAACCATTGGAAATGTTTACCCCAACTCTGTTCATATGCACCTCACTTTTAGTAAATAGCTCCCTGAGTCATGTATAGCATTTAACAGGGAGCCAACTCTTTGGACCTAAGATTTTTTAATTTTACAATTATAACATGTAACTTGCAGTCATTATTTTATACTTAATGTACTTGTGTAGTGTTGTCCTTTTTAATATGAAAACATAATACTGACTAAGCAATTGCCAGTGATTAATTCAGCAGTTTCTAAGATAGCGGGATCCGAAAATTACAGTCTGAAATGAATTGATTGTAAAGTTCTGGGAATAAAGTCTAGTGATATAATACACAGAACCTTTTTGACTTGAAGCAGGACTAAACCATCTATTATCTGTAATTAAAACTGCTTTTGAACCATGCTACTATGGAGATCCGGTCTTCTTATGGGAAGTCAAACATTGACTTCCAGGCGTTTCAGAGTTTGGTTCTCTGCGACCTGGCAGTGTTGATTGGTGTTCAGAGTCTATGACACCAAACCCACTTTCAGCCAAGGAAGAGATAGACAAGCATGACCTCGCCAGTCATTGGTGTGTGATGGACACTTGGAATGCACATATACCAAAAGAGCGATGGATGTAAGAGCGTCACTCTCTCCTGTCACGATTAATGCTATACAATCAGTGAACCATTTGTAAATAGGAAATGTATATTCATATGGAAAAGGATTAATTACACCTCATCTAGCAGATTATAAATATTTAAACAGACTACATTGAAAGACAACAGGACACAAGGAGACCCTATTGAGAATGTGCCTTGACATGGCGGGTAAGCTTAAATTTGATTTGGCCATATTATATAACCGAAACCTCTCATTTCTTGATGAGATATATCTGCAGGTGGCATATAGACACCGGGAAATAATAAGTACCAAATTATCCAAAATATAAGTTTTAAAGTCTTTATATTATTTTATAACATGCATGTTCTTTAACCGGAACAGTTTGGCAGTGTAAATAAAATGCTAGTCGTCACAGATCAAAGTGAGTTTCTTTAAATTTAATCTAATGGCACACACACACACAAAAAAAAAAATCAGTGTTTTTTTCCCTGAATCTCTGACACATGTGGAACAAAGTACTTATTTGCATACATAATAGTCATTGAGAGCAATCAAGAGAAGTACGTTGATGACAGTGGAACAAGTATATCATTAAACACTGCCACTGACTGGTCTTTTATCCCAACTTCATTTAATTCTATATCCTTAATTACTGGTATAGTTTGAGACAAAACATCTTGATTTTTAAAATGGCCTCTCTTCTTGATCTAAGCACAGTCACTCAGCTTAGTCACTTGTAAATAGTTTGAGAAAGGAAAAAAAAAAAGATCCTCCCAACAAATGACAAGCAGGTAATATTCCAACGGTATTTTATTTTTTGGCAGTTGACCAAAGAAATTAAGCAGCCTCCGTCAGTGATATGCCTTGTGCATTTTGCACTCACAAGGAGCACTAAATGACAGGAACCCTTAGGCATGCAGAGATTAGATCTGGAAATAGGTTTTATGAAGGTCCATAGAACATGGTCATGAACGAGGTTCTTGGATGCAGGAGTCCAATGAGTGAGATGTGGAGACACAGGTCCTGGTGCAAGTTAACTGTACATTACTGGATACAACATGGGTCCCTCTGAACATGGGTTTGGGGCCTGACACCTTCACAAAGTCCAATATATTTCCACACATGAATTACGTTGGTGCCTTTCCTACCTCCATTGGGTTTTGCTGTGCAATTTTAATTATTTCTGTGACCTGGGAATCCTGAGTCAACGTCCTTACCATGCACACAGATACATAGAGTGCTTTCCTACACTACTGCTCACAAGTAGCACTTCATGATAGGTACCCTGAGGGTTGATGAAGTGCTACTTGTGAGCCCCTAACATGTAACGTGTATCATTTAAAGGGTTCTGCTTAATTGCTTCGATCAACGACCAAAAAGAAAAATAGAATATCATTGGATTATTGAGTCGGGAGGTTTGCTGTTTTTTGAGAGTATTTCTTGTGATGTTATTGCAGTGTTGCGCCGTAGAGCCCTCCGAGGACTCAAGGGCCCAAACTGCTGAACATTATCTATCCACATATTGCTGACTCACGTTTTTTTTTTTTTTTACCACAATCTATATTGTTTTATTTCTCAAAACAGGAATTTTCCCATGGCATATTATCCTTAAAAAAAACTGAGGTAGTAAATAAATTGCTTCATTAATTTTGCTAAGTGTATTTTATTTTTATACTTTGGATACATGCTGCTACTTCACCTGTCCAGAGTAATCCTACATTTGCATGGTTCAGATATAGCCATAGATGCAGAATGTTCCTGTTTGGTCTGTAAATTCCTCAATGAAGTAAACAAGATCCCTGTGCAGTCCAACATAATTTGTTTTTCAGATCAGCATGCCTCAGCTTAAGCAAGAAAATACTTCAGCTATTTCTAGTTTCTACTTTTTTTACATGGTACAGAACTTATCTGAAAACATTTTTTGCATGATAGTTGTACCTTCCTTTTCAGGCTTTGCTTACTACCTGTTTGTTAATCCAGTTATGTTTTTCCTTTGTGTTCTACTTTTGTGCTGATCTCTAATGTATGTCACACTTACTGACCTAGAACCAATCATGCATATAGTCTTTTCCTTTTGACCCTTCCTTTTCACACCGTTGACCCATCTCACTACAGCAAAGTCTTACCATTGTCATGATCCAAACCCAATGGAGGCTGCCCATTAGTAAATACCAATGTTTAGGTTCTAGGTCGGCAAACTGCTCTTCCCATCTACCATTTTATTACAATTAGTGTGGAAGACAAAGTGAGGTCTATGGAAGTAACAGCAATGCTGGCATTTAAAAAAAAAAGTTTGCAAAATATGCAATTAATTTATTTAATCTGAGACAAGGGCATTTTATGAAACGTAAGGAAAAAAAATATCTTGTTTAATACGAATTTGCACTGATTTCCTTTGGGTATGATAGATAAATAGATGTATACAATACACTCGCCACTCAGTGTGTGAAAATTAAAATGAGCAAAAAGAACTGAGCAAAATACATCTCAGAAACTAAAGAGGCATCCGTCTTTAATTACCATGACTCCAAATGAACTTGAATTATTCTGGAAAAAAGGAGAAAATAAACAAGAACAAAATATTGAAAAAAATAATAATTAGCTGTAATTACTCTGGCTTGACAAAGAGTATCAGACAATAAAAGGAAAATAAAGATTATGTTGTTTAATATCATCAATCTAGGTTTATAAAGCAGCATATGTTGCTTTTATAAATAATTGAAATGTGTTCTTTAACTTTGGCAATTCTGTACTTAATACAGAATTTCAAGGACATTTATAACTTCTAGTGTTTAACATTCTCTTCTTTTTTTCCAAGTGGTTTAACATGTGGCAACAATGAATATCAAGGAAAGAGAAATCCATCTCTTGCCTGCTTAGCGGAACATTATTCCAATTCAAACTCTAAGAGAGATCAAAGAGAAATCCACTTACTAGATCGTCACTCATAAAGATAATTATTTTTTATATGTATTTTTTAATTTATATTCCCAGATAAAAAAAAAAAAGACCCTGCTCCCATCATCTTGTACCCTTTTGCCTTCACCAAGTATCACTTTGCGTAGCTTTTTGAATAAAAAAAAATAAAACATTGGTGATGTTTTAAATATTGGCTACACTCTGAATTTACATGATTCATCAAGTTCAATGCTTTTCCTATTCCTTGTTTGTGGCTCTGATCCAAAAGAAGGCACCCCCCCCCCCCCTTATTTAAGAAGCTTTCAATGGGGAAAAAATCCTTCTTGACTCCAAATGTCAATAATAATTTCTCCTAAATAAATGTGTGCAGGCTCATCGAGGCTGTATACAGGCATTCCAGTATCCTTCTTGCTTTGCTTTCTTGTTCATTAGTTATGCTCTTTCCTGTCTACATGTTGCCCTGTCTTGTATTCCAGCCCTCAATCGCCAGACTGACTTTGTTGTCTATTCACTTAAATCTCCCTGTGGCCTTGGTTATGTGGGTGAGACCACTCAACCCCTCACGGTCAGGAAACACGAACATAAAAGTACCATTAGGACCCACAGTTTGAAATCTACGGTGACCAGGCTCTTCCTGGACAATGCCCATACTGTTTGTCAACTGAGATACATGGGCATTGAAAAGATCAATAGCCTAGTAGAAGATTGTTCACGGGAGACTTATTTAAAGCGTAGAGAAATGTTCTGGGTCTACCTACTTCACTCTCTGTCACCTAAGGGGTTAAATGAGGAGAGGGACCTTATGGTCCATGTTTGAACTACGGTATGACTCACTCTGTTCCTCTAATATCATCCTTTATCCCACCAATCTACAGATATTTTGTTGAGACCAAGTCAAACAGGTAGGACTATGTTGACTCCACTTGGGTATAGTTGGATTAATTATTTCCTTTATATATGACGTTTTGTATTTTTATATGCTTGTTTTTGTTTATAGCATTAGAATGTCTTATGTGAATTTACTCCATCAAAAAGAAATGGATGGATTGGATGTGATGAATAGACTTAATTACTGTTGACTGACATTTTGTAATATATGTGTATATGTTTGTTTAAACTGCATCCCATCATGTGATTGACGGCACCTTTAATAGTATTGGCCCTCTTTTGGGCCCCTGTTATGTTACTAGACCTGGCCATTGGGACCTATGACCATATAAGATTTGTCTGATAACTACCATGGTGCAATTGCAATACTGTATCTTTAAGTCTTGTGTAAATGTATATACATTGTTTATGAGTGATATTGCATTCTATACCAGTGCTGTTTACTCCATGGATCTAACGTTTATTTATTTTTTGTAATGTATTGTGGCATTATTGTGCTTAAATGCGTATTGAAAAAAGCATGCGCTTGTGCCGTTCCGAATGTGTGACCTCATGATGCTATGGCGATGGCGACCGCCATAGTGCGAAATGGGACAGCTGATTTAATTTTGCTTGTCAGTCACAGGTATTTAAGTTACTTTGGATCCTGATATTGTTTTGGACTCCCCCTGAGAAAGGCTTTCAGCCGAAACATCGGGGCTTATGACACCTGTAAGTGTTCGCTTAACTTTGTTAGTTTATACTAGAGCATAAATATTTAGCATGTTATTGCATACTTGTAAATACTTGTGTACACTGTTTGTTTGTTAATTTTTATATACTGGCCCATTTGACATTTAACATACAGACTAATAATTCTAAACAAAAGTTATTTTTGCAATTCATGTGGTGTCAGTTTAGTATTGTGCCTGTGAGGATGGGCCTGGAGTGTGGCAGGATATTATAAGTTGATAATTATATTTTACTCAGTGTGTGTGCTACCATTTACTCTATTTGTTTATCCCAGCCCTGCCTTGTATCCCAGCCTGCGTTGGATTAAAGCCCTGCCCTGGAATCCTGTTATGTTTTCCTTTATGCCTGTCATTATGCTTGATTCCATGTAGACTCTGATACCATCTGCCTTGTCTGTTTACTTCTATATAAACCACACCCATTTCTGTTCAGTCCTTTGCAGCTACTACAGGTATTTTGTTTAAATGCAATGTTAATATTTTGATCCTGTCTTAGTTGGTGGCTTGCATGTGGGGTACTTTGATGTGGTTTGCAAGCTAACATCTAATTGGCCAATAGGTGAACTCAATTCTCACCATTTTACCATCTTTAGTGTTATGCTAGTTTCTGTGTTTATGTTGGTTCCTTTGTATGTTTCTCTTGTGTTTCTTAACCCTGTGCTTTGTCTTGTTTATCCTCATTTTGGTTTATGCTTTATCTTGCTTAGTTTTTGCCTCTGTTCTGTATCCCTGCACTCTGCATTTCAATTCTGTTCTCACTCAGTTTTCTGTTTTTTCTCTTCTTGGCTGTTATTTAGTTTGTTTGTGCCCTAGCTTTATAATCTGGATACAGCAGCTGCTTACACTGGGTCCCAGTATGTATCTGCACAAAACCTGGAGCCCCAAGCTACCAGATAAGTGCAGTTGCCCAGCATCGGGCACTGTGTCTTCACCCCTGCATCTTGGGCGCTCATGGTCCCATACCATCCTGGACTCCGTGCATTACAATACCACTTATGGTGAGCTTAGTAAGAGGAGGAACATTGACAAACTATGTTTTTATGTAGGATAGCTAGTAGGGTGTTCGAGGTAGAATGAGCGCTTCCTTGGAAAGAGTTTATGAAAATGTCAAATTAGCTGAACAGTGAGAGGACAATAATAAACTATATAGTGTCAAGTTTTCTGAGATTAGTTGTTTAGATGCATAACTATGACCCCTTTAGTCTGAGTGTGACTTTATCAATTTCTGTGTTATTCAGTATTCCAAATGAGGATCTAAGCAAGTTTGAATGATAGTTTATCGATAAGGGGACCGAAGGAGAGGTTGGGATTTTTCCACATTTCAATTAATTTAAACAGTTCAAGATTTGCCCCAAACAACATAGATGCAGTTTTGTCTACATTTAAAGGTATTTTATTGCTAGTGACACTTTTCAAACTTTGAAAACTATTCATGTAGAACATTTTCCATGTTTTAGAAGCTTGGCAAACATTAGTCACTAGTTTACAGGTTCAAGAACCTATAAATGACTCACTTTAATGAGTACATGAGTCTCAAATAGGGCTTATGAAGATATTTTGTGGTTCAAAAGTGTGTACTCAATAGTTTAAGCTTAAATCAACTTCTGCATAAAGGATTGTCTGGGATTTAGAGGTGGATTCTTGAAGTTTGCTTCATATTAATATGTATTAGTCAGTCTGTAGCAAACGTATATTGTAGCAGATTTTCAGTTATAACTCTATTCACAGCCCAGTAGCTAAATGCCAGCTGAGTTCTTTATCAACCACTAAATTGATAAGACAAAGGTTCAGTAGTGAAACTTCCTCTGAGCTTATTTGTACCAGCAAGGTCCCAACAAATACATTGTGTTTGCAACACTGTGATTTCCCATCTGCAAACCTTATTTTTCAAAGAATGTATCAGTCTCTTAAGTCTTTTTGAAAAGTGTTGATTTGTAAGGTTATCAGGGCATGACTGTATCCAGAATTTGACTCCACATAACGAGAAGAAGAAAAAAAAAAAAGGCTTTTCAAATAACAAAGAAGAATGAGCCAGACAATAAATCATGCATTTTATGTAAGGGTAGCTGGAATAATTGGTGTAATGTTTTTCCTTAGAGTGACCTCAATTTCCATAATTTAATGTGTCAATCTTTGGGTGTAGAATACTAATTTATGGACTAAGGGAAGCATGCGGGATGCATTTCTTCTGAATAACTTTTTCGAATCTTGAGCTAATTATATCGGAAGCCCTGATATCAAACCTGAATTGGTTTTAAGACGATAGAATCTTGGAATGGTTCTCTGTGGTGATTATGTATAAACATTCCTGCACACAACAGTGCCTGCAAGTTTTTATTTTTAAAGCCCAGTAGCCATTTGCTATGTGTAGAGGAGGGGGGGGGGGGTCATGATTTTTTTACATTGCAACACTTTTGTGTGCGGGAATGAAACCTCCACCAAACAGCATTTGGTGGACTTCTCCAATTTTTTTCAGGCACGTATCAGTGCCTTGCAAAAAAATGTAAAAAAAGAAACAGATTAAAACAATGTCAGAGTATATAAATATACGTGCTGTAATGCCAATGTTCCTTTAAACAAAAAACATGTATAAGGAGAAAAGAAAAAAATCTCATAGTGTAGCAATGTCTAAGCAAATGGAGATAAGTGCAGTGAATCTCTTGTACTCACATGATTGGTACCTTAGTACATGCTGTACCTAAGTGTTTCCCAAACCAGTCCTCAAGGGTGTTTTTTTTTTTTAAATCACCTTAGACACAACTGGATAACCCCTACATCCTGGACTGTTGGGTGAGCCTTGAGGACTGGTTTGTTAAACTATGCTCGCCCTTAATATATATTAATTAATTATTTGGAAAAGCAGTGAATCCTGACAATAGAGATTCCAAGACACTAGGATATACACATGGAGACATGCATACATTATAGCTGAAATCAATGAACCATCTTTATTAAAAATAGTATCCTGCTTTAAAAAAAAATCCAGATATCTGCTTTCCACATCACAAAAAATGTCTAGGATACAAAGAAAAAAACTGAACTCGACTATGCAATGTGTTTCACCACCAAATGGCTTTATCCAGGTGTTTCGGTACAGGGTTATTTCTATACTGGTTATGTCAGTTTTCAGAGTGCTGGAGCAACCAAGGAGTATGGGGCTGGTGCGAGTTTGTTGGGTGTTCGCAATGTAGGTTGGTGCACAAATTGATAGTGTCACTATAAGGCTCTAGCCCTGTGTACCTCCATTGCAGATAACCCCAACTGTATTACTTTACACACACACAATGTAAAGGATAACATAGGTCAGGTCCATAGTTCAGGTGCATTTTGATTTGATAGGCAAGAAGGTCAGGTTCCGTTAGAAAATATGTGGGTGCCTCTTTATCCCTCCGTTGAAACGATTTTGCTGACTGGAGCAGACATTTCCACAAAACCAAGAGAGCTAGAGCCTTTAATCTCAATGTGCTGTAGAGTTTATAAAAAATTAAAACACTGGAATGTATTTCTATTGCTTTCTGAATGTCGAGGGAATGTTATCTATCCTCACGCACAAAGAGAATCCACTCACACCTTGTAATGTGCAATAACGGAACGGCTAATGTAAAATCATTTGCTTGTGGCATTTAATAAAATATGCAAATTCATTAAATTATTTGAAATAGTGAAATGGAAAAGACATTCATGTTAAGAATTTCTATTCAATTTACTCTCTCCAAACCTTTCTTCCCCTCCTGTTTAATTAACTAGTGTAATACTAGTTCTTGCTTTTTTTTTTTTTTTTTTTACTTTTCCGAGTTGGGATCTGTTTAAAATGTACTGAGGTTCTCTTACAGAACAGAAAATGCGTCCAAGGTTCCAAGGTTCTTTACCTAAGTCTGGAATGTTTTTTTGATTTTTTTATTCTGATTTTCCATTGTTTTCTATGCCAGTTGTATTTTAGCTGATCAGTGTATTAAATATTGTATACATTCAAAAATACATTAGGCATATTACAATAAAGCCTCCTGAGATGGAAGTATGTGCTAATATTTAAATATAGGCAGTGCTGGCAGGTGTACTAAGTGATAAATAGACACATATTGATACGGCTGATCCAGCTTTTCCTTGACCTTGAAGTGTGGCATCATGAAATAAGGCATAGGAAGTGTCCATACAATGTTACCAGTGACCCTGACAAGGTCTGTGAAGGTCCATAATACATCATTACGTTGTCCGTCACAGACCACATTAAAAGTCCACCATCAACAATTCTGGCGAAACGCGTCTGGTTATTTACCTCAGTATTACCACATTGCAACATAACTTTACTTTAGATTAAGTATATTAACAGATTCCATCAGCCAACGCATCACCGAAATGTCCTTGTATCTACACATTTCTTTCCTTTTTATTGCATTTAGTGGCTCCCCCCAACTTCTAATTGTGCTACAATGCCACCTTGCTGGTGGGTTTGAGAGGTATACAATAATAATAATAATAAAGTGTTTAACCAGCAATGGTACATTCAGATATGCTCTGGTATCAAAGTACATGCTGGAGATGTTACTTTTGTCCTACATCCATTGGATTGTATTACCCAAAATCCAGGGGTTGTTACTATTACCAAATTGAATGGTACTAATTTTATCTGCCTCAAAAGGATGTAGAATAAAATACACAGAAAATAACCCAAACTTCTAGTTGAGTAAAAATGAAAATAGTGCACCTTGTATCCAAACGTCTGGTCCCTTGACGCAGTCGGAGTTATCCACGTGGCAAAGGCTTAATCTAAAGAAATTAAAACTAGGAAAACTGCAACAACTTGATGCGGGTACCAATAAAACTTAAACTTATAATTCATATCTAGTAAAAAGCAGCATGTCATAAAAAAAACATGAATGAACATACAAAAAGTGAGAGGCTGACTAGCTTGACGCGTTTTGTGCCCGTGAGCACAAGTTTTATTGGTACCCGCTTCAAGTTGTTGCAGTTTTTCTATTTTTGTGATTTTCAGCAGGATGTAGGGCTGTGTCAACCCTGCCAGGAGTTGAACCTGTGACACCAAGGGGTTGAGAAGATCCGACCGATGATGCATTGATGATAGCCCACTAAGCTACGGGTGATCATTTTGCCTTGTGAACACACAGGAGCGTATATATTTTCATCTCCCCTTGTGTGTTCCAGAAATTATAACTAACAAAATGTGCAGCTTTTATTTTATTCTAGAAAGAGTGACAGAAATATAAATTATTTGTATGGAAATGCAATGCATCTTGCTGCTTAGGTCCAGAGAGTAAGTACTTCTAAATAGCAAAGCCAGATTTAACTGTCATCTGTTTCAGCATGACTCTCACTGCATTGAAGCTCTGTTATTATCTGGAATTGGATATATCCCACTGACTAATGGAAATTCAGCACACAATGAAATGCTCTAGGCTTTCAAGATGCTAAGGAAATATTTGTTTCTCTTGCCGGACTAACTTATAAATACACTGTGTATATTGTGGGTTTTTTTTTCCGAGGTCACGGCGTGCAAATGGTGGAGCGACTACAGATTCCAAGGCGATTGGAATGATTTACTAGGTAGAAGATTGTCTGACATATGTTTAACATTGTTTCTTCTATTCTGAATATATAACAGCAGACTGGAAGAGCACATAGTGATGAGGGATTGTTGTCATTTTTTTTTTTTTTTTTAAAGTAAAAGCAGACTGTGGACATGAAGCAGAGCTAGAAAAGAGGAGAATTCCATATATGTGTTATTGTGCCCTGAGGAAAAAATAATGGAATAATAATAATGCAAATAATAATAATAATAATAATAATAATAATAAAATGCTTGACATCGAAAGGTAAATTCAGATATTCTTTGGTTTTCATCTACATCCTGGAGATGTTACTTTTGTCCAACATCCAGGGGAACTTACTTTGACATTATTTAACCCCTTAGTGACAAGACATATTTTCACCTTGACTTTCCCTTGGTGACAATGGCTGTTTTGACATTTCTGGGGTGTTTGTGTTTAGCTGTAATTTTTTTCTTTCTCACATACAGTACCCACACAAATTATATGTTGTTTTTATCATCATAAGAAGGGCTTTCATTAGATACCATTATGTTCATCATATCTTATAATTGACTACAAAAAAAATCATAAAATATGATGAAAAATTTAAAAAACCCCACTTTTTCTAACTTTGACCTAAAATATAATTTACACAAATAAAATCATTAAAAAAGACCCCGTCTAAATAGTTTCTAAATGTTCTCCCGAGTTCAAAAATATGCATGTTTCCATATTTTTCGGTATTTTTTTGCGAGTTATGGGGCAAAAAACAAAAATAGTGTTTTTTGTTTTTTTCCTATGTTGATCTTTTGACCCGAACCCAAAATTTAACCCTAACACTAAATTTAACCCCAACTCTAATCCTTATTATATCCATTAATATTTTTTAACTTTAATTTAATTTTAACCCTATCCCTTATGCTAAAAAATATTTAATGTTAACCCTATAGGCTAATATAGCTAAATAACCAGTTTTTAATTAATTAAATATGTATTTTAAATATTTTCCATTGCAGTGCTACTAAACTACCACTAGGGGCAGTCAAGTAGCATATTCAGAGCGACGGAAGTGAAGTTACTTTCACTTCCGAAGCTCAGACCGGCAGAGGGCTTAGCCATATTGACAGAGCAGCATGCTCCGTCAATAAGACTCGCCACGATCGCTCCGTGGGGCGATCGTGGGGGTCCCAAAATAGAAATTTCGGTGCTGGCTATTGCCTCGATGTCGAGGCAATAGACCAGCACTGTTAAAGCGGTTTTGATCGCGAAAACCGCTTCATTCACCGCAGGACGTGCCAGGCACGTCCTTTGTCGTTAAGGGAGTTTCTCCAAGGACGTGCCTGGCACGTCCTTTGTCGTCAAGGGGTTAAATTCAATACATTTTTATTTATTGAATAAATGAATCCAATGGGAGCTTGACCACAGTGCAAAGATGTAGAAGACCCAAGAAATGTAGATGTGGTGATCTTCCATGCTTGGTGTTTTCTGCCACAAATCCCTCCTCTCCCCAAGTGGTAGACATCCTTCATATAACTATTAGTGAAATAATTACCAATTACCAATAATTACCAATTTTACTATTTTTCTGACTACAATGGCCCCAGCATTGCACAGTGAACTTTTTTTTGCACTCAGTGGGGGATTATTTATAAACCAGTCACACATGCAGGTAGCTTCTTGAAGAGACTCCTGACAAATGTAAGGAATCTAAACTGCGTATGCGTCGAACTCATGCTCTCAGGCCGCTCCTGAGCTCTGTGTAATGCATGGATAAATAACCTTTGTTTGGCAGAGATACGATTCCTGCAGACACAAAAGTGTTGGAAGGTACAAAGAAGGCACAAACGGTAAATATTTGTACGTAATCCCCAGTGCCTTGACTGGTCAAGGGAAATTATTTTGCATGTATAATAATAATAATAATATATTATAATAATGAGCAATGGTTTGAGTGAGTGAGCACTAAAAACCCATATACATATATCTCTTTTAGCTTACCAGCCAAACACATGGGACAAGCTTAACCAAGCATGGAATAGGTTTAATAGCCTATTTAATAATGCCAGGTTAATTGGATCCAATATATTTTTCTGCTCACTTCTACTATTATAGAGATAATAGTAATCAAGGGGCCTCCATCTGTCTTTTTGTCTCTATAATGGCACAATCAAGTATTCAAGTGGAATTAAATAATATTTTACAAAAACAAAGAAAGAAAAACACCGCGCCAAATAGTGACGGTAAAAGCAGCAACAAAATCTACCAGTGTTTCACTCTGAAAAAGTGCGCTTACACCAAACACTTAATACATAAAAAATAAGTGGATTACCCTAAATGATGAGGTAATACGCTTGATGTATATGTGGAGGGAAAAATAAACAAATCCTAATGTCCAAAGAAGTTCCAGCACTGAGGAGGAAGAGACCTGCTGGAACTTCTTTGGACATTAGGATTTGAACTATTGGACATCTGCCTACTGGATCCTGTGTATTTTAATGTAAGAGTTTTTATGCTATGTTGTAATAAATTATTCATTGATACTTAAGGTCTCTCCTTCTGCTCTCCTACCACTTCCGATATACCTCCTGGGAAGTCTTTGGAACATTTACCCAGCGTGGGCTCCCTTGATGTTTTGAATACTGAGCAGAACTCTGCTCAGGAATATGTGAGTGTATCCATGTTTTTTCTTCACATTTCCAAGTTTAAGATAACATACTACACTATATTATTTTTTTGGTTTATTTTTGCCCTCCACATATACATCAAGCGTATTACCTCATCATTTAAAATAATATTTTAGCTTTTGTAATAGAGCCACCATTTAAAAAAAAAAAAATCCCTCCTTCATGGTGTAAATACACTTATATCTTTAAATATGAACATGGTTTTACTAAACTAAGCTTTGCCTCTCAGCAGCGACAGAGCTGATCTTGCTCAGACAATCAAAGCATCAGCTCGTCACTCATCCTGACTGTACTTTACTGACATAAAATCACTAGAAAGACCTAGGTGTGGTCCTTTCTATTGACTACATATAATAATGAAGCTTTCACTGTAATTGTAATGAGTGACAGTGATGGACCGGGATCAGCCTCTGTGTAGTGAAGAGAAGCATGGATACTGAAGATCAGGGGATAAAATGGCTTGATAACTAATAAAAAATACATTCCATTATTAATTGCATACTAGGGAAACCTTAATATTCAAGTGTGCTTCTACAAAAGAAACAGAGCTGAAAAAGTTAAAATGTGCACCTAATAATGGTTTGGCTATTATTGGTGAGCGTCTCTTACATTCCTTTTGTTTTTTTGTTGTTTTTGTTTTATGTTGACATTAACATTACACTTGATAAGTGTTCATTGCCATGTCTACAGTGGCATTTTATATATCTTTGATGGAAAACTATCTTGACATAATACAAAAAAACAGAAACAGCTTTGCCCATAAAAATTTAAAATTTTACAAAAATTAGATATATCCGTTCCTATCGACATCCAGTACTTTTTTTTCTCTAAAATCATTGCAGGTATCAATACAAACTTAACACATTCTTTGAAATAGCGAAATATTCACTGAGCATAAAGGAAATTGTAGCAATGATTATAACTACTGATAGCATTGATAGGCCTGTATGCATTTTGTTTCTAAAAGAGCATACAACTGTTGTTTGAACATATATTGATTGTTTGAGTCTTTTTTGGTGTTTAAGATCCATAGCTCCTTTTTTCAATCTTAAGGGTGTCTCTGTGTTATCTTGAAAGTTTGTATTTTAAATCCCACATAAAGATCTTTGTATTGATCTTGTACACTTATACATATGCCAATAATATCCTAAAAATCAATTTTGTAGCCTGTCTCTGAACCCATTCCAATTCAATTGAATCCCTTTTTGTGCTAGTCCCCAAAAATGCACTAAATTCCAAATAAGACTGTGTTCTAATCTTGCGCATATAATTCCCTTTTAGTCCATGACAGCAACACACTTGCCTTTGCAGCAGACTGAGATTGCACACAGCTGCACAATCTAATATCAACAAGTATGCCCAAGTCTTTCTCCAATAGGGATTTCCTCAAAAAACAACCTTTAGAGCTTAATCACCATTATCTATATTGAGATGTGCCTGCCAACTAACTGCCCATTCCCCAATTGTGACTAAATCCCTTTTGCAGAGCACATCCTGCTTTGAGTTTATTCGCCTTACATAATTGTGTGCCATCAGTAAAAATTGAAACACTGGTTTCATCCAGGTAATTGAAAACTACATATAAAAGGACAGAAGCTAAAGACCCATGTGCAGCTGGAAAATGTGTATTTTACCCTTGTAAAAATGTGGTCATCTGAACAATTGGCCAGATTTCAACACTCTATGATCTGTCTTTTAAACTTCCTATCCAAGTACAAATAAATTTTCTAATTCAACATATATTAATTTATACAGTAACCTGAAATTGCAATTCTTTGCAGAATTCAGGTAGACTACATCTTACAATATCTTAGTCCATAATGAAATGTACCATTTCAAAGAAAGCAAGCAAGCTATTTTGACAGGACATTACTCACATTGCCTCTCTTACCATTCATTGACTTAGGAACCATCGTGTTAGGGATGCCCACTGGTAACTTACCCATCATAGAAAAGGCTCAACAGAAAGGTTGGAGTTCGGAGGCCACAGTATTTATTTATAAACACAATAACCAAGTATGATCCCATAATAAACATTATCAACCTATAATAACATATTTAATACTTAAAACCACATCCTTAATATGATCATAATATTAACATAGTATTTGCATATTCAGACTACCCTTGTTGAGATCATGTGAGAACTGGCCCCAGGCGCAATAGTACCAGCGTATTCCTGAATATCAGGTGAGCTGAGGTGAATAGCAGGTGAGTTGAAGTGAATAGCAGGTGAGTTGAGGTGAGATGAACATTTTATCTCACAAATTCATCTATACATTGTGCAGTAACAAACATGATGAGTTCACTTAACTCACATCTCAACTCACCTGCTACTCACTTCAACTCTCCTGCTACTCACCTCAACTCTCCTGCTACTCACCTCAACTCTCCTGCTACTCACCTCAACTCACCTGCTACTCAACTCACCCTTTAGTGATTAGCGCCATGAGTCAAATTCTGCAATCTTCCCCATTGAAAGTAATGGGAGGAGAAATGATCAAACCTATTTTTGAGACTAGGCAAATTCAGCACCTGAGTTTGACTTAGCCTTAAAACTAGGTTCAATCATTTTGCTTTAATAATTACTTTCAATAGGGAAGATTCATACCTGTTTTTTCCCCCCTAAGTCAATCTCAGCTGCCTAATTTGAATTAAGTTTCAATCCACTAAAAGGTGAGTTGAGGTGTGATGTGTTGAGGTGAGATGTGATGAGTTGAGGTGAGATGTGATGAGTTGAGGTGAGATGACCATATCTTTTCACCATTTTAACTATATATTGTGCAGGGACAAAACTGGTGAGTTTACCCCATCAAGCAAGCGCACCAGGATTGTCCCTGCACAATGTATACCTAAATTGGTTAGATTAAATATTTACAACACCTCATCTCACCTAAAGTCTCAAAATGAAACTCGACCTCCAAAGTTGAATAGTAGGGAATAGACCTGTAAGACTTTGGTTTGCATGCTCACACGAACCCGTGCCTGTAATTCTGAAGCAAACATGTATTCTGCCAGCTATCTCTCAGTCTAACCCCATTCTATACTTGTCATTCATCTTCCATGAGCTAAGCTCTCTGAGTGATTCATGGAACGTAAGGGATTTCTGTTTGAGCACAACAATGTTACATTTCACATTTGAGCAGCTTCCGTCAGCTCGGAAATGGCTGCTGACTATGTCATTTTCTAAATGCAAAATCTGTTAAGAGGTAAAATGGAAGAAGGAAGGAAGGTGATGGCCAATGTGGAGAGGGAATGATATATTTGGCAGCCCAATGAAATGCCTGACTGCTGCTAAGACATAACGCTCCCAGCCATGGATTTTCAATACACGTTATAATATGTTGCAGTATTTGTCTACCTTGGATAACTTAATACAATTAAAAATAATATAAACATTTTACAACTATTAATGAACTGGGCCTGTGCTGCAGATTTTACCACTTGTTGAAAAACATTCTTATTTTTTGTTAAGGTATTACAGATATTGTAGGTTGTAAATAAAGCACACTTATTTTTTTCCCAGTGTCTTTTAACCCCTTAGTGACATGACCTTTTGACTTTGTCTTTCCCTTGGCGACAAGGGCTGTTTTGACATTTCTGGGGTGTTTGTGTTTAGCTGTCATATTCTTCTTTCTCACATATTGTAACCACACAAATTATTTTATTTATAATTCCTAAATTTTGTCACGAGCTTAGAAATATGATTGTTTCCATGTTTTTCTTGTTTTTTTTTTCCTGCGAGTTATAGGGCAATAACCAAGAATAGTGTTTTTTGTTTTATAAACATTTTCACACTTTTGACCCCAACCCTTAACCCTAAATGTATCCCTAACCCTAAATGTAACCCTTACTCTAACCCTTATGCTAACCCTGAATGTATTCTGATTTTAATTTAATTGTAACCCTATTCCTTATGCTAAACCTAATTTAATTGTAACCATAATCATTATTCTTACCCTAGATTTTAGCTACTTAAGTCTTTTGTTTTCATTGCAATGTAGCATCAGAGTGATGGAAGTGAATTTTTTTTTTTTTTTCACTTCTGACGCTCTACAAATTATAGCTTGTGAATTGCTCTGTGGAGTGATCGTGGGTTCCCCAGAAGAAATATGTTGGTGCTGCCTAATGCCTGGAAGTTGTAAGTCTTTGATTTTGGCAAGGAGGTCTGGGGTGTCTTTCAAGCTGGACGGTAGAGCAATAGCGGTGTCTTTAAGATGCCAATCCAACCACTTGGCAATGGGTTCCAAGAGACTACCACGGGCGGATACAATAGGGCGGCCAGGAGTGCGTTAGGAGTCCTTATGAATTTTAGGGTGTGTATATAGTGCCGGGCATACGGGTTTGGACTCGTACAAAAAATTGTACGTGGTCTGGTCTATAAAATTAGACGACAGGGCTTGATCTAGTAGATGTATGATTTGATCGGCAATCTTCTGCGTGGGGTCACCAGGTAGCTCAGTATATGTGTCATTGACTGATAGTTGTTGAAGAATTTCTGCACTGTAAGCTGTATAGTTTTGAATGACAATACCTCCGCCTTTGTCAGCAGGACGTATAGTTATGCTGGGGTCCTTCGATAGTGCTTGTAGGGCTTTAGTTTCCAAACAGGATAAATGACACTGTATTGGTTCAGTGAAAAGCGCTTGTTTAACCTCTGCGTTGACCATCTGTATGAATGATTTCAGCGTGGTGTTCGAAATGTGTGGGTCAAAACTATTTTTAAGTTTAAAAGGGTTTGGAACCTGGTGGTCACTGTCTTTGAAAAATTGTTTCAAATGTATGTTTCTGAAGAATTTATACAAATCAACTTCTTGTTCAAAAGAATTAGGTAGGATGGTTGGGACAAACGACAAGCCTTTCGATAATAGACCGCACTCAGATGGTGTGAGGGTACGGGAAGACAGATTAAATATAGGTATTAGGTTTTTCTTATCGATGGTTTGCCCCTTCAGGTGAAAAAAGGCCGCCTTTCTGTCCCCTTCGGACATGGGACCTGCTTTTCGGTCTGTCTGACGTGTTTGTACACTTTGGGAGGCTGGGACAGAGGACTCCCAAGTTTGTTCTAAAAAACCTTGTGTTGAATATGAAGTGTCTTGTTGTGGGTCAGGGCCAGTGTCATAGAAACATAGAAACATAGAATGTGTCGGCAGATAAGAACCATTCGGTCCATCTAGTCTGCCCAATTTTTTTTTTTTTTTTAGTACTTTTATTAGTCCCCCGTTCCCGGTCTTATAGCTAGGATAGCCTTGTGTCTATCCCACGCATGCTTAAAATCCTTGACTGTGTTTACCTCTACCACTTCTGCTGGCAGGCTATTCCATACATCCACTACCCTCTCAGTAAAGTAATACTTCCTGATATTACTTTTAAATCGTTGCCCCTCTAATTTAAGACTATGTCCTCTAGTTGTGGTAGTTTTTCTTCTTTTAAATATACTCTCTTCCTTTACTGTGTTGATTCCCTTTATGTATTTAAATGTTTCTATCATATCCCCCCTGTTACGTCTTTCCTCCAAGCTATACATGTTAAGATGCTTTAACCTTTCCTGGTAAGTTTTATCCTTCAACCCATGAACCAGTTTAGTAGCCATTCTCTGAACTCTCTCCAAAGTATCAATATCCTTCTGGAGATACGGTCTCCAGTACTGCGTACAATACTCCAAGTGAGGTCTCACCAGTGCTCTGTACAATGGCATGAGCACTTCCCTCTTCCTACTGCTAATACCTCTCCCTATGCAACCAACCAAGTGTCACCGACTGAGGCTGATTCGCCTGATGTAAGGTCGATCGTGGGTTCACGTGGTTTTGTAATACGTACACAATCATGACGCACCTGGGGGCCGAGGGTGTCCTTCTGGCCACTTAGCCAACGATACACCTGATGATTGGTGAAGTCATTATTAACTTTAATATATTTTTGCTGTTTGAAGCGGAGGAGGTCATTTTTGTATTTATTTACCTCTGCTTGGAGTTTGGTCATAGATTCCGTCGCTTCTGATGTGGACAGGACGATGGAGTTAGATGAATCAAATTGTGCAAATTTTTCACGTACTCCGATAAGTTCTAGACCTACTTCCTCCACAACTAAAATTAATAGATCCGGTGAATATTTGTTAAGTACTCGAATCCAACGTCGCCAAAAGTCGGGATTGTTTCGACTGATTGTTTGTGTGTTTTTAATTCTGAATCCCCGCGGGATGCATTTTGATTTATAATAATGCGATAGAAAGAGACCATGTAAATCTAAATCGACTTCACTTTTTTTTAGTTTTAACAGGTCAAAATAGAGATCCTTGATGGTGTCAGTGCTGTGTAGGTCCAGTTGTGAGGTCGTCCAAAGTGCTTTATTAGCTTCATCATCAGCAATTTGTAGAATTTCAGCTTGCTCTGTTAATGCACCTGCTCTTGCTAAGAAGTCATCCATAGTAATGAAGAAGGGGAGAAAACAATCAGTACACACACAGTGCACTCCTTTAAATATTAAGGAGATTGCTGCTGTTATTGATAGCTCTGCATCCAAAAGGCACTGAGCTCCAGTGCTGTTTTGTATATAAGGTCCAGAAGTGGTGCACTCAGCTGGTGTGATCCAAAAGGGTGGAAAGTGCCCTGGTGTCGTGTTGCTCATAACACATACAAATCCAAAACGAGAAAGAAATAAACGCACTCACGGGTCTTTAGCTGAAACAATGTTTGTTCTTTTTAGTCGATTTTCATGTAACAATTAGATACATATTGACATGTGGTCGAAGTTTCGGTCCGAATCACGGACCTTTATCAAGACTGAAGACAGAGAGACTAAGACACAGTTTAAATAGGAGTGAAGCTGGAAGAGAAGCAGCCAAAATAGATGCTAGAAGGAGTTGGTTGGTCCGTATCTGATTGTATTTTGTTTTGTGTGCTCAATATTGTGTACCTCTTATTGCTCTTTCTTTGTCCCTCTCAGTTTTATTCTCACTTGCTGTTCTCATCCTAGTAGTTTTCACTCCCGGCTACCCGCTGCTCTGCTCCCTTTTTCTAGCACACATCTTATCTGTTTTCATTTCTCTGTCGTTTCTATCACGCCATCACTCGATCTACCTTCTATTTTATAGCTTTTGAGCACCCCTTATATCTTCTACAGTTTGTTTTGGGTTTCCCACAAACAGTGTAGCAAAATCAGTTCACACTTCTCCCCAGCGGTGGCGTCGCGTTGCTATAGCAACCGGCCAAACGCATGCGCACTGTGAGCTGCTCGGTGAGTAGACCTCTTAACAGATGATGCTTCCGGGTCTCGGCGATCACACACACGCAGAGTGTAAGGATTGGCTGCTTCTCTTCCAGCTTCCCACATCTGGTTCCTATTGGTTCTTCACTCCTATTTAAACTGTGTCTTAGTCTCTCTGTTTTCAGTCTTGATAAAGGTCTATGATTCGGACCGAAACGTCGACCACATGTCAATATGTATCTAATTGTTACTACATGTAAATCGACTAAAAAGACCAACATTGTTTCAACTAAAGACCCGTGTATGCGTGTATTTCTTTCTCATTTTGGATTTGTATATACATATACCTTGCACTTGAAGGTAGGTATTCACTACAAGTGAGGTGCAGGTAAGTTGAGATGTGCAGGTTCTACTCTGAATTTCTGTCCCATGTATAAAAAGGTCTATTGCTGTGGTCATATTCCTCTTTGACCTTGTGGCCACCCTACCTTTGTTTTGCTCTGTTATTTTTCTCAGTGGTATCAGATGGGCTTTGTTAAATAACTTACCCTATAAGTAAACACACCTCTGTTCTACCTGTACTTTTGCATTGAAGTCAGCTGGCTAACTACTGTGTACTATTGTTTACTTTATCTGGCTCCTAATTCATTGCTGAAAGCTTCAGGGATAGGGTTTCAGCATCTCTAGTGACAATCCAGATACATCATAACTTTCCCAGTCCATACCATATGTAGGGTGACATGCCAAGTTGCCCTATCCAGGGTGAGCTGCCAAGTTGCCCTATCCAGGGTTACCTGCCACGCTACCCTTCCAAGGGTGCTTGCCTAGATTCTCTATCGAGGGTTACATGACATTCTACCCTATCAAGGGTTACCTGCTAAGCTGCCCTACCCAGGGTTACCTGATCGGAAGACTCCCATCCAAAAGAGAAATCTGGGTACTCCAGCTTGCTCTGTTATTAGCTTAGGCCTTGCCTTTACCTCAGGCCTCCATCCTTTTCCCTCACTCAGCCCTTACCTCACCTTTCAATCTTTTCCCCATCAACTACTGCTACAGTCCTTTGTCTATGCCACAGTTCTCACTGAAGTCATGTCTATGCCACAGTCCTTGATACTTTATGTCCCTACATCTGTTCTCAGCCCTGCACTATGAATTATATTATGCAAACAGACTCCTCATCTATCCCTGAACTGAAAGGCCCTGACATGAGATGAATATTTCACCTCGATGACTTAACTATACATTGAACAGGGACAACCCTTTTTCTCCTCCTAGAAGAGCTCAAGAGGCCCTTAATAATACATTGTTGAATCTTTCAATATTGAAGAAATGTTCATGTTTATAATCAAAGCCATTTTCTGTCTACTGCTCTCCCAGCACATTTTGTTGAGTCCTTTGACCTATCAAGGTAAATTCTCATACATTTTCTGGTGTGTGAGAACAAAATAATGATCATCAATAAGTCATTAGTTGTTGGAATAGTGATGACAACAGAGTTTCACACTTTGCCTTGTGTATTTATTTTAATTACGTACTGCAACCAATGTGTCATCTTCATAGTTTTTAAAGAAAAAAAGATGGTGACAGGGTTGACATTTTTGAACTTTCACGAAGTTCTAAAACAAAAATTTGAAAAACTATGAAAAGATTAATTTTCAATTTTTTTCAATCAATTTGAAAAACTATGAAATGATTAATTTTATTTTCAATCGAACCAAGTTATTGTAAATTCAGATGTATCTACTTTTATTGTAGGGGTGGCCAGCCAAGAATTGTACCTCGATTTCGATACCTTGACTAAATGAATCATCAAGCACCAATTAGAAACTAGCTAAACACTCTCAAAATTCCACGCACAGAATGATGCGATAGGCCCTCCCATATTCAAGTGGAAAGAAAAAGATGGAATGTATAAGTGTTTTCAATTATTTTATTTAGTTTTATTAAAATAGTATGCTGAATATAATTACATGTTTTATATACAAGGTAAGGGGCTTCTAAAGTGTTATATAGTAGTACAAAGACAAATAATACCCCAAAAATATATACATTTGTAAGTCACACATGTGCTGTTATATGTTTAAAATACCTGGGCTTAGCCATTTATACTATAAAATTGTAGCTGTAATATCCTGTCTATTTCTAAGCAAAAAGCTAGGCATGGATGTATAACTAAATCCACCTTCTTGTTTCAGAAAACATTGTAGTAATTACATTTACTCAGGATAACTGCATACATGGGAGATACAGAAAAGGTGGAAATTAGTAGTCCTACTTGAAGGAGATGGAGATTGAAAGAAAAATAAAATAAAACTACAAACGAGTTTACAAAAATATTAAGAAGGTATAAAATAACAACAACGTAATGCATTACAACAATCAACCAATATTAATATCATTCTACTTGCCAGGCGTTTCCAATTTAATAAGTACTGCACATGATTGTAGAAAATATCAGTTTCTATTAGGCAAGGGTTTTCTTTGTAAATTATCAACCTTGGATGGGATTTAGTTACTGCAGCCCTGTATTTGAATTCCTTACATCCATATAAGTCATATGGATTGCTAAGGGAAAAAAGCAAGATATTATAAAAAGGGATATACAGGAATAGGACTTTACTATGCTTTATATATGTGGTTATAAAATTATGTATTTAGTCTTTTTTTTTTTATCCCAAAACGTACTATTTAGTTACTTTTTATGTTTCTATTATTTCCAACTACGCATTCATTTTTGCTTTAATGTAGAACAACTTATGATGTTTTTCACAAGAAATAAAAATGTAACATTTTTCTAAAATACATTAATTAGATTTATTTAATTGATAAAATATATCATTCCTAACTGTGCTGCACTCATCTGGCTTAGGGGAGATGGAGCCTGACTGCTACTGTACACGTAATTATCAAGTGATGTCTGACTGAAGGAGAAAAATATTTTAACAATTTAAAAAAAGATCATTGGGTTTTTTTTCATTCAGTCATGAAGAAAATGTACCCATTGCGACCTCTCTCTTTGTATAGCACTATGAGGAGGCAGACAGATATCTTGGGTCAGAAGGGTCAGGTCTTCCTTCATCTTACCCAAGATTCTAAACAACATGTCTGCCCCCTGACAGCGCTGTACAAAGCAAAGAGGGTTAAATGAGGTACTTTATTTGTAATATTTAATTTCTATGTAAAATGTCTGCAATGGTTCAGATAAACACAACTTCATTTTTTGCAGACAGTTGCCCTTTAATAATATGTTCTATAATGTTAATTTTTTTTTCAGTAATCTAATTGTCTGGCAGCATACTTCAATTTTCCATAATGGGGAAAATCCACTGTAAAGATGTGAGTCATTCTGGCTCATTACATTAAATCTGCCACCTTTCCCAATCCTATAGTTAGCATTTTGTCTGCCTAAAATATCTATAGAATAATTGGGTCGGATTACCATAAAGAAAAAAACAGACGAGATGCTCAGCACTTGAGTGAGGTGAAGTTTAATTCAACATGCACGGCAAAGGGGTCGACATCCCTGGGTCTTTGTCAGAAATGGGAGATTGCCATAAAGAACTTCCAGGAAGAATAATAAAAGCCAGCTCACCAGAGATAATGTAGGACAAAACACACAATCCTTCTAATCCGCTAAGGTTGTGCTAGCAATAGTTATTACCGTATTTGCTCGATAAGACGACCCCCTCAAACTTTGGATATTCCTTTAGGAAAAAAACTAAAAGCCTGAATATAAGACTACCCTATAGGAAAAAAGTTCGGCTTGTATATATTCACATATAAAGTGCTATTTAATAAAAATTATATCAAAACATGCATTTCTTGTTTTTATTTCCTTTTATTTGCCAATGCTGCCTCTCTTTCCCCTCCCCCCAGTGTTGTCTCTCCTCCCCTTAGTGTTGTCTGTCTCTCCCCCAGCATTATCTCTCTCCCCCACCCTCCCTTTCTCTCTCTCTCCCCTCCCTTTGTGTCTCTCTTCCTCCCTTTGTGTGTGTCTCTCTCCCTTTGTGTGTGTCTCTCTCCCTTTCCCTTTGTGTCTCTCTTTGTCTCCCTCCCCTTGTCTCTGTCTCTTTCCCCCCTCCCTCCCCTTGTCTCTGTCTCTCTCCCCCCCCCTCTGTTTCTCTCTGCCCCCCCCCCCTTACCTCGTTGCTCCCTGGTGGCTAGTGGGGGCAGCAGGGGGATGACTGCATGATACGTGCAGACATCCTCCATGCTGCCCGACACTTCCGTCTATCATGATGGACAGCCGGTCCATCACAATAGATGGACCATATGATATGTTTGATTTGTCTCACAGACAGTACACAGTGTTTTAAGATTATAGTAGAAATTAAATGTTTAAAGTATAAGAGTATTATAACATTGAATTGTTAAACTGAAATACAAGAGTTTTCAGTCTGTCTAGTGTGCCTGGGACACAGGGGCATCACTAGGGTTGGTGTCACCCGGTGCTGAAACTCATGGTGTCACCCCCGCCCCCCCTGGATTTCCTCCATACAATGCCAAACAGATTCCTTAGTAATGCCAGTTAGATGGCCTATTAACTATGCCACACACAGGAGCCCCATAACTTATGCAACACCAGAGCCCCATAACTTATGCAACACCAGAGCCCCATAACTTATGCAGCACCAGAGGCCCATAAATTATGCCACACCAGAGCCCTACTATTGATGCCACACACACAGGTGCCCCATAATTATGCCACACACACACAGGTGCCCCATAATTATGCCACACAAAAGAGTCCCTTAATTACGCCACACAAGAGTCCCTTAATTATGCCACACATGGGGCCCAATAAATATGCCACACACAAGTGCCCCATAATTATGAACACATGGGACCACCATTAATTATGCAACACACAGGAGCCCCACGAGGTGACAATCTTACAATTATAGATACCAGAAATATTGTGCCATTCAGATCCCAGTAGTATTGTCCCACTCAGAGCCCAGTAATATTGTGCCACTCAGAGCCCAGTAATAGTGTGCCAGTCAGATACCAGGAATATTGTGCCATTCAAAGCCCAGTAGTATTTTCCCACTCAGAGCCCAGTAATATTGTGCCAGTCAGATACCAAAAATATTGTGCCATTCAGAGCCCAGTAATATTGTGCCAGTCAGATGCCAGTAATATTGTGCCAGTCAGAGCCCAAAAATATTGTGCCAGTCAGAGCCCAAACATATTGTGCCACTCAGAGCCCAGTAATTTTGTGCCAGTCAGATACCAGGAATATAGTGCCAGTCAGAACCCAGTAATATTGTGCCAGTCAGAGCCCAGTAATATTGTGCTAGTAAGAGCCCAGGAATATTGTGCCAGTCAGATACCAGTAATATAGTGCCAGTCAGATACCAGGAATATTGTGCCAGTCAGATACCAGTAATATTGTGCCAGTCAGATACCAGTAATATAGTGCCAGTCAGATACCAGTAATATTATGCCAGTCAGAGCCCAGTAATATAGTGCCAGTCAGAGCCCATGAATATTGTGCCAGTCAGAGCCCAGGAATATTGTGCCAGTCAGAGCCCAGGAATATTGTGCCAGTCAGAGCCCAGTAATATAGTGCCAGCCAGAGCCCAGTAATATAGTGCCAGTCAGAACCCAGGAATATTGTGCAAGTCAGAGCCCAGGAATATTATGCCAGTCAGAGCCCAGGAATATTATGCCAGTCAGAGCCCAGTAATATAGTGCCAGCCAGAGCCCAGTAATATAGTGCCAGTCAGAACCCAGGAATATTGTGCCAGTCAGAGCCCAGTAATATTGTGCCAGTCAGAACCCAGGAATATTGGGCCATTCAGATACCAGGAATATTGTGCCAGTCAGAGCCCAGTAATGGTATGCCAGTCAGAACCCAGTAATAGTGTGCCACACAGATACCAGTAATATAGTGCCAGTCAGAGCCCAGGAATATTGTGCCAGTCAGATACCAGTAATATAGTGCCAGTCAGAGCCCAGTAATATTATGCCAGTCAGATACCAGTAATATAGTGCCAGTCAGAGCCCAGTAAGTTTACCAATCAGAGCCCAGTAATATTGTGCCAGTCAGAGCCCAGTAATATTGTGCTAGTAAGAGCCCAGGAATATTATGCCAGTCAGAGCCCAGGAATATTGTGCCAGCCAGATGCCCAGTAATATAGTGCCAGCCAGAGCCCAGTAATATTGTGCCAACCAGAGCCCAGTCATATTGTGCCAGCCATATGCCCAGTAATATAGTGCCAGCCTGAGCCCAGTAATATTGTGCATGCCAGATGCCCAGTAATATTGTGCCAGCCAGATGCCCAGTAATATAGTGCCAGCCAGATGCCCAGTAATATAGTGCCACTCAGATGCCCAGTAATATAGTGCCAGTCAGATGCCCAGTAATATAGTGCCACTCAGAGCCCAGTAATATACTGCAATCCAGATGCCCAGTAATATAGTGCCAGCCAGATGCCCAGTAATATAGTGCCAGCCAGATGCCCAGTAATAAACTGCTCGTTTCAAGCCACCCTCCTCCCCCCACTTCCCCATCACTTACCGAAGCTGCTCTTTGCTCCCAGACGGACGCCTCCTCCGTGCAGTCTTCTCTTCCCTCCTGCACGGAGGAGAGAAACACAGTCACCGGATGTGACGTAACGTCACATCCGGTTGCTGTGATTTATTTTTTTTTGATTTATTTTTTCCGGCGGCCGCATCCAGCGGATGCGGCTGCCAGAAAAAATAAAAAAAAGTTAAGCAGCGCGATGTGGGCGGGGGGTGCCGGCAGCATCGGTGTCACCCCTGATGGAGGTGTCACCCGGTGCGGTCCGCCCCCCCCCCCACTCGGGACGCCACTGCTGGGACACATGTATAAGTTGGAAGACAACAGTTCTGGGAACTGAAGTTGTGTATCTGGGATATGCTGTGTAACAGAGGATAAAGATCCTCCTGTAAAATATACTGAAGATTAGAGTCTCCTGTTTGTAACTCCCAACTACACTGGATCTTGGTGTTATAAGATATAAGAATAATAAGTAATTTTGTATCTGCTTACAACTGCTATTCAATATAAAGTAATAAGATATAACTGTATTTTTATAAGTGATGTCTGCACAATGGATGATAGTGTTCCAGTGAAAGTCCCTAAGATCTTACCACAAGAATGGAGAAATGTCCTAGTTTTGTTTCAGCAGCCCAAAGCAGCAGTCGGTTTTATAGAGATGTTACAAAAGAAAGTGTTTTAGATGTAGTGGATTAGAGAGGATGTATCTCCTAGATCACTCAACCTGTGAGCGCTCACCAAAATATGGCACTTTAAGCCTCTAGTATAATTGCATTAGTGATTTTTGAGTGACGGTCTTCTGGGCTATATGCATCAGTGCGATGAGAAGTTTTATAGTAAATGAGTTCTAGCAGAAGAGTAACAGGCATTAATTTTACTAGTGGTATGCATCGCTTTTGAAATTATTTGCTTCTGCATTTTCATAATTGTATTGTTAAGTAAGTAAAATAAAAAATATTTGTGTGTAAAACAGCAAGAGTTATATATTATCCGAGGTCTCTCTTGGACATCATGTTAAATATACATGATAGATCCTTTGCACAGTACAACAGCTGTACAATTTGAGAAATGCCATTATTTGATTAATTGTTATAAAGGTTTATTTTTATTTAATCTACATGTGCAGAGGCATTATGCAAAACTATATGTGTAAAATGAAATATTCTCTATTACTGTATCAGTGTTATTATTTGTTGTGAATCTTCCCAGCTATATTTCCTTTGGGATATTTTAAAATACTGGCTCAGGTTACAGCTTTATGTTCTAGCAAACCACTCAAAAATGTGTTTAAAGACGTATTTGTTTATTGGTAGGATAAGTATATGGAAAGTTTTAAAATACCACCATTTGAAATACCCTTGGATATCTAGTTTTTCAAAAATATATGTCTTGATGGGGTAAAATACATTGCCCAGCTTCAAAGTGTCCCAAACATGGGTGCAGGCTTTCTACATGTTAAAACTCCAAGTTGGAAATGCAAACCTCCCAAATGTGGCCATTTAAACCCCAAACAACACAACAAACCTATGCATGGGTGGTATCCCTGTACTCAGGAGATGTTGCTGAACACATATTGAGGTATTGTTTGGCAGTAACACATAACAGGACCTGTAAATTCATGCCCAAAGTACAATGTATGTGGAAATAAAACCTAAATTTTTTTGACATAGGCTGGTGGTAGAATTTGTGCATGGAAAGTGTTAAAATACCACCATTTGAAATACCCTAGGTTGTCTGTTTTCAAAAATATTTGGTTTTGTTGGGAAAAATACACTGTCTGGCTCCAGAAATGTCCTAGATGGGACATTGGCGCAGGTTTTCTGCATATCAAAATTCCAAGTTGGAAAATGAAAAAAGCCTTGTCTTGTTTCAAAAAATATGTAAATGTGGGGGTCATTTATGGATTTAGTACAGATATCAGTGTTACAATGTCACTATCGCTAATTTTGAAAAAGGATTTTGAAATAGCTTTGAACAATTTATAGTTCTTGCCCTGTAATGTGAATAAAAAAAGCACAAAAATATAGAACATGGGCTATTTCTGAACTCAGGACAAATATTAGAAACTATTTAGCAGTGGGTTTTTTTGTTGTCTTTTGTAGATGAGTATACAATTTTTCAAATAAAAGTTAGAAAAAAATGTTTTTAATTTTTTTCCATATTTTATTGTTTTTTTAATATCAAATGCTATGCTATTATAAAAATAATGCTATCAAAATAAATCCCTTCTTATGCCAATAAAAACAATATATAGTTTGTGTGGGAACACTAAATAAGAAAGAAATGAAGGACAGCAAAACACAAACACTGCAGAAATGTTAAAACAGCCCATGTCACCAAGCGTCAGGCAAGCCAAAAAAGTCATGTCACTAAGGGGTTAAGAACAACATATCAATAAGCCAACTTGAACCCATTGTATAAATGTATCACAAAAACTATCTGACTTAGTCAAAGGAAAGCATAAACAATATGTCACAATGTAAATATATATAATATGCCTCTGAAAATTCTCTTACACAATTTATATATATGATCGAACAAAACAAAGGGCATTGAAGACCAAATTGCTTCTCTGGGGCTTTCTAACTTGGTTCCCAAATAGTTTCATTTTTCAATGAGGTTACCTCCCCTCTCTGGAAAACAAACCGCAAAATCCTGTAAATCCTATATTACGCTTAAAGGGGTTATTTGTCTTGATTATTAATAGAAAATAAGCCAATATTTATGACAATATACATTCATATATACATAAATATTCAAAGCTAGCGTTAACACTTATTACTTAACAGGTAAACAATTGACTTTAGGCCATTGTTATGACCGGGGAGCCAGCAGTATGGATGGTACATATTTTTTTTTATCTTCATCCATCCTACATACATATACAAATTACACTTTATACTTCAGACATACTTACACAAACCACATGTCTACTCATACAAGATGGCTGCTGCACTGCCCGAGATCCAAAACCCTACTGCGATTACTATCTTCTGCTACTAGTAGTTCTCATGTGCACTTTAATATATTATATAACATTAGAGACTAAACATGGCAGCCACATCTCAACGAGAATTGACAGTATTAAAATAGCCTACCGTATAGGATGCAGGTCCCATTTCTTTGTTTTGTCCCCTCCTGAGTAGGTTACGTCCTATAGGGCTAGCACTGTCCATTCTCGGTGAGAGGTGTTTCACATTTTTTTTTCAATATGTTTCTGTACGTAATTTCTTTTCCAAAGAACTAATTATAAACTCTTCTTATAAACCTCTTTAAACTATTACAGTACTTTTTTTCCGTACCCATTGTTAGTTAATATGTTTTTGTCACAGCTGAACAATGAGAACCGAAAAGGGTAGAATTATACACTTTGCCAAACTGTCATATGCATTTAATTCCATGCACTCTATTTCCTTATAAGTAAAGACAGGAAAATATCATAGTGTTAAAGGTATTGTATACAGGTACTTTTGCTAAAGGTAATCATAAAGAGACAGCTTGACTCATGCCTAGCTGAAAGTGTATTAACGACATCCTTTCTGGGTTGCTGACAGAAATGTAGACAAACCTGATTCAATACCATTATGAATCTCCTTTACACACCTCATACCAGGAAAACAACGGAAAGCCAAATACTATGATTGGAATTAATTACATGTGTGTCAGATTCCCTAGTGAGTGCATTTGCATTGAGCTAGGGAGCAGCAGGAAATACATGACATTTTGTGTCTCTGCTTTTAAAAGTACAGTTTGAATTATAGTGTTTTATTTTACTTTTTTTCTTTTTACTTAATTTTTTTTTTCCATTCCTGCTATTATGGGTTGATGGCTAATTTACATATGAGCTTTAGAACTTAAATAACATAAGGTAATTTTAGAAGATAGCGTTAAGGTCTATTTGCAGGTTCTTTGAAGCTATTAAGACATCTCTATTTTACATTATAAGTGTATATATTAGTTCACTGGTTGCATACATTAGCATCCATTAATAATTATTTCAAGCTGATTTTTCAGATGTTCAATATATATAAGGTAGGTAGGCATGCAATAGAGCAGCAGGAAATGCTAGCAGAATGCTTGGTTGCATAGGGAGAGGTATTAGCAATAGGAAGAGGGAAGTGCTCATGCCATTGTACAGAGCACTGGTGAGACCTCACTTGGAGTATTGTACGCAGTACTGGAGACCGTATCTCCAGAAGGATATTGATACTTTGGAGAAAGTTCAGAGAAGGGCTACTAAACTGGTTCATGGGTTGAAGGATGAAACTTACCAGGAAGGGTTAAAGCATCTTAACATGTATAGCTTGGAGGAAAGACGTAACATGGTGGATATGATAGAAACATTTAAATACATAAAGGGAATCAACACAGTAAAGGAAGAGAGTATATTTAAAAGAAGAAAAACTACCACAACTAGAGGACATAGTCTAAAATTAGAGGGGCAATTATTTAAAAGTAATATCAGGAAGTATTACTTTACTGAGAGGGTAGTGGATGTATGGAATAGCCTGCCAGCAGAAGTGGTAGAGGTAAACACAGTCAAGGATTTTAAGCATGCGTGGGATAGACACAAGGCTATCCTAGATATAAGACCGGGAACGGGGGACTAATAAAAGTACTCAAAAAAATTGGGCAGACTAGATGGACGGAATGGTTCTTATCTGCCGACACATTCTATGTTTCTATGTTTCTATATTGACCTGAAAGGAATTAATTTTGACTGTTATCTCGACGCCTATGAAGGACATGGATTTCCCACAGGCATGGACACTCACATAAACTTCTCCAGAGATGAGGGGGCAAAGCATCTCCTAGCATCTCACCTCTCCTAACTACAGCAACACAAAAAGGTTTTACTAACTATAAACCTTGTGCTTTGATAAGGGTGGAGTAGAGGCTATTCCCTGGGGGTTCGGTGGGTAGCAGGAGTCTGTGCATTCCAAAAAGAAGATTCACATTTTTCCATTAGTGTATGTAAATGTGTGTATGTAAAGGCTCTTTGGGATCTCTTCTATGACTGAATATCAAGCAATCAATGAAGACATTTTCTGTATGTTCACAGAGATGTCTTCTTTCAAATTACTGTAGCAGGATTTTACGATCACTAGAGAAGGGTACGTTGTCTTGCCCTCATTCCCTTCTGACATCCCTTCTTTCAGTTTTCATTTTTGATCACCCAGATTTCGCCAGATTCTATAGATGGTGCCTTACTCCACTACGCTATCTCACTGCAACTGTCTGTTCCACCAGTGTACTGGTATTCGTGATGGACAATGTTATGTTATGATGTTCTATGGACCTTCACAGGCCTTGCCATGGAGACTGTTGTCCTTTGCCTATCCCTGAACTTGAAACAGGTGAATTAGTTGGATTTCTCAAATAGCCAGCTGTACAATGCTGAAACAATCAAATGTGTATGTCTTATGAAGTCTTACTGACCTGTTCTGTGAAGTTTGTTGCCTTTTGACACCCACACACTCTATGTGTTAGATTCTTACCATGGGCTGGTCATTTACACACTTCTTGGTCCTAGCAGGGGCATGCTATTCTCATTCATCCATTCCTCCATTGGCCAGAAGATGGATAACATGTGTTTTGTCTCTCCTTCCTCTAACTGCCTTCAATTCTGCCTCCTATGGACATTGTGCTACTTTTGTTCCCCTCGTGTATAGAATGATGGGAGGCAAATTATGGGGTGGGGGGGTTTGGGTGTAAAAAGTCCCAGTTCCACCAAAAAAAGTGAGCTTATTATTGAAAATGCAAAAGTAAAAATTTAACATGGAGTAGAAACTGTGTTTACAAATCCAACATCAATTAGTTGGTTAATTACAGCAGGAGGTAATCTGATATTTTTCTATCATTGGCCACGCCCCTTGTTTACGTTCTTGACGTAGATATACATCATGTGTCCAGAAGGGGTTAAAGAGACATTGTCACATTATAGAATATGGCATGTACATACCCAGCAAATTAGTCACTATTCATGTTATTATATATTTATGTATAGCGCTGTGTTTTCAAAATAAAAAACTTTTTATAAGTTGACTCTAGAGATGACTTTTACTGTCCCCATGAATCACTGGTTACAAAGCAAGAAAATCCTGAGATTTGTACTCATATCAGACAGTATTTTATGGACAAATTGAATGGAAAATGACACAACATGTAACATCATAAATTCCACATTTTCTAAATGGTGTAGATCATTCTATTGCATGTACGTCATCAAACTATGTGTCATCTGTCATAGTAAACCTTTGGTTGGGGAGTGGGGTTAGAGTTAGGGGAAAACTTTGCTTTTGACATCAATAACGGATAGGGGGGCTTATTTTTAGAGGTAAATGATAGTTAGGATGGACTTACATTAGTTAGGGGGTTAGGGTTAAGGTGAGGGGGTTAGATTTAATGGAGGCTTTGAGAGGATGCTGTTCCCTTGGACATGCAAGCCAATTCTCAAGCCTGCATATTTGCTTAACTCTCTGTATTGCAGAACTTACCAAGAACGGTTAAAGTATCTTAATATGTATAGCTTGGAGGAAAGATGAGACAGAGGGGATATGACACATTTAAATACTGCTCTGAGTGGAAATCTAGGTGCTGGGGTAAGGTATGTGTGCATATATTGGTGCTAGAACAAAAACTAAGTGCAAATCTGGGTGCTTGGGTAAGTCCTGAGTATAAAGTGGAGGCTGGAGCAAGTCCTGAGTACAAAATGGAGGCTGGAGCAAGCCCTGAGTGCAAGTCTGGGTGCTGTAGCAAGTCCAGTGAGTGCAAATGTTGGTGCTGGTGTAGATCCTGTGAGTGCAAACCTGAATGCTGGTGTAATTCCTGTGAGTGAAAATATGGGTGCTGCAGTAAGCCTTAAGTGCAAAAGTCGGTGCTGTGGTAAGTCCTGAGTGCAAAGCTGGGTGCTGAGGCAAGACCTGTGAATGCAGTCTGATTGCTGGAGTAAGTTCTGTGGGAGTAATATCGGTGCTGGGGTAAATTGTCCATGCTAGGCAATGCTGGTTTTTTAATAACCAAAGTTATCCGAAATGGTCCGAAACTCACAGCGCTGTTTTAACTAGCACCAAAAAAAAAAAAAAAATCTGACCTAGCTGAGTAATCCCTTTAATACAAAGAAGAGAACATTTCCCCAGAAAACTTTCACTGAATTCAAACTCCAAGGATACTCCCTAAGCAAAATACCCAGATAAGACCAACTCAAGGTCAAATCTCATCCAAACTACTAAAACAAACTGTTGAGATATGAGATATGTGATCATGCTTGGAGGACGTAAGTTTGTTCTTGTGGAAGCTGTTTAGTTAACATGGCTGTGTGCCACACAATAACGCAATATATGTCTCTGTTTCACGTAGCAGACTGCATGACAGGTGCCTGAGAGTAATTTCATTACCTAATATTTTGATAGACTGGGATAAATATAGTTAAGTGAGTACTTTACTTCCATAGGCATTCACATTTTGTATTTTCATTCATGGTACAGCTGCACGCTGGATTAAGTAACTCAATTTGTTTAACTGCTGAAAAGGCAGAACAGAACATTGAGAGTCGGTGAAATAAAATAAAAAGTAAAATTGAAAATAATCCTAAAACTGAGAACTTGGGGGGAAAAAAAAAAAAACCTACACAGTGTAATTTAACTATTTCTAACGTGTCAGATACGTCCGCTGCCTTTATGTTCTTTCACTTAACCGCGAATGCTGGATGCGTGGGTAATTTTTCAGTGTCTCCGAGCTGCCGTGCCGCATTGATAAGAAAGTTCTATATAATTCGTTAACAATGGATTAATTAATTTCTAATTGCATTGCTTAACCTTATTAAGGACAGCTAAATTATTCACAAACACTTAACTGCAAAACAAAGTTTCAAATAAAGTTAAAGCTGCAAATATAGGATTATTTTTAGCTAAAAAAAAAAATGTCAGCCTTAAAAGGACCCCCATCACATTAGCAAAATTGCAAGACAATGCAAAAAGGAAGGATAAATAAACATTAAAAATAGTTGTGTTGACTACCTTTGATGACATCATCTTGTGACACTATACATAAATAAACTATGACCTATTGTAGAAGTTCCTTTGTAGAATGTCCTTAGTATTTATTGCAAACATCTAGTTAGATTAAGATTAATTTAATAAGTAATCTCATTATGTATTGACCTAGTAAAGGACTAGTTTTCCCACATGCCTTATTATGGCAAAATGGATGATATATGTAAGTTAGGGTGTGAGAGGTTGACAGAGTAGACATCATAGTTGGGATATTTACCGTATTTTCCGGCATATAAGACGACTTTTTAACCCCTGAAAATCTTCTCAAAAGTTGGGGGGTTGTCTTATACGCCGGGTACTGGGATTTACTCTGCTCTGTCTATTTTCTGCTCTGTCTCCGCTCGCGCTGTTAAGCCGGTCCGTGGTTGTGAGGGAAGCGTTGTGAGCTCCCCTCAGGCCACGCGGCTTCAATAAAGTCTGTTGAAACTTTTTTTTAAACAAAACTTTATTGACCGCGTGGCTGGAGGGGAGCTCACAACGCTTCCCTCACAGCCACGGACCGGCTTAACAGCGGGAGACAGATCAGAAAATAGGTAAGTACTGGGGATTGGGGAAAGGGGGAGGAGGGTGGAAAACTCTATATTTTAACCTAAAAGGTTAAAATATAGATGCGATTTTTCCGGCTTATAAGATGACTTAGTTGGGGGGTCGTCTTATACGCCCAGTCGTCTTATACGCCGGAAAATATGGTAATGCCCTCCGACAATACCATGTCAAGGTTTTCTCAAGATGCCACATTGCACTTAAGGTTAAGACTAATCGATTCCTTTTTTTAAAATGAATGGACGCATGAATAAAATGGGTGTGTAGCATACGAGTATGTGGTTGTGACTACTAAAAAGACAACTAAAAAAGGAGTATGCTCAAACTCAACCCCCCAAAAAAAAGCGGTGCTATCATTTCCAAAATCCCCCACAAATTAATAAGATAAAAAAAAGAAAAAGCTACATTGCAGAGTCGGGCTGGCACACAGATTAATGGTTTTAGGAGGTCGATTTGCTGTTAATAAAAAGGTGGAGTCGCACATATTCCTGCTGCGAGAGTTCAACGATTACCGGGATCTGGTGCGGCTACTCTGCCCTTGCTTGACGGAGGGGAGTATTTTTATATACAACGGAATGGAGTGATCTCTCTCAAGCATTCCTTTGAATGTTATGAATCTATATGTAACTGCTTATCCATAACCGTTTAGTTTGGATGCCTTACATAACATATGGGCACATTTTTGGAACATATGCCACCAGCGCTATTTATTCATGGGGTTGTCATTTTATCCCAAATTTGGGTATTTTGTCATATGTACAGATATGTATGCAGATGCCATTCATACATACATATTTTTTGGTACATATTTAATCACCTGATACGTTGATACATATTAAAGGCATATGAGACATTTTTGCTTTGGGTCTTAATAATAAATTATAAAAGTGACATGGCTGTTCCAGTTTACTTCTACATTGTTGTATCATTCACTCTTATTTTTGTCCTGTATTTGTATATTCTGTATCCCTTAAATCAATACAAAATATTAAAATAATAATAATAATTTAAGGGCATTGTTACTTATTACTGGAGTGTAATCTATGGCTTTTGTGTGTAGATCTATGATGCACCATTGCTCCGACTTTTGGACCCAATTGGATCACAAAGGTGATCTGGTAGCTTTCAAATTCAAGATACTGAGAGACCGCTGAAGTGATCTAGATTAAGCATGAAAATTGGCCAATGTGACTGATTTTTGTGTCCAACATTTCAGAAGCTGAACTTCTGCCAGAAGAGAAGCCTTAGTTCTCTCATAGACTTCTACAGGGAGAACTTCGGCTTTTTGGGGGGCATTTTGGGAGGACCACGGATTTTTACAGAAATAGCCGATGTCCTCCCAAAAAAGTCAAGGGGAAGACTGTCTGTAACCAAAATAATGTAAAAAAAAAAAAAAATAACATAACAAATGTGGCGCAATAATCAAACAAATTGAAATAAATAAAATTAACATAAAATAATCTAAATATGTTTTATTAAAAGTAAAAATGATTACTATTGTAAAATGTAACATTAATTATTATTATTGTGTATTTTCTTAAAGATTACTAACATATTCTTGTTATTAACTTTAGTATATCTTACCTTTTTCCACCCCATCTCTGCATCTGAAGGATTCCAAACACAAACACATTTGGTGGGAGCAAATCTGCAGACAGGGCCGGCGCAAGGATTTTTGCCGCCCTAGGCAAAATAAAATTTGCCGCCCCCCCCATTATCATATTATTTTCCCATATCATGACATCACATGTTCCACCCCTTTCGAGTTAACAGAGTTACATGTTGCAATAAAGCCCCCTATTAAGACTGGTGGAGAATAAGTACCATAACTTAAGCCATAGCTAAAGAAACAGGCCTGTGTATTAGATTGTTTGCTTAGTCCTACATTTTGCAACTTCATGGTTTATTACCCCAATTTAGTTCTTTAGTGCAAACAAAATTACTGATTTGTAAAAATTATCTACATCAGTTATGCTTTCATTTAAGCTACTTTGACCTTAAATGTAAAATTCACTTTTAACCCTGTAGCTTTTGGTTCAAAACACTGACAAATTGCACAAAAGGCCATAATATAAAATAAAGTTTGAATTTAAACTGTTTAATACATAAACATTCTGAAAGTGCAATACAACATACAGTTTAGAGAACAATACATGCCACACATTTTTATTATAGTGGCATACTTGCATAATTTAAGTGCAACAATAGAAATGGTATGGTCATTCAAATAACTCCAAACACATAGCAAAATAAATATATAATTGCAGCATACAATATAAGTGCTAAACAACTTTGTAAACAGCTTAAACAACTTTGTAACAGCTTAAATAGCAGTTATTCTATCTAAATAAATGTTACTTTTTTTGCTTTGGCATTCGCAAAGTCCTTCAGTAATGATTCAAAGTTAATCTCCTGCAGTCCGATTCTCAATTGATATCATGGCAAGTCCCACAAGCCGTTCTTGGGACATTGAAGAACGCAGATAATTTTTTAGAATTTTCAGCTTTGAAAAGCTTCGCTCACCTGTGGCAACAGCGATGGGCAAGGTCAACATAATACGAAGTGCAATTGCCACATTTGGAGCAAATCCATTCCTCACTGCGTAGGCCAAAATATCAACAGGTGTCATCGTAGGTTTTATCACAGGAGCCAAGACAGCAAGTTCTTCACACAGTTGCCTTCCATCTACATCAGACTCCTTTGATTTTGCATCGGTTAAGACATTCTGCAATGCCATGCAGGACTTCAGGAGTTCTTCTTTTTGCACATCTTTTAGTTTGCAAATGTCATACAAAAATTGAAAATGCGTGGAATGAAATGTGTGCTGTTCATATCTTTCATGTACAGATTTTATTGTTGTGTCTAATATTGTGAAGAAGCATTCCACTTTAAATGTATTTTTAGGATCCAAGATAGGGTCATCTGGGACCTCATACAAAAAAGACCTTTTTTTTTTCCTCGTCTGATGCACTTGAGGGGGGGACACTGGTTCTATTTCCATTTCAACTGCTAGCTCTCCTGCTTCCTTAAGCAAATTCTCATATTCTTGTCCGATATGATTGAAAAAATGTCTTGATTGATTCCAAAAGTTCCACAACATCTGGCAAGTACATTGACTGGCTTTGAAGAACTTTGCAGAAAGAAAAGTCCTGCGCTCACTCCCATCACTGGGCGGCTGCAATGACTACAGTACACATCAGCCCCAATATATAGTAAAAACAAAAGAAAAACAAGTTACCTGCGCTCTCTCCTTTATCCCTATGTATTTTAAAACAAATGGAGGTTTTTTAGTTACCTCCAATGGCCATGAGAGGATGAGCCCACCTGCCAACGTCAAGGCAGACCCCCCTAGGTGGGTCCTAACTCTAACCATTCACCTTGCTTCTTTGAGCCTCTGGCAAAAATCTCTAATGAGACAGAAAAGGGTGTTGTTTATATACACCCCTATACATTATTAACCCTTAATAGGGAACACATGGGATGGGCGGCTGCATTGTAACAAGGCTGAGTAATACAAAAATGGATACAAATGCAGAAAGAAAAGTCCTGCGCTCACTCCCATCACTGGGCGGCTGCAATGACTACAGTACACATCAGCCCCAATATATAGTAAAAACCAAAGAAAAACAAAGTTACCTGCGCTCTCTCTTTTATCCCTATGTATTTTCAAACAAATGGAGGTTTTTTAGTTACCTCCAATGGCCAATGGAGGATGAGCCCACCTGCCAACGTCAAGGCAGACCCCCCTAGGTGGGTCCTAACTCTAACCATTCACCTTGCTTCTTTGAGCCTCTGGCAAAAATCTCTGATGAGACAGAAAGGGGTGTTTTTTATATGCACCCCTATTTGAAGAACTTTGCTGACAGAATTAATACGGCTTAATATGTTAAACCAAAGGATGATAAAACAAGAATTTAAACTTATGCCAAAGATGCAGCCTCAATTCTTGCAAGAGCAGAAAACTTCACATCACCTCCGATTTCAATTAAGTTGTCATGCACTTCTTCAACATGGAACCTAAATGGCCGAATTGCATCAATTCTGCTTGACCATCTAGTATTGGATAGCGGCTTTACTGTCAGCTTACTCAAATGTTTTTTTAGAACATCCCATCGATTTGTTGAACCTGATAAAAAAAAAAACATATATTTTCTGAAGAATGACAAAAAATGTATTGCCGTCCCTACAGCACATAGCAGCATCATTTACTACAAGATTTAAGGAATGAGCACTGCAGGGGACATAGAAAGCACGTGAGTTCAGGTCCATAATTCTTTTTTGTACTCCTGAGTGCTTGCCCTTCATGTTGGAGCCATTATCATACCCCTGACCTCTCATATTACTGAGAGGTATCTTCAGCATTTCAAGCTCATTCAAAATTGCCTCTGTTAATCCTTCTCCAGATGAGTTGCGAACTGACAGGAAACCAAGGAATCTTTCCTCGATGTGTATTTCAGGATTTGCAGGAGGTGAGTCTCCTTGCTTAATTGATACAAACCTGAAAATCATAGTCATCTGTTCAACAAGAGTGATGTCAGGGGTGCAGTCAAGTAGAATGGAATAATACTTGGCATCCTTAAGCAATCACTGAGTGCATCTCTGTATTTCTTTTGCAATTAAACCAATAAGTTCATTTTGAATGTCTTTTCCGAAATAATGATGATGAATTTCTGAATGATGTATCTTTTTCAAGTGGTTTTGCATCACACTATCAAATGTTGCCATCATTTCTACAAGTTTCAAGTAATTTCCATTATTTTCAGAGTACAGCGTGTCACTGCTACCCCTGAAGTTCTAGCACTGCTTCCCAAGGTATTGAACAATGGCTACAAGGCGCTGAAGAACCTGCTGCCAGTGCTGCGTTTCAGTTGCCAATAATCTTTGGTATGAATGGTCAATAGTACTTCCTGACCCAAGTCTTGGTAACAGTTCTGTCCAGTCTCCCATAGCAGTGAGGTGAGATGGAGAAACCTCATGTGTAGCCAGACACTGGGACACATTTTTCCAATCATTGTAGCCTCCCATTGTCAGGCTCATTTGCGTAGTTGTAAAGAGTTTACAACAAAAGCAAAATATTTTGTCCAGTCTAGGAGAATAACTAAGCCACTTTCTAACCTGCACTTCACCATTTCCAAGGCGCTGTCTATAGTGGGTTGATGTAAACCATCTCTTGGATGCATATTTAGGAAATGTAAAGTGCTCTTTCATAATGATGGTTTCTTTAAGTGAGTTAGTAAGCGTATCAGGCCAGTCAGCTGGATCCAAGAAGTCTACCAGCGTGCTTTTTCCATTTTCATCTTTTGATGATGATGCTGATTTCTGTAAACTATCTTCCTCAGTGTGTGTATCACTTTCCATACCCAAAGAATGTTCTCCCACAGTTGAAGTAGAAGGTTGTGATTTGACATCTACAGCTTCGCGATTCTCTTTAGTTTTGCACTCCAACTCGCTTACAGCTTTTTGTACTGGATCAGGTTTAAAGAACTTATTTAATGATCCAGCCGTCTTAGAAGTGTCTTCTTCTTGGAGCCGTCTTTTCTTTCGGAAAGCAGCACCAGACAATTTCTTTCGTGATGGTGGTGCAGACATCTTGCTCAATTATCAAAGTACTATTGTAGAATAAATGTACATCAAAAATGATTAATATTCTCTTTGATGATCATCAAACCACAATAATACTTGAAAATCATTTAGAAACCTACTGTACATTTGTGCGCACACGTGTGTCTGTGTTTGAAAGAGGCAAATATATGTGTGTAAGACTATGGCTAAGTTTTGCATGTATGATAGAAGTTGATGTGAACATGAATAAGTAGGTTTTAACCCCTTCAGCCCAGTGGGAGGGGGACACAAGGGTGCCCAACTCCTAAGGACTATATAGTGCCAGGAAAATGAGTTTGTTTTCCTGGCACTATAGTGCTCCTTTAACACCAGTACTGCACAGTGTCTTTTCTCTGCAGCGACAGGCTATAGACACCAGTACATTAAACTGTAGTGGTTCTGGGACTATAGTGTCCTTTAAATGTGAGGTAAATTAGTTTCCAATGTAGTATTAATAACTAAACAACTAAATAATAAACATATTGAATTGTCTACTTACCACCAGGACATTAAGTTGATCTGGTCTCTGGCTGCAGTCTGGCTCTTGGTCTGGCTCTGCGGACTCTGGGGACTGGAGACAAACACCAATGGATTTTGCCCCCAAATATGCCAGGATTATTATGCCACTCAATATGCCACTCAATATGCCAGGATTATTATGCCACTTAATATGCCAGGATTTTCCCCCACAATATTCCAGGATTATGACCCTCAATATCCCAGTATTTTGCCCCTCAATATGCCAGGATTTAGCCACCCAATATCCCAGGATTATGCCCCTCAATATGCCAGGATTTAGCCACCCAATATGCCAGGATTTAGCCACCCAATATGCCAGGATTTTCCCCCACAATATTCCAGGATTATTCCCCTCAATATCCCAGGATTATGCCCCTCAATATGCCAGGATTTAGCCACCCAATATGCCAGGATTATGCCCCTCAATATGCCAGGATTATGCCCCTCAATGTCCCAGGATTATGCCCCTCATTATCCCAGGATTATGCCCCTCAATATGCCAGGATTATGCCCCACAATATGCCAGGATTATGCCCCTCAATATGCCAGGATTTTCCCCCACAATATGCCAGGACTTAGCCACCCAATATGCCAGGACTTTCCCCCACAATATTATTTAATCATCCTAAATCCTGGAATATTGTGTGGCATAATAATCATTATTATGCCACACAATATGCCAGGATCCTCACACCTTCCCTTTACTTACCTCCTCTCTGCTGATCTGTCTCCGGTGCAGGTCCGTCCGTGGCTGTGAGGGAAGCGTTGTGCGCTCCCCTCCAGCCAATGCGCATTCAATAAAGTTTGTTTAAAAAATACAAAAAACTTTACTGAATGCGCATTGGCTGGATTGTTGCTTTCTTCTTCCCAAGCTAACCCTGGAGAGGTGAGTGGGAGGATCAGTTACAGAGGCAAAATTGATATTTGTCATAAAATTTTTTTTTTAAATTAAAGCTATTCAAGCTGTAATAAATGCACACATGTGTATGAACTTTAATAGGCATCAAGAAGAAGTAATTTCTAATTCTGGATATTACACACATTCATGCATAGTTGTGTTATAATACACAAAAATAACTGTTTTTTTTTTGTTTGTTTTTTACTAAATAAAAAAAGAAATGCTCACCCTCTGCAGAAAGACTTAATAACGGTTTTAAATTCAGCACAATTTTCTAAATAGCAGTGAGCGAAATAATGATGTTCTTTAAGACACATTTACAAGTGCCATTGAAACCCATCCTTTTATTTTTTAATCTTTGTATTTTGTAGTTTTCTTCCGTTGGCCTCTCTCTTGTATATCATGGAAACATAATGGCTGCTGTTAGCTCAATAATCAATTAACCATACACAGGGATTAATCATGTGAGCTCTCTCCTGGAGTGATTATGAGGTGATGCTGTGGAGACATGTGTTGCAATGCTAAAGGCCGCTCCTGTATCTTAGTAATCACTAGAGCGCCACATGGGCTGATTGCTTCCATGGCCACTTTACCCCAGGTTTTTCTTTGTCGTGATGGGGGGGGAGGGGAAGGAAATTGGAATAAATTGCTGGCTCTAGACAGATACGGATCATTTATAGCTGCATTGAATGATTTAAAAATAAGACCACAGTGTATCACACCAATCGAGGAGTACGTTTCAGATCGTGATAACTGATACACTGCAATGGAGGCGGAGGTGATTATAGATGTTTTGGTGCAACAAACAGAAGTGGCCTGCTTTAAAATTAAAAGAATAGCAGATAATATTAAATATTGTGTGCCGATGATAGTTTATTTTCTGTTGTTAAATTCTCTTTAGCTGTATTATGCAAATAAATAAACGAATTCAATTAAAAAAATAACGGTGTCAGCAAATAAACCAGCAAATAAAAAGTGTGCCAAAACTAGCACTATATATATATACAGTATATATATATATATATATAGATAGGTATTTGGATTTTTTTTTTAACTGACCTGTTGGCTTTTCTAAATTTTATTCTGTTCAACAACATTAATTCAAGTATCAACAATTTGTTTTAGGGGTTATTTTTGTGAGCAGACTGGCAAGACGGACTTCATTTTGTCTTGTACTCCATCTTGCCTCATGTTTTCTCCTTTTTCTTACTTTCTGCATCAAAATCTCTGCAATGTCTTTATCTTCAGACGTGTGATGCTCCAGAGAGACAGGGTAACCGATAAGACTACCTACTCACAAAAAACGTGGCCTTAGACATTTTAAATAAACAAGAAGATTGTAATGAGAGCGAAACAAATTAGATTAAGAGCTGGAACGTAGACAGCTTAAGATGTATATATGGAATTAGAATATTTGGAGTGCTTTGATTATAACATTTTGAAATAAAAGTGTATTTATTTTTCTAACAACGTAATTGATTTGATGATGTGTAATCATGTATTAGAAAACATATCAAATTCTCTGCCAAGGACCTCCCTGGGCCGACAGCTTTCAGAATCCATATGACTTGCTCTATCCATGGCAAACCGGGTGCCCCTGAGAATCTGCAATAACAGTTTTCAGGAACTGATCCAAGTTTCTGGTATCAATAGAATATCTGTATTGATATATTAATATGTAAAGGGTGGAATAACTAGTGAGTCATTGCTCCACTTCTTTGCAGTGGTGTACCACGGCTTAGACACACCCGGATTGGCATTTCCCAGCACCCCTCCTTGGTGGACCCCTCTTCATCAGGGGATGCCATCAAGTGCACCTACCACTTAGACATGACCACAGTGCATTGGATGCGCGTCTATCGGGGAGGTGAATCAGCTCCCTTTCAGCCAGAAATGCTGTTAAATTGAACAGAAAACAAAAGTAACTCACTGGTGCCTACTCTCTGTCTTTGGTTTTCATTACATATACAGCTGGGCCTTTGACCTATTAGGATCAGCTTTCTTTGTATCATTATTAGTGGGCAATGATTGCTGCTCAGCTCTGTGCATTCTGTTCGTTGTATACTTTGCACATCTTTTTTCTGGAATATTATTTTATAATATTTATTGTTACTAATATCAGTGGCTTAGATGCTATCACAAAATAAACATTACCCTAACTTGCAAAGCCACTCCCCCATTCCAAATCCCACCCACCATGTCCCATATCATTGGTAGGATGTTGTAATTATGTAAAACAAAGTTTGAGAATCTCATTATTAAGAAGTCTACTTATATTTCTATTTTAATTTACCATACAGGTATGTCTAGATACCTGCCATTCACATCATTGAAAGAATGATGGTTCATTTTTTTTTTTTTTTTTATAACATGTCATATAATATTGTGTCATTGTATAACAATTACCTCTTGCGTTCCTGTAAAAGAAGAATAAGCCCTTTTTCCAAGAAAAAAATGTCCTGTAGTGTGCTTGCAATTTATGTGTGTTTTGCTGTTACATGTTCATTTATAAATAAACTGTTCTTTGAAAGTGCAGTTACTCCGTGTACATAAGCTGGAATTGATTTGCCAGATGTGAATGCTGGGAGCTCTTGCGATTAATGATGGCATAATTTTCTTTTTTTTTTTTTCTTGGTTGAGTTCTTACTTAGATGTATTAACTCCCTCATTGATCGCTGCACAGATATATAGTCAATATCATTGCACCTGTAACATCTGTATAATGTGCCTCTTCCAGACTCTCACATAATAATACAGGGGTCTTTATGGAAACATAAATTGAGAGGCACAATTAAAGAAGAATTTAGGAAGAAGTTACAATCCTCAGTTGCAACCAAGAGCCCAAAGGAGTGTCAAGACTTGGGGTCTCCAATAATCCAAACACTTGCTACTGTTTAGGGTGCATTCTGTGGGATTAAGCCATTGTTCACTACTTTTGTTTTATTAAAAGGGCATTTGAACTATGCTTCTATGGAGCATCAGTGCCTCAATACCAGCACTCCCCTCCAGCCTCTCAACACTGCTTCATCAAATGGTAGCCCTTGTGCTCAGTGGTTCTGAAACCTGTCTTCAAGGTCCCTCAATGGTCCAGGATTTTGTAATTTCCCAGTTGAACTTAAATAAGAATATGTATAACACATGGTATGGTTCCCTAACCGTTAGGGAACCACACCGGATGTTATGCATATTCTTATTTAAACACAACTGGGTAATCATTACATGCTGGACCATTAGGGATCCTTGAAGACAGGTTTAAGAATCACTACTCCAGCTCACTTCTGATTAAAAATCCTGTTGAAGCATGTAACGAACCATCTACCGGACGAAGTAGACCCTCTGTCCGTTGTGTGAAATCACCTCCTTAGCCCCCAATTACAGCTCAGCATTCAGCCAGCAAGTCTTTCCTGGACCCTTGCTCTTTGTACCCAAATAGACAGGACATCTAGCAGTTAGGTACAGCAAGAAGAACAACTCCTTTATTTGTGTAACAACACAGACTTATATAAAGACATACACATGACATCACAGACATTAGTATACAATGGGGGGGGGGGGGGGGGTGGAACTAAACATAGTTCTCCAACTAACTGTGGCTAGGAAAACATTAGACATTCAGACTGCAAACCAAATAGGAATTAACACAGAGTGAGTAGACCTAATTACAATACACACAGTAATGTACACAACATAATCAGTTTACCATTTAATTCAGTTAAAACAGGACAATGGATGTTGGGGTAAACTATTGGAGTCACTGTCACATTATAAACCTTCAGAGTGGTCTACTCACAGAATTAAACATTACACATAAACCAATACACTAACAGAATATAACTAACTAACAATATTAACGTATAGAGTTATGGCACATCACTTACCCAGGTGGTCCGTTCATTCGTGAGTTGGTTAGGTAGATTCAATCTAACGAACACCCAGGCAGAAAGGCACGAACAAGCCTTTCTGCAGGGGAAAATACAAGCTTTTACCATGGGGCCATAGTCCAGAGGCAGCAGGCGAGCAACCAGGCTTCTCCAGAACATAGTGGGGAGGTTGGTTCCGCCACAAAGCATATCTATAAATAATGATAAATAATTGAACACACTGGCAGCACTAGAACCTACATGACTTCCCTATACACTAAAAACAGTGACAAACACAAAGGGAAAGGGGTTGTGCTGCTTGCGCTTGGCGACTACAACCTAATAGTGAATGAATAAATAAAATAACATTTGCCTTATAAACTGCATGGTATTGAAAATGAGATACTCCAGTATCATTACTCAGTGACAAGAATAAGAGAGAAATTCACATAGCATAATATTGTTTATCTTTACAGTAATGGCAAAGTAGATAATCCTATTAAATACAAGACCATTTCTGTGTTCTTTTCTATTAATACTCAGCCAAGTTTTTTGTTTTTTTTTACTTTTATGTTTTTTCTTTTTTAAATTACTCATTTGTTTTGTTCAAAATGTGCACTATGGAAGTGACAATAATTTCTGATCTCTGTCTACTTTACGGCCATAACAGTCAACCATGAGGTTAAGAGTAAGTCTTAGTGAAAGGCTTTATTATATTGTAAAATGCGAAGGGGGGATAAGGGGCATCGGAAAATGTGTTACGCTTCTAATAATCATTAAGCATCAACTAATTAATGGCAGTTCAGAGACCTCAGTAAGTGGCAGCAATACATCAATTCCGGAGATCAGGTATAAATGTTACTATTATTTTATGATGACAAAGAGTATTTTATAGTTGACAATTGACATTTAAAATGTTATCATTCAGTGTCATGCAAGGAAGATCATTAATACATTGCTTGACAGCCGGCATTTATGTCAGTTTCCATCTTGTGCCAGTAAAATATGTCAAAGTCTACACTAAAATCAGAGGCATCTCTACTCTAACCCGAGAAATACAACCGTCGTTTGGAACAAAAAAAAAAAAGAAAAGTTTTTGTTGAAGAACAAAGATAATGCTGACAGATGTGCTTCTTACAATAGTGATACAAATAAGAGATTTCAGCATGTTTTTTTTTCCGGACTCAGTTCGCACTTTTATTAATATTAGCTTCTATTTTAACAGTTATGCAGATGTCATCAAAACTAGAAGGTGCTCCTTTGTAGTCGATGCATGTCTTCATATGGTTGTAAATACAAGGTGCTATTCACTAACAGAGGTATATAATTGTATTGAGACAGTTCTAGCGCCTTTCTTATGTCAGACATTAGCTTTAACACTCCTGTTAGTGCTATTTCTGCATTGTCCTTACTTTTATAAATGACTCTAGATGTACCTTAGAAAAGGAGACATGTAAGGAGTCCAGGTTCACTTAAACCCCCCTGGATGGCATAGGGGGAAGGGGCCCCCGACAGTGTGCTGAGGAGGGCATTGTTCAGGAGTAGTCTGAGTGTCCAGGTAACATGGGACCCTGAGAGCACGGATTCAGGAGTCCATTGAGCATGATGTGGAGACACAGTGCCTGGTGCAGGGTAACTGCACTCCCTTGGAAGCTTGAGGCTTCACGTTGGTGCGGCCACATACCAAAGCCCTGTGGAAGCAGCTTCTGTATTCAGTTATAGCCACGGTGGTAAGTAGAGGATCCCTGCAGACATCCTGGAGCTTGAGAATAAACAATTCTGGAATGACAGATGAGCAGTATTTATATAGGGTGTCAGGGTTATAACCCCTTACACCAGCATCAGGTGCCTCTCCTATCTACAGCACTGAATGGGAGGTGTGCCTAGAGGCACTACATTCCTCATTGTGGACTGTTCCTCCATCAAAGCAGCCATGCCCCCGGGTGCTAAGACATGCCCCCTGCCGCATGCAAGCTATACACTATGGAAACATTCCTTGAGGCCAAGGATGCGTCCTAGTATGCAATTGCGTCACTGTCTTATGGGAAGATTGAGCTCCAGAGGTCTAGCGGTAGAAGGCCCTGGAGTATGACACTGGGGGATATGGGTAGGTGTTTATTTAAGTTGTCGAGTTAGGGCAGCCATTTTCTGATAAGTCACGTGCCTGTTGTCTTCCTCATTTCTTTTTTTTTTCAGTTTTTTTGGCTCAGCGATTATAGTCACAGCCTTGGCGAAAGATTTTCTGATATTCAGCGGGTTAAAGTAACTACAAGATGGTGGGAGTCAAATGAGACTCTAGTAGGAGGTTCAAACATGTCCTATCACTTTAAATCTTGGGCGTTGGGAATGGCCTCTGGAAATACCCAGGCCCCCGGTTTTGGGTATAGCTTAGTCTTTAAATTGAGGTTATGCCAGTAATGCTCTTTTGTCCCCTCCGCCCATGCTGTAACATCATAAAAATTGCAAGAGAAAAGAAGTCAGCCATTCCTTTTTCCACTTTGGCTACACATTTAATTCATCCAATTAGCTACATTGGATTTGTGGTCTGGACTCCGAGAGTTCACGGATCACAGCAGAATATTAAGCTCACCTGCAGATGTTTATGCTATTTCAGCTTTAAAGTGTTACTGTAACATTTCTTAGAAAAGTTTGACCCTACTTATTGTATTTAAAATAAAAGAATATCTTAATAGGGTAACAGTATTTAAGTTTTTAAACAAGGGCAAACTGCTGGTGCTCTAAGGTGACAAGGTATAAACTGACTTTGTATAAGCAACAAAGATAAAAATTACCAGCACTCTAAACCAAACCCTGCAAACATCTTCCACACATATCACTCATAGTTTGTCATATGCTTCTGATTATCAAAGTATTGGCTCAAATACTATTGATCTCCTCTGAAGTAAGAAGTAAATTACATCCGATGAGGGTTATCAATGTTATGTAGTCATTTATTCATACCTTGATCAACCTGAAAGGTGAAACGCGCCTGGGTTACTTTTTAAAATGAAAGGGTGCCCTACACTTGTTCGAATACATCACTTGCAAGATATCAAAGCCCATGGGGGCTATATACATTGCTATCATGTAACTCGTAAATAAATGTATCAATACAAGGGTAGTATGGTAGAAGTATAAATTGAGTTAAAATGATACTATGTATTGGCTAATTGGGAGATTGATCGCCGGCTTTCCAAACTCAGTTGCTATGTCCCTTCCTCAGGCATTAGAACATTTTTTAATTGCCAGCAATCAAGTAAATCATTCCTTTTATGATAAGTAACGTTTCGAAAACCAGAAACCAAGCCTCTCTTTAGAAGAACTCAAGCAAGAAGAGCATGATGTACAGTAATTCATGGTATACAAAGAAAAATACATCTTTTCAACCCTGCCGATATGCAAATGGTCATTAATACAGTGCATGTTCTTGATTAGTACTTAGGAAAAAAAATGCTCTCATAATAACATGTCATTTATTGAAATTACAGAGTATATTCAAATAAATAAATAAATCTAGCAGTAAAGCTACTGGAGAAGCACCAAGCCGATTAAAAAAGCTAAAATACACTCATATAATACAGAGGTGATAAAATATTTGGCCAGCTTGTGGCTATTCTCCAACCATGCACAGCATGAGTAGTTCCTGCCAGAGCATACATTAAAGCCAAATGTGGTTATTTTTTAAGTGATCACATCAGTACAAAAACTCCAGATAGCATCCATCCGAGACCTTTGTATAAATTAACTGGCCGTGTGACATGTGTTACTGGGGGGTTATCAAGCTGCTAACTGTATTAGCCATAACAGTATTTAATGTGAGCATCCAAAAGCCTGCCAACTCTTCGACAGACCTGGCTACGGTGGGTTGCATTGTTCCAACCGGAATATTTGGAACATTTATTGTGACTGAATTAGATTGACACATTAAGCTTTCAAAGTCCTGGCTATTAAAAAAGCAATGTGACAGGGACAACAGGAAGCAAAACAAATGAACGTATCTCTGTATTTAAAGAAAGGAATAATAAAGTAATCGTTTTAAATTCTCTTTGTGTCATAAAATTCAACCAGGAGGCAGACATGTTTAGACTCTTGGGTCAGTGATCCATGTGATCCAAACAACATGTCTGCCCCCTGTAAGAGCTATATGGAGCAAAGAGGGCTCAATATATGGAGCAAAGAGGGCTCAACGTGGTACACTATCTGTAGTCTTTCATTAAAGATACGTTTTTTTTTTAAAGAGTCAACAAGGGGAAGAGTCAGAACTCTCTCTCTCTCTCTCTCTCTCTCTCTCTCTCTATATATATATATATATATATATATAAAACGTATCATTCTTGTTCATAGCTGTGTATTGCAGCAATTTAAGACAAAATAAAAGCAATGACTTCTAGGAAATTTCAGGTAAATGAAACCAGATGTTTATTTACCTGCTGTGCATCAGATCGTGCTGTGCTATATTTTGAAAAGATTATTGTTATATATATATTTCTTCCTTGTGAGATCATGGAGCTGCCCTAATACATAATGATGTATTTAACTCTTTCATGGTCCGTCAGCAGTCCCCATGGAGCTGTATTAAATAATGCCGATCCTCTGTGGGGGTTTTTTTTTTTCCTGGCGGGTACTTGCAATGTCTAGATAGAAGCAGAAAGGTCAAAGACTGCACTGAGAGTATACATTGGGTTGTTAATATACAAATAAACCTTTTCTGAGTTAGTTTGAGTTAAAAGTAAGGTTGCCAACCATTTAATGGCATTAGACCAATGTTAAGTCTATGGAGGAAATAGTATGGCCGGAGATTTTTTTGACAAAAAGGTGATAACCCTAGTAAAATTAAAGTGGAATAGCATATCTCTACCACCCTCACCTAATTATTTTGTAAATATGAGTCAGAGCTAGTTAAGGGATTCCATGTAACCTCAACGAGGCAGGCTCATTCTCTCCACCCTGATGGTTATATGTCTTGTCCACATGAGTTCAGGTTCTACGTAGGCTCATGATAGAGTGATACCACTGTGCATAAGAAATTCTTGAAAACAGTTTCAAGTTACAAAGCAGAATTTCAGGTAAAGAGAAATCATTTGGTTAGTTCATCTTTTTTCGAAGAGTTGCGTCCTTACTTTTACTCCCCGATCAGCTAAGACAGTCATTCTCAAACCAGTCTTAATGAATCCCCCAACTGATCCAGGATTTATGGATTACTCACTTGTGTTTCAATAAGAATGTTGGTTTGTTGTTGGTCCATGGTCCTACACAAATGTACTTAGTGAGTAGGAACACAGTCCCTCTAGTAAATCTGTAGTAGCAGGAGGTGGTATCACCACTATTGGCTGTGAGACTTAATGTTACAAGAGATGTATATTTTTTATTGGGTATCTGCTGTTCATGGTACTGAAATCGGTCAGTGGTTCTCACAAAACCAACACTGCATGTTTTCTTAACACCCTTCTACAGTATCAGATTATTTGAGTGCGCCCTAAGTTTTAATACCATTTAGATGTCATACTTTTTTCCTTCTTTAATCTGAATCTGTTTTGTAAGTGTCTCAACCCAGGAAAGCATGTCAGATAGGACATGTGCAGGGCATCATTTGGAGTCTGTCTGTCATTCACAGTGCATACTCGATCTGAATGAAATCTCTGAGAAAGGACTGGATAGAATCTCTGAGACAGGACTGAATAGACTCTCTGAAGCAGGACTGAATAGAATCTGACACAGGACTGGATAGACTCTCTAAAGCAGGACTGGATAGAATCTCTGAAGCAGAACTGGATTGAATCTCTGACACAGGACTGCATAGAATCTCAGAGACAGGACTGGATAGAATTTTTGAGACTGGATTTGGTGGGTGCAACTTGCATAGGACTTGGTGGTTGCCACTCTTAGACAGGACAGGCTGGTAACTCTCAGGTGGGAAAGGCTGATAAGTCTTGGACAGGACAGGACGGTGAGTCATAAACAGGACATGATAGTAGCTCTCATACAGGACTGAGTAGGAATTGGCTGATAAGACAAGGTGGTGATTTTTGAATGCCGCTCTGATGTCTCATGGAGAAGCTGTTGGCTTGTTAAAAGAGACATGCTGGTAACTGTCATATATGCTGAGGTAGGGCACTGATAGAAACAAGATCCTATGCCTTGGTGGGTTAAGCTAGGAGTTATCAGCAATCACAGGTTATGAACAGGATGGGAAAGAAAGACCAGACTCCAACACAGAATAGCTATACAAGACAGAATAACAGGGAAGCCAAACACTGCTGTAACAACACTAACACAAAGGACCAGACTGTAAGGAGAAGCATCCATGTAAATGCTAGAGCTGTAGACAATTACATACATGAGACCCAGCTGAAAGTATAAATGTCTGGGGCAGAAGTGTCAAATACTGAATCAGAGTCCTCTAGTGGCAGAACTGGAAAATAACAACAAAGCTAATTATAACCAAGATATGAGTCTGGAATACAGATGGGACAATTCACTAAGGTCCGAGAATGGAGGTCAAAATCAGTACTTATTTAGAACTTCAACGTTGGACAGATTCTGTTAATATAATGTAATACATTTTCATATTTTATTTTATCATTTGCTTGCAATTGTAAGAGGGTTTAACCAAAGTTAAGTATAATGTGCTTAATGAAATTACCACTGTGAATAAATAGAATACATTTTACTTACGTCTGACATGCATCACCCATTAAAGGCATTTGCTGTATGTTTGGCAATCTCGGTCAGGATCCAATTTTTTTAAAGTAACTGTGTATGAGGAGGTCTGATTGGAATTTCCATGTTTGCTTTACTGTCAGGAAAATAGAAGAGAAAATAGAAGATATGTAGAAACCAACAAACATACCAATAATGTGTATAATAATCATTTGTAAGTCATGTGGAAAGAGACTAGCTGCAAGCTGAATAGTTAGATTAATGGAACAATAACATCATGAATTGATCTATTACATGAAAACCTGTCAAAGGATGGCTAGAGTAAGGCATATGACTAACTAACTATGTCAGAGTCTACTCTCCTTGTATGTCATGTGTGAAATCAGCATTTGGTCCTAGATAAGATAACTTAGGCAAACAAAAAGGTCTGGGGAAAAAAATCACTATCCGTAAAATGTTTCAGATTGATTTGCTACCAGTTTTAGCATCACATTGAATTTATCTGCTAATGTACAACAATTACGAGCAATTATAGAACATCACTCAGGAGAGACTGTGATTCATACGCATTGGAAACCCAAGAACAAAAAAAGATGAAGTTGAAGTTTTATGGTAGGATGAACAATGTAGCTAACACACACTACACAAATGGAATATTCCTACAATAAGGATAAAATGATATCATGCAAATTGGCCAAAGCACTCTGCATATGAGCGAAATAAGCAATAGAAGACATCTTTGGTTTTAGTTTTAGCAACCTGTGTATTATTAGCATTAGCCAAAAATCCATATTTGTAACAATATTCTTGTGAAATGGTATGCCATAGCTAAGTATTGGCAGCACTGAAAGCTTAGAGTTGAAAAATGACAAATATGGCCTTTCGAACGGATTCACAGTAACACACAATAGGGTCCATTCATTGATGCATGTTAATTTAAAAAAATGCAAACTGTGGTACATTAAAGGTATACTGGAAGATCTCCCAGCTGCACTGTTAACAGTATACAAGTAGTGTGATATGCACGGTCTTGTAGAAACAGCGTTCCAACGAGGGGGCAGGGCTACACAGGATGGCCCATACATAATTTTGGGATGGAGCTATCCAGATCTGAGAGTTGGGACTGAAAATTGTTTGGAATGTGAATAAGAGATCTGACTCAAGCCAGGAGGCACGATGGCAGCTATTCCATGTGCACCAGTTGCTGCTAAATGTTAATACCGTATTTGCTCGAATATAAGACGACCCTGATTATAAGACGACCCCCCCAAACTTTGGATATTCCTTTAGGAAAAAAACTAACAGCCTGAATATAAGACTACCCTATAGGAAAAAAAGTTTAACTTGTATATATTCACATGTAAATTGCTTTTTAATATTTAATAAAAATGATGATATTAAACAACTGCATTTCTTGTTTTCATTTCCTTTTATGTGCCAGTGCTACCTCTCTCTCCCCCTCCCACGTTGTCTCACCCTCCCCCAAAACTTTTCTCTCTCCCCCTTCCTCCCTTTGTCTTTCTCTCCCCCCTTCCCTTGTCTTTCTCTCCCCATGTTTCTCTCCCCCTCCCCTTGTCTTTCTCTTCCCCCTCCCTCCCCTTGTCTTTCTCTTCCCCCTCCCTCCCTCCCCTTGTCTTTCTCTTCCCCCTCCCTCCCTCCCCTTGTCTTTCTCTTCCCCTCTCCCTCCTTGTCTTTCTCTTCCCCCTCCCTCCCCTTGTCTTTATCTTCCCCCTCCCTCCCCTTGTCTCTCTGCCCCCCTCCCTCGGGGGGGACCCGGCTTCATGATTGAAGTGATGATCATGCCGGGCGGCATGGGAGGATGTCTGCGCACATCGCACAGACATCCTCCGGCTGTTAGCGAGGGGGATCCAGGTCAGATTATAAGACAACCTTGAATATAAGACGATGGGTCTTTTTCAGAGCATTTGCTCTAAAAAAAGACCTCATCTTATATTCGAGCAAATACGGTGTAACTGAAATTTTTGTATAGGTTTGTTCTTGTAAAAAATGCACAGCATATATGTCACTTATGGCATGACAGTTGTCCTTTAATTGGCAAAATTAATCAATTCCCTTGGGTAAATGCATAAAATAATTATTGCACTTGTTAAAAAAGACCTATCTACAGCATGCAAATGCACGCTAAGAAATGCACAAAGACCTTCAACATAACCCTGGTAACATGAGGTCAGTCACTGCCCAAAAGGGCCTTCATCCCTTTTATCTCATGGAACCAGTGGCCATGGGAGAGTCCACATGGATACCTCCCTACCTCTAAGGAAGTATCTCCTAATTAGAAGATGAAATACATAAGGTGATACAAGCTGAACATGACATTTAGAGAGGCATGTACTTAACAGGTGCAGTGGGGGAAAAAAGTAGGGAATACATGTGTAAGCAGCAATTTGTAAATATTTGTAACAGTTTGCTCTTTTTTTTCCTGTTCTGCCCCACTTACATTTATTTTTATGTAGTTTGCATTTTTCCGGTTGCGCTAATATTTGGGCTTGCTAAATACTTTTGAGAATATTTTGTGAAAAATAATTCTTTTAGTCTCCTCAGTTGATCAGTGTATGCTTATGATGATTTAATTTAATAAAGAAGATTTTTCTACACTAGGTCCATTCTCAACTTGTTCCAGAGAAAATTAAGCAACCAATTATTTATTTGGATTATTATGTTGTTTTACGGGAGTGAGATCAGATTATTTGAATACACTAGATTATTTTAGTAACTTTTTTTTTTGGTACTTATCTATGTTTTTCAATGGTTGCGTTTGAATCCTGGAGAAATGTATGCACACAAGTGATGTTATTCAACCTCCAAATGGATTTGTAATTATTCGAATCACTCATGCTATCATCCTTTGGGTCAGATCAGCAAAACACCTGGCAAGCCGGTCTACGTGGCTTGCAACCAAGAGGATCGACATGAAAAGGACTTGCATTATTGTTAGCACAGAATTACTGGTGAGTAAGCAGCATGCTGAGATAATGTGACAACCCTCAAAATTACACTGAATGCAGACGAGTCAGTCCAAAAAAACCTACACATTACGAACCAGCTGCAGTGAAGAGCCCTACTGAAAAGCTGATAAGAAGAGATGCTCGAGAGTGTTTTGTAAACACAGCAGGAGTTCTACAGGTTAGAATGTTGTTGCATTGTGGGAAATATTCAGGATCCTCTCCTCCTATCAATGCGTGCTAACCCAAAAGTAAAACTGAAAAACGTTAGCTTGAACAGTAAAATGACATACATTAAGCGAGCCACTTTTGTTAAAAAAAATAATACTCCAAACATCAACAACAAACGATTCTAAAATGGACATCGAAAAATTAGCTTTTAAAATGTATTCCAAAAATAAAAATCCCAACTACAGATAGTTCAGAAATAAAAACCAGGTGTTTGGCTATATTTTTTCTTCTTTAATGTCCCCGAAAGCAGTTGAAGCCCCCCTCCTGGCTGCTATTTCCAGATGGAGCATTTGAATAGTCCATTTTGAATGTGACTATGATTGTTAAGCTCCCAGGGGGCTCTGTATTGTTTATTATAATTTACATCCCTGCATTTGTTTTCCGAAATGCAAGTATGAAGCGATTACGCCACAATTTGCCTTGTCCGTTATTCAGGCTGGTGTAGCAAAATAGAGCTCTTCGTAATTACATCTATTTACGCTTAGTGATAAAAAATAAAAAAAATGAAGGCTCGGCCAAGGTGATGTGTGGAATGTTTGATAGATTTGTATTTCACTGTTTTACTCATGCATAATGCATTGCATTTAATATCCCAAGCTGTGCTTTGGTGTGAGATTCCTTAAACTAGGACTAAAAAAATAATAAAAATAATGATAATACATTCCCAGCAGATTCCTTGTAAATCTAAGTAAGATTGTATCATTTGTTATTGGAAACATTCCACCTCCTTATCAGATACTCTCTGCTTCCCCGCAAGCGGAATGCTATTATAAAACATCCCATATCTCCTGCTATCCGATCTCTCTGCTGTAAAACAGAAACATGGTTTCTCCCTGATTTTGCTGGACCTATCATTTGGAATAACATCATCAGACGGGAACTTAAATGAATTATAAAATCAGGAATTGGAATATGAGGGATGAGCATACAACATGAGGTTATTTTTTAAAAGTCAGAATTGAATTTTTGTATTTAACCCAGCTGATTTTGGAGAAATTAAAGTATAAACAACATGCCTGCCTTGTGTCACTTGGTAGTACTGGGACTATCAGTTATTGTGGGGTAAGGACAATTGGAGAATCTTCTGCATTATAAACAGCGACAGTTGTTAGAGAAACTTTTATACAAGTCTCAGACAGTGTGAAACAAGTATAATTATAAAATTTGGCCTGTTTTTGCCATAAGAGAGTCTTTGCAAGTCACCCAGGCCTTATTTACACATGCTTACACAGAAGCCCTATATCTCTCTCTTGACCCCCTACACTCCCAAAGTCATTGTATCCCGGTCTTTGTATACCAAGCTGATGAGGTTTAAATACACCCAGGACATGCACCATCACCTGCATTGCCCATCCAGGACTTACCGCTGCCCCCCAGGACATGCCCCAATGCCAGAATTGCACATCCAGGTCATACACCCTCACCCACATTGCACATCCAGAAATTGCTTCTGCCCCCTCACCTCACATCCAGAAATTACCCCTGTCACCTCACCAACTCTACATATTCAAGAATTACCCCTTCCCACAGGATTTGCCCATTAATATGCCACTGTTAGTTTGCCCATTAAACGGTATCACAGTTTGCCCATGATTGTGCCATAGTCAGTTTGTCCATGAATATGACACAGCCAGCAAGCCCAGTAATATGCCACAGCCAGTTAGTCCATTAATATGCCATAGTTTGCCCATTAATATGACACTATTAGTTTGCCAATTAAAATATACCCATTTTTCCCATGAATATGCCACAGCCAGTTTGTCCATTAATATGCCAATGTTAGTTTCCCTGTTAATATGCCATAATTTACCCATTAATATATTACAGACAGTTTGTCCATTAATATACCCCAGATTGCCCATAATTATGCCATAGTTATTATGCCAATTAATATGCCACAGCCAGTTTGTCCATTAATATGCCACAATTTGCCCATTAATATTCCACTGTTATGTTTCCCATTAAAATATGCTACAGGTTTCCCCTTTCATTTTCCACAATTACATGTGTTGGATACTGGGTGTGGTTTAAAATTAAACTTTTAATAAAAGCTCCTTGTAAAATATCGTTGGGTGTTATTCATCTACAGCCCATGGTGAATTAGTGCAAAAAAACCCCAAAAAAGTACAGATATGACACATAAAAAACAAACATGCAGTGCGCATATATTGTTAACAAATCCCTTTCCCCCTACAGGGGTGTTAGAGGATAGTTCAACATAGATGAGGGTTCTATTACTTGTAAATTGGTTCTTATAACCTTATAAATTAGTTCTTATCACCTGTGAAGAAACCTAAACATCTTAAAGGAGTGTTTTAACTTAAATCATAACTCCTCGATTAAACAGTCAATATAATAATGTTGAGACTGGTCAATTTATGGAAGCAGTGACCTCAGCCATCGTTATCCTATATAGTTACTAAAGGATACATAAGCGTAATTGCTTTAAACAGACATCTAATAGTGGTTTCAGGACATACAAATGTGGCAGTCAGTGCCCGCAGGCATATCTGTATAGTAGCCTGCTGCCTTCGGCTACACCGCTTAGTGCGGCCAGTAATGAGGTCCTCCACTTAGACAAAACTGTTATTTCAGGTAGATAGACAGTACAGGAAAAAGCAAAGCTGAGGTTTGATTCCTTTTCAAATAGTTTGACAAACAGTCATTCAGCCGTAGCTCCAACACGGGAGCACATAGTTTCGTCAAGGGAGACAAACAGAGTGTAGTAGTGGTAGCCATTTAAATACCCCCGCCAATCTGTTTCATTGGTTAGTGTTAGAATAAGCTGCGAGCAGGCGTGTTTATAGTATTAGGCGTTCCATTTTAACTATCCATTTCAGGTTTAGCTAAAGACTAATTAATTCATCAATACATGAATGGAACGTCTTCGTATTACTATAATGCGAGCATTTTGGTTCTTCTGTTCATACAAATTGAGCCTATATTGATATAATACAAAAGTCTCAGTTTGTGAGATACGAATTGAATTTGTATGAACAGAGATGCTGATGTTATACGAAAATTTGGGTTTATGAGACACAGGATGAATCTGTATGGATGGAGCTACCTGTCTGTCCTTTTTTGTTGTTTTTTATTTTTTTTTGCACTAATTCACCGTGGGGTGTAGACGAATAACACCCAAAGATATTTTACAAGCAGCTTTTATTAACAGTTAAATTTTAAACCACACCCAGTTTCCAACACATGTAATTGAATTAATTACATTCCCAGGGAATCTGGGAAAAGAAAAATGAGCTCGAAGTGGCCCCCTTTCTCTCTCTCTCCACAACTTGCTTTGATTTAATAATCCACAGCCTGTTTGCCACCCTCCTCCCCTTCTCCAATGCACACCTTGCTTCTACAAGAGAAAGCACCCTTCCATGCTGCCTCTCTCGCTCCCCACACTTTGACCTGAAGTTTGCGCACCAGAGGTCAGGTGACCCCTGGCCCTCTGACATCAGATCAGTGACAGACTATTCCATCCATTTTGGAGGAGGCGCAGATGATTTCTAAAGAAAAGTGCAAGCTCTTTTATACTATATAAATTCTACTATATATATGGAAAATAATAACATAGCGCACTTATATAAAGTATACTCCTATTGCAAAGACTGGAATATGTTATATAGCAATGTATCTGGAATTTTATACAATCAAAAGTGGCATTACTATAATTCCTTTTATTGCCATTCACTGCACTGTGACATGGGCAAACAATACATAGAAATAATACACACAATGTGAACAGTGCGCTTCCCAAAAACACCACACACTCGTATTTACCCTATACGTGGAGGCAATCCTCTCCGTGGTATGCAAACTGAAAAATAATAAAAAAAACTCTTATAGTGTAGTATATTCATAAAACATAAAATGATATAGGTGCGTAGACATAGACACACTCACATTTTACTGAGCAGTATCCTGCTCAGTCTATAGGGTGTTCGGGAGCCCCTCGTGGGGTCCTGGATAAAATAGGATTCCGAAGTAGCTCCAAATTAGATATGGTGGAACAGGGGAGGAAGGAGATGTATTCTCAGTAAAAAACACTTTTAATGATACACAAATAAATATAAAGTCCCAGTTTTTAAGGTGCAAAGTGTTCCTGTAGATTGCTCCTTCTCCATACACAACGCGTTTCTCCTTTTAAAATAGGCTTTTTCAATTTTTTTTTATATTTATTTGTGTATCATTAAAAGTGTTTTTTACTGAGAATACATCTCCTTCCTCCCCTGTTTCACCATATCTAATTTGGAGCTACTTCGGAATCCTATTTCATCCAGGACCCCACGAGGGGCTCCCGAACACCCTATAGACTGAGCAGGATACTGCTCAGTAAAATGTGAGTGTGTCTATGTCTACGCACCTATATCACTTTATGTTTTATGAATATACTACACTATAAGAGTTTTTTTATTCTTTTTCCCTTTGCATACCACGGAGAGGATTGCCTCCACGTATAGGGTAAATACGAGTGTGTAGTGTTTTTGGGAAGCGCACTGTTCACATTGTGTGTATTGTTTGTAATTTTTTACCAGGAGTAAAGCACTGGTTGTGTTTCGGTGCTGCTACTCTTCTCACATAAAAGGCGCAGTGTATTCTATTTTTGTACGTCAATACATAGAAATAGTAGGTAAGTAAATTATCAATGAATTAGGGATTTGGGATATATTCTATACATGCTATACTCCAAGTGGTGGGTGACTAATATACCATTTTTTTTTTTTTATTATTACATAATTTTGTTTGTGTTCAGTTAATAAGGACTAATTGTTTGATGTTTGCTAATTAATGATCAAAGTAGACTCTCATTTTCAATGAATGCTCAAGTCCTTAACACAATTGTGACCTTTGATGAGTTAACTAGCCATTCACTTGAGCCAGTGCTGAGCACCACCATCCAGTGTGTAACGGGGTCCAGGACTCCTGGTCTCTGGTCATGTGATCACGGTGATCGATCAATCACATGCAAGTTAGATGGCAAAGTCAATATGTTCATATATTGACTTTGCCTCCAATTCACTCCCTGTACTTCACATGCTAATTATGAAGTACAGAGAGTGACAGCACGTCAGAAATTTTTACTGTTAAAAAAAAAGTTAACCCTTCCCATCCCTTGCTGATAACAGTTTGTTACTGTCGAGCAGGGCTTGCTACCGCCTGTACCAGTCTGTTGTACTGCGTCTAACTTAGTATGCAGTCCCCCTCTATACACTATACCTAGCACTTTGTAATGTAATGTGATCAGTTTGCTTCCTACTTTATGGCCAACGTTTTGTTTTTTCTCATACATTTAATATTTTTTTTTTTGCAATTTTACTTTTTTTTTTTCTAACTGTGGTTCTAATTGCTCTGCTCTGATTTGTTTTTTCAATTTTTGTTTGTCTGGGAAAATATATTTTTCTTTTAATCAGCTTTAAGTTAGTTAGTGGGTCAATACTGGGTCAGTATTAGTGTTGTACTATTTGTGTACAACATTACTGGGAAAAATGAAAAAAAAAAATCTCATGAGTTCTAATTTTTCATGAACTTGCACATTTGTTTTTCCCCTGATTTTTTTTTTCTGCTGTACTGATATTTCGCACACTAACTGTTATACCTCTTTATGCTGTAATTATAACTTCTGTTGGAAATGGAAGAACCCAGCAAGCTCATAAAGAAATCCTGTAACCCATAAAAAACTTACACACAAACACAAGGCGATCATTGCAAATGAAGCATATAAAAACCTCAGGTTTCTATCTAAATCTACAGATCTGAGAGTCAACCAAAGGTAAAAAGAGACAGTTCTGGAAATTATCTAGTACCACACCATAAGTCATTCATAATTAGACAGGAATCCAATTTGTTTGAGTCCTTGATTTTCAAGCTGTGGAGCTTCAAACAGTCCTCTCTAGACCAGAAACTTTTTCACTCCTAACGAGTTGTTTGAAGTTATTATCCCATCTGTAAGATGGAGTGAGTGACTCCATAGTATGTTTGTTGTTACCATAAAACATATACAATTGTGTTACATAATTAAAAACCACACTCAATCCCAGTGCGCAAAACAGCCGATTTAAAAATTAGTGTTCTGTTAGTACACGTCTTTAAAGGTCCACTATAGTTTTCTTTTTCACTTGTGTTTCTTTTTTAAACCCCCAGTGAAATGTTCAGTGGCCCTTATAAAAGCATAAAATTATACCTAAGATACTACATCCCATTTCAAAGGGTGACAGAGGTAGACAGCGGTCCAGTGAGACGGAGCCTCGAAATAGAGGCTGCCTAATGCAAAGCAGGACACTTGGGCGGCATGCCGTTGTGTCCTCTAACCAGCAGCCTCCACACCTTTCTGTAAAGCATACATGCTGATCCAGTTCCTGTCTTCTAGCTAGTTTTGAGGGAGCTGCAGTACTCTACCACTTCTGAGCAGAGACCCGATTCTGTTGATGCTCTGCCCATCAGCTGTGTATATCTGATGCTTGTGCCTCTGTCACTTCACAAATCATTACTGCACTCATCATTGCTTACCTATCCGTGTGTTGAAATCCTAAACCCTCCCCTGGCAAAATGATAGAATATTGTGCTAGAACAGACACACATTGTGGTCTTTTCTACCACCGAATGCCATGACATTTGGAAAAAGCGCAGTTTGGCTGTTCAATACAGGTCATTTCACGTACATTTCGGATGTTATACCTGATTTCTAACTGTATATTGCTTGCATTTCAAAGATTATATGATTGGGAGAATTGTGTATGTTATAAAAGTGCAGGTCAAAATAGCAGATTTGAAAATATAATAATGAGTAGAAATGTGTTTTCTAAATGTTCTATTTTGACTTGAATGGTCGGATTCCATTTGCCAATCCTGCTGGCATTTGTAATTTCCAATATAAAAATACACATGAATGCCAAACACCAATTAGTAACCTCATTAAAAGCCTGGGTATAAACTGTATGAATATACATGTATTATTTCCCAAACCGACATAATGGCTCTTGTGGAATAACAATACCAGTAGTGGCACATCAACTATATGGTGTTGCATTATTGGGTATTAATCATCACCAACTGTTAGGATATGTGTACCTTCGCTACATGATGGGCCATGTAACCTATATAAGAATATACTTTAATTTCCAAAGTGGGAATGTCAACTTTGATTTGCACTGCATCGTTCTCCAGTGTGGAAATTAAAGGGTTTATTTACATATTTCAGTTTGTGAGTTATAAATGTGTCAGAAATAAGCACAGCCACACTAAGGATGAGAAGACTATTGGTCATGCAAGTTTTGTGACTTCTAGCAATATGCTATTCAGGTCCTGATGATGAGAAGGATGGTAAGCTAGGCAACCTACTAGCTGTGTCCATATCCCTGTTATCATTATACAACCCTCTGTGCTAACCAAAACAAAACCCAACCCTGACCAACCCAACTATGACTTTGAACTCTCTGTGCTGACCCAAACAAAACAAAACCCAACCCTGGTCAACCCAACTGTGACTTTCAACCCTCTGTGCTGACCAGTAGAAGACCGAACCCTGACCAACCCAACCATGACTTCCAACCCTCTGTGCTGACCAAAACAAAACCCAACCCTGACCAACCCAACTATGACTTTGAACTCTCTGTGCTGACCCAAACAAAACAAAACCCAACCCTGATCAACCCAACTGTGACTTTCAACCCTCTGTGCTGACCAGTAGAAGACCCAACCCTGACCAACCCAACCATGACTTCCAACCCTCTGTGCTGACCAAAACAAAACCCAACCCTGACCAAACCAACCATGAATTTCAACCCTCTGTGCTGACCCAAACACACATATTAAGTTACCAGGCAACCCCCCAAAATAAGTAAATTAATCTGTAATTGAGACTTTTCACAAAGCTCAAAGAGTCTTCTATGCACAATGCTAGTATGGAGATTTTATTTTCATATATCTTTTTTAATGCAATATATTTGTTACCTGTCATGTGGCTGCCCCAGCATTGAATTCGAGTAGCCATACTCACACTCAATCCCCTGCTGTTTCCATGGGTGAGCGTCCTCTCAGATATCGCAAGGGACCCCAGCAGCATATGTACATCCCCTTGTGTAATGTGAGCAGTACATTTGTGATGTGATGCCATGCCATGGAGGCTTCATGCGCATGCACAGATGAGTCTTCACTGAATGTTGAGAAGATGTTTTAAAGGTGCATTTTGGCCTGGGGGCATGTCAGTATTTGGAGGGCTATTTAAACAGTCAGTTTTAATACGTTTTTGCCTGGGATAGTTCTCCTGCCTCACTAGTATTGATACATTGTTGCATGGATTATTTGTTGACCTTCTTCTGGTTATCCCCTGGTACCAGCTTTGGATCCTCCATTTTTGGTTGTTTACAGTGTGTGTTGCTGCCAAGTGCTTGGTTGGAGACTCTTCTGGCTGTCTCAATCCAGAGTATCCATTCATTGAGGTAAATACCATCACTTTACTGTCATGGTTTCATGAGTGCATCCCTACCCGATTCAGCTAACACAAATTGTTGCTCTCCATGGACAAAAAGTATGTCCTGCTATGCAGCTGACTCACCACCTCCTGGGACACCCGGTCTGAGGATTCTATCTTCGGCACATAACCAGCTTGTAGTGTAATGTCGTCCTCTGACTTCAGCTGCAAAGCAACCCAGCGTGTAGACGAAAAATAGCTTCCGGAGTTCAGCAAGGGTACTCTCCACCCACAACTGAAAAATACAAGCACATGGAAATCGAACTCCACAGAAGAAAGTGATTGCTCTTCACACCAGCCAACGTTAGAAAAGCCACTTCATTTCAAAAACAAAAACAAGGCACCAGCGAGGGGAAGAAGGGAAAACCGTAGAAAACGCTACACCTTACGCGTTTTGCGCAAACCGTGCTTAATCATAGGCGGTCTATGATTAAGCGCAGTTTGAGTGAAAAGTGTAAGTTGCCTTGTTTTTACTTTTGAAGTACAGTGTATTTTCTAACGTTGGCTGGTTTCCATGTGCTTGTACCATATTCTTGCGTAAAGAATATTTTTACATGTGTATGTATTTATTTATGTATTTTTTCATATTATTGTATATATATATATATATATATATATATATATATAACACATTTTTGTTATTTATACATTCACTACCTTTTAAAGTTTTCCTTTTTTTCCATGAGAGCATACATCCAATGAGTTAGGAAAAGGAAATACAGCCAAGATGATGACTTTTAAAATGATATGATAATGACTTGTATCAGATAACACAATGTTGGAACACAAGAGTGATGTTTGCTGATAATTAGCCTCTGTACGCCAATGTAGATATTCTATTAAAAATCAGTTGGTTCCAGTTACAATAGTAATTTACAACATTAAAAATGTCTATATGTATGTAAATTTCTCATCCATTTAATGTTATTTTAATGGACAAAAATATGCTTTCCTTTCAAAAACAAGGACATTTCTAAGTGACCCCAAACATGTGAAACATAGTGTCTGTATATATAATTAGAATATATGTGTATATTATTATTATTTTTCATGTATTATTAGTTAATAATACATATTAGTATAATAATATAAGTGTAGTACATATATAATTATAATGTATGGAAGATGCATATATTTACAAATTGTGATAATGTATGTATTGATTAATAGAATATTTATCTATCTATCTATAAATACAGACAGACAGACCAACCGAGTTGTGGTGTGGAAAAAAGTGTGGGTGAAAATCCCTTCCACCCGAAGTAAGTGGATAGTTAATACATTACTAAACACAAATACACACACCAGTCAAGTGATAAGACTTGCTATTCCAACAGATATCTCACTTTAACAGTGCTCTTACTACTGCAAGGGATTCTGAGTAGGCGTATGCAAAAGAGCTAAACACAAATACACACACCAGTCAAGCCATAAGACTTGCATTTCCATTTTTTGCACAGAAATCTTATGTTAATATATATATATATATATATATATATATATATATATAGTTTTTTTTGTTTATATATATATATATATATATGTATATATATACATATATATATATATATATATATATATATATATATATATATATATATATATATATATATATATATATATATATATATATATATATTTATACACAGGTTGAGTTTACCTTATCCAAACTAATTGATCATTTTAACCAATAAGATATATTAAAGCCTCTCAGCTCTCATGGAATACAGAATTATCAATACAAATACTGTATAGAGCAAATAAATCACTTTTTTAGCTGCAATGTGAGGCATCGTTAGGAATCTGGCGTTGGCGTGTCAGGCCTGCACACGTGTCATTGTATTACCCTTTGTGGGTGTGGGGGAATCCGAGCATGCATGGAAAGGCTATATCACAGCGTAAGGGGGCTGGACACTGAATACACTGCTGTACGCTTGCGTTCTGACAGGGGTGTGTGGAATTTGGATCTTGTGGCAAAATTTAAATTTTTGGGGGGATAATGAATCATTTTGGAAAAACAGATTTCTGGATAAGGGATACTCAACCTACATATATATATAGGTATATATATATATATATATATATATATATATATGTATATATATATATGTATGTATATATATTAATAAATAGATATTGTTTATTTAGTGTCCTTGTATCTATGTTGTTAATAAAAAGCAGGATGGCAGCTAGGACTGCAGTCAACGACCATTACATCGCTGCCGTCAGAGAGATCTAAACATTTGTGGGATCTAAGCTTCACCAGTATGATAGGTTGTTCCAAACTTTCACTAGATGATGGATGCATTTCTAAATCAGTCCTGTATCTATTGTGATAAGCCAGAATGCCCTCACTGCTCCTTTCATTGTTCGTATACTGTACTGTAGGTCATTTCACCATAGGCATCATCCGTACCTTCAGGTCCATTTTATATTTTTATTTCTGTATATATACAGGCATGACAAAAAAAAATACACAAACATCTAAAAAAAAAAAATGTTTGCACTATGTCTGAGTTATAAAAATGTGAAATCACTTTGTTCCTCAGACGTAACACACTTTCATTTTTAATTTTTTTTGCAAGTTCATTTGTGAGGTGAAGGGGACTTGTGTTAGTGCTGATGTTTATCTCCACTAGTGGAAATTGTATTAATTTGCATTTGCACAATATCTATTTCATTTGCCTTCAAAATTGTATTGAAATTAATTAAAATGTATTCACATTCAATGCAAATGTAAGAGAGTCACAGGGGATGCATGTGTATTCAGATCTCATTATCTAACGCTTGTGTAACCCTTAGGTTATCTTGGCTGGTGATATCCAGGGGATTACCAATGTAACTGGAGGTGCAGCTCAAATGTATTTACATTTTAAACTGCTTTCTCTTTACTATTTACTATACTGTAAAAAAAAAATTATCACTAAGCTGCCAATCACTGGTGGATAAATACTGTGTATAATTCATGTGAAAGGCTTTCTTTAAGTTCTTTTAGTTCTTCTACATTCTAATAGTGGAAAAATGCCACCGTCAGTGCTGGTCGGACAGTCTGTTGTGGATCTTGATCTCCTCTGGTTTTTTTTTTTTTAAATCTACCATGATGTTATTTTAGCCATGTTCCGAGGAATCCAGCTCCTTTATTGGTTACCTTAATGCACTTAGTGTATGTAGCTGTATGAGGAATTGGTAAGTAGACCTAACATGTATTTGGACACAAAGAGGTGGAAAATCATGAATATAAAGAAAGGGGGGATTCACTGGTATGAAAAAGAAAAAACCCTTAAGGAAAGGCAAACCACCTTTTAGAATCTGAATTATTGAGTTTGACAGAGGACTTCCACAAATGGATTATGCACCCACTGAAATACATTGGCCCAGACATAACAGTGATAAATTATTATTATTTTAAAGTCGGATGTTGGATGTGTGTGATCTCTAAGAATTATCCTCATCGTGATAACAAAAAAGCATCAAGGTGATTGACACTGGCAATAATTAGCTTCTGACCAGTGAGGATATTTGGTGGTATTTCTTTTTTTTTTTTAAAGGTTAAGCAATTCTTCATTGTTATTTTCCTTAATATTCATTGATTAGAAGGAAAGAATTTCTTAAAGTCATTTTCGCAGTGTCATATCATACCTCCCGACTTTTGGCCCCTGGCAAATAGGGACACCGGGCAAGGTCAAGTTTTATCGTTAGAATGGATGCATGGTAGGCACTGTCACTGAGAAGCTACTGTGCATGCACATAGTGCTGCACATTGACAGTAACTAGTCTCTGGTGTCTCCGACACTGGAGACATCCGCTTATATAGCAAATGGTGAGACATAGATAGAGATCGGCAGGACATAGGGACTTCCTCCCCAAACCACGACTGTCCCATGCAGTTAGGAAGCAGGTCATATTAATTATAATCTTTAAAGGATTTACAATAAAATAACATGGTCATGGTGAGGGAGATTTTAAAGGTCTACACCATGTATAATGAGGGGGGAGGATTAAAGCTCTATGCCATGCATAATGGAGGGAGGTTAAAGGTCCACACCATGCATAATGGATGGTTAAAGGTCCACGCCATGCATAATGGAGGGAGGTTAAAGGTCCACACCATGCATAATGGAGGGAGGTTAAAGGTCCACACCATGCATAATGGAGGGAGGTTAAAGGTCCACACCATGCATAATGGAGGGAGGTTAAAGGTCCACACCATGCATAATGGAGGGAGGTTAAAGGTCCACACCATGCATAATGGATGGTTAAAGGTCCACACCATGCATAATGGATGGTTAAAGGTCCACGCCATGCATAATGGATGGTTAAAGGTCCACGCCATGCATAATGGAGGGAGGTTAAAGGTCCACACCATGCATAATGGAGGGAGGTTAAAGGTCCACACCATGCATAATGGAGGGAGGTTAAAGGTCCACACCATGCATAATGGAGGGAGGTTAAAGGTCCACACCATGCATAATGGAGGGAGGTTAAAGGTCCACACCATGCATAATGGAGGGAGGTTAAAGGTCCACACCATGCATAATGGATGGTTAAAGGTCCACGCCATGCATAATGGGTGGCTAAAAGTCCACACCATGCATACTAGTGGATTAAAAGGCCACACCATGCAATGAATCTATGAAGGCAATAGCATTTTGGATGAGAAAGGTGCTCGATATCTGTGGGCAGTTCTCACTGTGGGACATACATGATCAGTAGATCCTCTTCAGAGTGGCATGGAGACTCTTAATGTCTTTCCATGACCTACTTAGGATGACCATTCTTGAAGACATGAATTTGGCATATTAGAGATAAATTACAAAAACAAAAATAATAAATGCATACTTTTTGGGAAATGTGTTAGCTTTAATTGTATTATTTTGGGTGGGGGGCTAGGCATAGTACTTTAATTCAATTAAATAGTGTGTATGTGTGAACATGTGTGTGTGTGTGTGTGTGTGTGTGTATATATATATATATATATATATATATATATATATATATATATATATATATATATATATATATACAGTTCCTGTGTATTTGGTGTCCAGTGAATTTGTACAAATGATACTTTCAGATACATTACTTGAGAGATTCCGTTCCATGCAAGATATATATAGATAGGACTCAACAATATTTGAGTGCTTTGACCCAATGGTGGGCTTAACATTATGTGGCCATATGGTGTGACTAAATCTCCAATATTTTCATCTAAGTAAGGTTTTTTGAAAATAATTTTATAATAACTTTAAGATAAATGTATATGGTGTGTGCTGACGTCCTTATGTAATACATTGTGTCTCATTACAGAGGCTACAAGCAGTGCCAGGATGCCATCAGCAAGCAAGGTTAAATTAAGAAAATATATATTTTTTATATAAAGTTTGATTAATTCTTGGTTTGCATGGTGATGTTACCAGTAAGCGAAGCTAAAAATGTGTTAGAAAATAGATGTATAAAGAGGGCAAAGTTCTTAAAATGGAGCAATCGGCATCACCATTTTATTGGTGTCCGTGGTGATTGCTGCACTTCTCAAAACTGTCCCCAGATTTGCTGCTTATTAATTATCACTAGTGCATCACAAAAATACACCCTAGATAGATAACACCAAACCATAATAGATTTTCATCCTGAAACCATGTCACAGAAAATTCTGATAATGTCTCTACCTTTTGTAGATGTTTTACATGCATTTGAAGTTAAAGTCACTAAGACATTTTTCCTTTAGAATAGCATCAAATTTATCACAAATGCAGTGTGGACAGTGTCCTCACTTGTCCGTCCTCCACACAACGCGTTTCGCCCTCTTCTATGAGGATTTTTTTCAAGACACTTGAAGGTCTGAGATTAGTGATAATCTCGACCTCCAGTCTCTGACTTTAGTAAACAGACCATCATGTCTTGACTGTATTTCCTATTGATTAGGCAACTCATTTGATGGATATGTTCACACTTAATGTAGATGAAATTGCACTGAAAAGTATTCTCCTCTCTGAGAAAGTGCAGTCCTTAACCTGTGGATTCTTTCTCTGGTAAATAGACAAAGTTTCAAGTGTTTGAAATACAGATGGCCATAGTTTCAGCCAGGTCTGCACTTTGATATAACACAAGAAGAAAAGCTTGGGGAGATAGACAGGACTGTTGGTAAAGTCCCAGTAATACCTCTGCTAAACTTTAAATGAAGTTTTAAGAGATATCAAGTGTGGAGTAAAAAATAAAAATAAATAAGAGATTTGTTTCTTTTACTTTAGTCTGGTACAGTCTACTTCTGATAAAAAAAAAAGAGATGGACCTTCACAAGGTAAGTGGCAGCCATTATTATATTTGTGTAATTTGTATAGTATACTGTGAGCTACTTACCAAACCACATTGTTTGTTATATTTTAAAATATCATTCAACGTTTTTAATACATTTTTTTCCAGTTAGAAATTGACTGGAGAATAAGAAATAAACTATCCAAGAGCCTTAAATAACCTTGGGGAGTTTTATTAAACTTACTTTAAAATAAAAGTGTCCAAAGAAAACAGAAGCTCAGAAAGAAAATCTAAATAATTATATAATATGAAATGTAGGAGTGAAAAAATCTGCACGTTGAATGCAAAAAATCAACGCACTATAATGTTGTTACGAAATCTACACACGCAGAACATGTGTAGAAAACAAACATGATGAGTGCCACAAAGTGATGTGTGAAAAAAAACTATACGTGCTTCCACACTAATCCAAATAAAATCTAGGGGAGCAGACAGAGACAGGAAGCATTATTTAAAGTGTTCTACACTGTAAACATCCCAAGACATAGTCAATTGCAATAAAAGGCTTTGACAATCCAAAGCATGCAGTCGTAAACAACAAAAATGTTACACTAATGGTTTGAAGGTCTATGGTGAAAAATGTATTCTCATATTTCATGTTGGAATAGCAAAGGTTTCTTCTTCTTTTTTTTTTTTTTTTTTTTTTTTACAAACAATCTTTTTATTTTTTTTTTCAGTACAAAAATACAAAAAAAAAATCACATCTTACACATATACAGTGGATATAAAAAGTCTACACACCCCTGTTAAAATGTCAGGTTTTTGTGCTTTAAAAAAATGAGACAAAGATAAATCATTTCAGAACTTTTTCCACCTTTAATGTGACCTATAAACTGTACAACTCAATTGAAAAACAAACTGAAATCTTTTAGATAGAGGGAAGAAAAAATATAAAAATAAAATGATGTGGTTGCATAAGTGTGCACACCCTTTTATAACTGGGGATGTAGCTGTGTTCAGAATTAAGCAATCACATTCCAAATCATGTTAAATAGGAGTCAGCATACACCTGCCATCATTTAAAGTGCCTCTGATTAACCCCAAATAAAGTTCAGCTGCTCTAGTTGGTCTTTCCTGAAATTTTATTAGTCGCATCCCACAGCAAAAGCCATGGTCTACAGAGAGCTTCCAAAGCATCAGAGGGATCTCATTGTTAAAAGGTAACAGTCAGGAGAAGGGTACAAAAGAAGTCCAAGGCATTAGATATACCATGGAACACAGTGAAGACAGTCATCATCAAGTGGAGAAAATATGGCACAACAGTGACATTACCAAGAACTGGAGCTCCCTCCAAAATTGATGAAAAGACGAGAAGAAAACTGGTCTGGGAGGCTACCAAGAGGCCTACAGCAACATTAAAGGAGCTGCAGGAATATCTGGCAAGTACTGGCTGTGTGGTACATGTGACAACAATCTCCCGTATTCTTCATATGTCTGGGCTATGGGGTAGAGTGGCAAGACGAAAGCCTTTTCTTACGAAGAAAAACATCCAGGCCAGGCTACATTTTGCAAAAACACATCTGAAGTCTCCCAAAAGCATGTGGAAAAAGGTGTTATGGTCTGATGAAACCAAGGTTGAACTTTTTGGCCATAATTCCAAAAGCTATGTTTAGCGCAAAAACAACACTGCACATCACCAAAAGAACACCATACCCACAGTGAAGCATGGTGGTGGCAGCATCATGCTTTGGGGCTGTTTTTCTTCAGCTGGAACTGGGGCCTTAGTTAAGATAGAGGGAATTATGAACAGTTCCAAATACCAGTCAATATTGGCACAAAACCTTCAGGCTTCTGCTAGAAAGCTGAACATGAAGAGGAACTTCATCTTTCAGCATGACAACGCCCCAAAGCATACATCCAAATCAACAAAGGAATGGCTTCACCAGAAGAAGATTAAAGTTTTGGAATGGCCCAGCCAGAGCCCAGACCTGAATCCGATTGAAAATCTGTGGGGTGATCTGAAGAGGGCTGTGCACAGGAGATGCCCTCACAATCTGACAGATTTGGAGTGTTTTTGCAAAGAAGAGTGGGCAAATCTTGCCAAGTCAAAATGTGCCATGCTGATAGACTCATACCCAAAAAGAATGAGTGCTGTAATAAAATCAAAAGGTGCTTCAACAAAGTATTAGTTTAAGGGTGTGCACACTTATGCAACCACATAATTTTATTTTTATATTTTTTCTTCCCTCTATCTAAAAGATTTCAGTTTGTTTTTCAATTGAGTTGTACAGTTTATAGGTCACATTAAAGGTGGAAAAAGTTCTGAAATGATTTATCTTTGTCTCATTTTTTTACAGCACATAAACCTGACATTTTAACAGGGGTGTGTAGACTTTTTATATCCACTGTATATATTTGACACAAGTTTAAGCAATAAATACTGTGACAATAAAAGATCAGATACACATACATTTAGACAAGGAAGGACATGAGGGACCACAGCTTCTCTCTAATAACTCCAGGGACTAGAACTGGATGACCACGTTATTTTCCATGTTATGTCTTTCCTCCCTTTTTTCCTTCTCTCTTTACCTTCGTCTATTTACTGTTATTTACCTTCTGGATCATTTTTCCTTTCTATTTAATTATCAGGTTTTTTTTTTTTTTTTTATTATTTAGCCAGGTTACCCATATATTGAAGATTTTTTTTTTGTCTCTGTCTAGCGAAATATTATCCCCTTTCCATTTGACATTGAAGGTTGATTTGATTTTGGATTTCGCAATTTCTTCCTAACTTTTCCATTGTCTAGCGATATTTATCTTGACAACCATTAAAATGTGTACAGCAATATATCTATGTCTAAATGGGAGATCTTGAAGATACAAATGTAACAGGGACTATGGTGGTGGTAAGGTCCGAGATGAGACCAAATGCTCTTTCCCACACTATCTCTGTTTTTCACAGGACCACCATTTGCAGAAGATCACAATGATTATCGTTACATCTCCAACATTTCTTCTTTTTAGCTGCTTGGAATTTATGTGTTCTCAAGGGGGAAAAATGCCATCTCTGCATGATTTTAAAATGTAATTCATGCATGGAGAGACATTGAGTGGTCTTTTTTTTTTATGTTTTTCCAACTGCCGATCCAGGCCCCTTTATTTAGCAAAGTTTTCTGCTTTTGCCTCCACAGACTTAAGCCAACTTCTGTTTTACTGGCCTATCGGTAAAATACAAGCTGGGTGGCAACTCTAGAAGAACACGTGTAACCAATGTGGAAGTTGAGAGTCAGAAATATTTAGTAAAACGTACACATGGTAGTCAGTGGGTCAAGTCCATTCAAAGGGCCTTTTAAAGTTGCACTCCGATCTTCAGAAGTAGAAAGGGACAGTTGCATTCTCCACATTTTTTTGTTCACTGTCATAGGGTTTTAAACCTCTCATAAAATTCATGAAAAAAAAAAGAAAGCAGTAAAGTGAAAATTAATAATAATGATTCCGGACACTTTGCAGACCTGTTTCCCAATTGTGCCAGCTTTATGCTTCTTAAATCTTACACCCGATTTAACAGTTGTCTAATGTGCAAACGTATTAAGAGTTTATACATTCTTTCCTCGTTGCGAAATGCTTTCTGCCAGCAGCATATGATGAATGCAGTCAGACATTTCCAGATGAATCTTTGCCTGTGGTATTAGATGGTCTAATAGAATCTGGCACCTTTAGAATGCCACAAGTGCCTGAATCTGCCAGGCGCCAGGACGCACGCCAAAACGGACTTCATACGGCAGCCGCGAACCAAGCACTAGCATGCTTCAAAATTAAAATGTCAGATAGATTTGTGTATCCCCTCCATGCTTCATTTAAACCTTACGGGGACATACAGAAGCAAATTCACTTAGTAAGTACTGCACTGGGCATCCTTTATCTTTCTTCGTAGTGATATTCAGATGACACATTTAAAGAATTTATCTTAATCCTTCTGTGATTTAGTGACGCCTCTAAACTGCTTTAAAATGCTGTGGTATCAGAGTTTATTCACTTAACAGTGCATTGTGGAAAATGGATAACATATCTGCAAAACTTCAACCTAAACAGGAAGGTTGAAAATGTAGCTACGCTGTAGAATTTCTCAACTCTATGTTGCGTGAATCAATCCTGTTGTGCTTTTTTTGTTTTTGTTTCTTGTTTTCGTGTTGTTTTTATTTGCCTTGTTTGTCTTGTGTGATTGCTATTTTATGTGTTATATAAATAAGTTGTCCAATCTTAAATGTGAACATCTTAACCAATGAGCTCTCAGTGATCTGTCCTTCACTTTCAAACAAAATACCTGTTACTTTCCTCTATCATGTGTTTTATTCACACCAATCAGTCATAACATTATGACTAACTGCCTAGTATTGTGTAGCTCCACTTTTGATTCCAAAAAAGTTCTGACCTGTCGAGGCATGGACTCCACTAGACCTCTGAAGGTGTGCTGGGGTATCTGGCACGAAGATGTTAGCAGCAGATCCTTTAAGTCCTGTAAGTTGCGAGGTTGGGCCTCCATGGATCAGACTTGTTTGTCCAGCACATCCCACAAATGTTTAATTATATCTGGGGAATTTGGAGACCAAGTCAACACCTTGAACTTGTTGTTGTGTTCCTCAAACCATTACTGAACCCTTTTTGCTTTGTGGAAGGGCACATTATCCTGCTGAAAGAGGCCAATGCCATCAGGGAATACAGTTTCCATGAAAGGGTGTACATGTTCTGTATCAATTCTTAGGTAGGTAGAATGTGTGAAAGTAACATCCATATGAATGACAGGACCTAAGGTTTCCCAGAAGAACATTGCCTAAGGCATCACACTGCCTCCGCCAGCTTGCCACCTGTCAGTTCGAAGCATCACACTGCCTCCGCCGGCTTGCCACCTGTTAGTGGTCATAATCTTATGGCTGAACGGTGTATGTGAAAAGCATAGATTTTACTTCAAGACAAATTCCAGTACTCCTGTAGTTTTACATTGGACATAATGTCACCAGGGACTCTAAATTCAGTAAGAAAATGCAATTTGTTCATGCTTCAAACACTGGCTGGGCAGGTGAGTTAATGGTGAAACCCCTCTGTACCCCGGTCAAGATAATAATGAAGAACGCTTGCAATACTGCTCCAATATACCTAATATTGTTCCGCGCATTATGTGCTATATAAAATGGTCCTGTTTTCCTGACTTCCACTCCCAGCCATCAGAACACTGATGCTGTGCAAAATGTTGATGGAGTTGAAAATAGGAATAGGAATGGTAAACTTTCACAGTGAGTCGTAACAGTTTTACAAAACGCCTAATCTGACTGCTGGGAAATCACCTCGGAAAGGCATGTAGGAATATTATTTCCCAGAAGCCTCACAATGTAATTGAAATTGTAGACATTGTACGAAAACAGTTGGAGCTCTCTGAAGAGTGTTTGTTCTTTTTCAGTGCAGCTAATTTTCTCTAATGAGACTGATACTCTGCACTTGCAGTCCAAAAGAATCTGAAGAGCAGAGTAGAACCCAGAGAATAACCTCCTTCCTCTAGTAGTGAAAATGTTAATTTAAAAAAAAAAAAAAGCAGGTTATTGTAGAGGAAACAAAATATACATATATATTCTTCAAAGGTGAGAACCTTCTAAAAATAATTATTGCAAAATTGCAAGATTTGTGTTTTTTTTTTTTTTTAATTACACCCCAAACTATTTTTTTTTTCTAAATTAAGTCTTTGTAGACAAAAGGGCATGAATATTATGTAGGAGTATATCTCCTTATCTGCATCTGATGAGATACAGCTGAAAGAGATAAGAAAAAAAAAAAGATTGAAATGTGGAGACTCCTACAAAAGGTTTATTGACTTATTTTTTCAAGTTACTGTTAAATGGGAGATAAAAAAAATCACTAGAGATTTCAAACCTTTGCAACTCAGCTTAAAAATCGAGCAGAAAAGGAGTTTTTCCAGGGTCGGCATTTTAAAATGCACCAATCTCGAGAACAAATCTGAATAAAACTACCAGATCGGGGGGGGGGGGGGGGGGGATCACGATAGGTTATATATTTTTTTGGACACATTTATTTTTATGGGACTTTGAGAATGAGCACGCTTTGGATTAAATTGCTATCTGTAGAATTTATTTTAACAAAAGAGACCATAACAAATCCTGTTGTTTGTACATATAATATTGATTATGTTTGTTAGGTGGTGTATATGCAGACAGGGTAGTAAAGTGAAAGCACCACAAAAAAGATAGCTGCAGTAACAAGTTACAATTTAATGAAATAGTGGATGAGATACAAAAAAAAAAAAAATACTTAGTAATACTTGTAAAGACAAGACGGAATTATTTTTAAACAGAAAAAAAAAAGTCTTAACACTTAAAGGGACACTAAACATTTTTTTTCCACTTGTGCAAAGTTAGTTGTCCCTAGTATGAGGATAAACTGGCGTGTACTTTTGATAGTACTTTTGATAGTACACGCCAGTTTATCCTCTGACCGACTGCTGCCATGTTTCCATAGAAAGCAGGCAGCTGTCCGGTGGGTGACTGGCTGTCTCTGCTAGCGCAGGGAGAGACCCTTGTTTTTGCATGAGAACAGCAGGGGACCTTAACTAGGTCCCCCCTGCTGATCCCATGCAAAAACGAGGGTCTCACGCTGTGATTGCAGCGAGAGACCCTCGCATTTGGCTGTCAGAGTGGGGTGAGCCCCCGCTCTGATTGGCTGTGTGCGTGCTGATGTTTGTCAGCACGTGACAACCAGGAACTGCTGTGTCTCGCATGTGAGACACAGCAGTTAGTAAACCCGTGTGTATCTATTATTACATCTATTAAGACATGTATTGTTTAACCCTTGCTTCCTTTAAGAGATATTGCTGTTGATGCAACAATACTGCCCATCTGGGTAAGCCCTCCTTGTTGTTTTACATCACACAGAACTGTCTGACACCAACTCTTCTTCACTAGAAACATCCACGTTCTAAAAGAAAGTGTGACATCACTTTCTCAGAAACATCTCACTGTTGTCAGTAAATTTTGAGGGTATAAGTTATGTGTGACTGCATCTTTAAAAAGAGTGCCTAAAACCAAAAAAATGGAGCGCAAGGCTACGTCTGCTTCCTTAGAACTTCTTTGTGAATGATGCCCCCATTTGCACACCGCTCAAAAGTTATTGTCCCCTAGTCTTTGGAAATGCAAAAGGGACAGGCATTGGGACAAAGGTCTGTGACTGTGACTGTCATTGGTGTGCATGCACGTCAGTCCCACAGCACACAGTGAGTAGCTGGAGAGGCAATAAATACCTCCCCTCTTGTTGTATGTGTTTGGTTTATTAGGTATCACATGCCAATCAGCTCTATCTTAGCAAAATAGTGACTATATCATAAACACACAAGGGTTAGTCATCGGCTACTAAAAGAAAACATTAAGTGGAAGACTGTTAGACACCACAAAGAGAAAACAGAGATACAGAAAGGATTCCCAAGACCTTAAAAACAGTGAGGTGCTTAGTGCAGGGACACACCTTGTGACTATCTCGAAGAACTCAGTTGGCCCTTCATAATCCGTAGTGAAAACTTTTCCATTATAATCAATGTATTATTCAGACCTCTGTTCGTCATTCGCCTGGTTTGTCCCTGCACAATGCATAGTTATATCATGTCCTGAAATGTTCATCTCACCGCAACTTCCATAGAGAGGACTGATCATGCAGTAAGAGAATGCTATATAGCAGATCAAGTAGTCAGCTTGGGAAATGTAGTTAGAATTAACCCCCACATTTCCAAGGGATTTACATATGCTTTTAGGCACTTAAGTTATCAAGTTGTACAGTGTTGTCCAAAAATTGAATATATATATATATATATATATATATATATATATATATATATATATAGAATCCAAAATAGGTAAAGAATGGATGCTTGACAAAGGGCTTAACAGCCTGAAACGTCGCTAAATAACGATGCTGACGATTATCTTTATTAAAACCTGAATGACTGTCTTCAGAAGTCCTGTGAGTGCATTCTTTACCTATTTTGGATTCTATATGTATTGATGTGGATTGCACCCAGGCATGTTATATACTTGTGACTAAAATTGTGCAGAGTGCTGGTACTTTGGATCGATATATATATATATATATATATATATATATATATATATATATATATATGTATATATAAAAATGTTGCAACATATAAATATTATGTAAATTCTGTTGAAACCAAAATGTATTTGCATTAATGTATTTTACATTATTATACTACTCCCATGATAATTGTGAATTGCTTCATTAAATCATACATATTTCAATGTGGCTTCACATATTAACTGACAGCACATCAATTCCTAAAGCCATACTTCCATCCACAGAGGCATGATGTAAAGCTGTGTGCATTAAATGAGCCAATAAAAACCAAGCACATATGTATTTGGAAACAACACTGAAAGCAATTAGATACAATGTATCCTCCTCGTGCACAGTCAGATATTCTAAAATAAATTGTATCTGTTGTGTTCAGCTTTTATGTACAAACAGGCAAAGAGAGTTACCACGTGCTAACACTGGAAATGCAGGAAACAAGAAGAGTTATAACATTATCTTATGTATCTGCCCTGTTCTCACGTGGTTAAGGGTGTTGGCTTCAGCTTGCTCTCCATGGGTCAGCTAGAAGGTGTATTAATTGGTCCAACATAGCCAAAAAGGTTTTGGTAGCATTATAGATTGCATTGTGTGACCACTAGGTGGCAGGTGAGATTAGGGTCTTACCTGCGGCCGTCCAGCACTGGAAAGGGTGTATCTGAGGTGCAGAATAGGGCTAGCTAACACTTGTTAGAATTCAATGTAGTAAAGTGAGGGTTTTCACCCCAATCACAACATAACTTAGGATGGGCCACAATTGGTATATCACTGAGGACTTGCAGCGACACCTACTGCCACTAGCTTGGGATCTCCTAAGGAGGCAATAATAGACGAGGCACCCAAGGAGAAGACACATGGATAACAGGATACAGGCAGAGGTCAGGACAGGCAGCAATCTTAGAATAGTCAGGACAAGCAGAGTCAGCAATAAGGAGGTCAAAGGATGAAGCAAAAGGATAGTTGGGGCCACAGGCAGAGATCAATCAAGGCAGCAAACAGGAATGGTCAGAGGCAATCAGGCTCAACAACAGGAATCAATCCAAAGAGCAGTAATACAAACACTAGTGAGTCACCAAAGCACTAACACAGGCAAAGGTAACTTGCAACTGGTGGTTTTAAATATCCCTCTTAGACTGGCCACTCCTAGAGCTTTAATTGGGGAGAAGGAGTAACATTTTTGTATTGTAACCCTTTAACTGGGCACATGAATATGCATAATGATCTGTCTGCACATGCACGGAACGATCGGATGGTATCACAGTGCACGCCAGCATGCCAGGGAGCATGTGCCACTAAGCCTGGAGATGGGGGTATGTCACCGTGATTCCCCAGTGTGCCTTCCAGATGGACGACTGCAGGCAAGACCCGCTGCGGGTCTGGAGTATGTGTCAGATTTGCTTGCAATGCCACCCTGCATGTATTTGTGACATCACCCTACTGATGTAGGCCTTGATATAGCTGGTGAGCTTAATTATGATTTTACTGATGTAGGCCTTGATGTAGCTGGTGAGCTTAAATATGATTTTACTGATGTAGGCTTTGATATAGCTGGTGAGCTTAATTATGATTTTACTGATGTAGGCTTTGATATAGCTGGTGAGCTTAATTATGATTTTACTGATGTAGGCCTTGATGTAGCTGGTGAGCTTGGTTATGATTTGAGTGGTGTGGTGTCGTCAGGCTCCTACCCACAGAGCTATGAGTTTCTCTCCCCCTTGAAGTACAATAGACTAGAATGCTAATGAATGATGTGAGCTGTCAAAGACTTTGGGAACAAATAAAATACACACTGTGTTATAACACATCTCAGTGTGACTATCTGCTCAGTGGTATAGTAAACACACAAAAAAAAGACTGCTGTGCCAAGTGTGATTTTCCAAGACTGCTGTGCCAATCCTGTTTTTCATCTGTGCCAAGTCTGCTTTGCTACTCTGCTTGACAAGTGGTATTTGCCCAGACTGCAGGGCCAATCCTGTTCATCATCTGTGCCAAGTCTGCTTTGCTACTCTGCTTACCAAGTGTTATTTGCAAAGACTTTTTCATCACTCTTCTTCTTCATCAAAAATATATATATTCTGTTGCACAGGTATTTATTCATCCTCCAATTTCTTATGAATTTCACAGTCTTCATCCATCATTTCAATATTAGCCCCCTGGCTATGACCCTGAACCATACAAGGGTTTATCAGTCAGTGAGGGTTTTTTTGCTTTTGGGATCCTCCTAGAACTAATGTACCAGCCTACGACTGTCCTGACAGACTGTTTAAAGATTGAGAATAAATACATATTACATAATACTATTCATGTATAGTAGTTAAACATTGTGAGAGTGAGAGGTCTCTCCTTCAGGTATACTACCAAATCTGAAGTAGCTGCGCTAAACACACACACAACCGTGTGCGTTAGACCGGGAACGGAGGACTAATAAAAGTACTCAAAAAAAATTGGGCAGACTAGATGGACCGAATGGTTCTTATCTGTCGACACATTCTATATTTCTATGTTTCTATGTTACAACATACTGTTTGAAGAAAAATCAATAGACACAATCACATCCGTAAAGTCACCTGTAGTTTAACTGAATATTGTGTACAAGTGTAGAGCAGGTAAGTTTAATGATGTGATATTACTGATTGTTTCATTCAAACAATACATTGTTATCTAATTGTTACTTAATTTTTTCAACAGCGTGTCTGAAGTAGAAACATGGCTGGTTTTAAATGCTTACTCTCAAAAGCTCCTCAGTTCACAAAAAATAAAAAAAGGATTCTACTTCTTTCCTTATATTTAGCTGTGAGAGCTTCCCGGTTCTTTAAATACAATAAATGTGCAATAGTAAGTTTGTTAATACATCAACTGTAGACTTAAATAAAGCTACGGGAAGTGCCACCTAACTTGTATTCTGTATTTTGCATCTGTTTTTAATATATGTTGGAATGCACTTTTTTTAACTCTAAAACAAATGATGAATCTGACAAATGGCTGGCTTTAACTATTAATGTGGAATCAGCCTCTGTCTGTAAAACTTAGCTGTTTTAAGGATCTGGAATGTAGAGGAGGTGGCGTTAATCTGCTCTGAGTGCTGTTATGTAACACAAGAAAGAGGCCTTGTGGAGATAGGAAAGACTGCTGCTATAGAAGGAACAATAACTCTGCTCTACTTCAGAAATTTATGTCACACTGTACCAGGGATCCCAATGGAAGTGTTGTAAAGTCAGTTGTAAAGGAAAATACTATCACCTTTTCCTGTAAGGTTGAGCCTCCAGGTTATAGAAGCTGCAAGACTCAGTAAGTAGAAGCAGTACAGTAATACATAGAGATACATAGGTTGTAAACAGTTCAGAGGTCAAGGCAGGCAGCAGTCAGTCAACATTAAAAACAAATCCAGAATAAAAAACAAGCAAAACAAAAGATGATCAGGACTGGATATCAAAGTCTCCAGATGGAGCTCCAATAATGACTGACGTGGATAGTATAAAAATATCCTGATGTAATAGGTGGGCACAGTATTGCACAAGCATGACTCCAAACACAACTGAACCATTCAATGGAAAAAAAACATAGAACAGCGCGTCAAAGGGTGACCAGGCCTCATGGTCAGAAAAGGGATGAAAAGAGGTGGCACTTGGCAATGTATGAGTTAGAGAATGTTGCACAACACCTGGGTGAGGAGTGACACTATTCATAAAGAAGATGAAGAGATAGTTTCCTTTACTTTAAGATGCATTTTTTTTTATTAAAACCATTTTTGAAATGAGAAGCAAACTGAATTTCAATTGACAGCAGAAAAAAACATTTTACGCCTCAGTAGAACTGAGAAATAAATTTATAGAGATCTGGGACATATGGAAAAATATAAAAGTTTGGTCAAGTGGGATGTGGACCTCATAATCAGATTCCTACATTGCGGGGATCTCTGGGGGGAGCGTTGGGGGAGGTTCGGTCGGCGGAGAGTCTACGGGTAATTTTTTATTTATTTATCTCTTTTTATTTTTATTTTTTTTCCGCTCTCTTTTCTTTTCGGCAATGACACATACACAATAAGTAAGGGTGAGATAAGAAGTTTTTGTCTTGTTTATATATGTATTTATTTGTATGTTATAATATTTATTGAAAATTTGTAATAAAGATTGATATATATAAAACCATTTTTGGGACACTATATTTGAAGCTGTCCCTTTAATCCTCAGTACTGTAAGCTTCATTTATGTCATTAATTCTTTGAAGGGCAGTAACATGATGACTATAATAATATATATTAAAAGCCCCAGAGGCCCCTCGGGAAGGAAAGAAATAAAAAAAATCAAGCAGTTTACTAGGAAAAATCCATAGAAATTCATCTTTTTCCCCCAAGTAAGTTAAAGCTCTGTTGTACTCTAAAATACAGGCATAATAAAAAATAAAAAAGTAAGAAAATAAACCTAATACTATTAAAACTAAAACTAATTACATTTACAGAGCTACAGTAAAACGACTTCAATTTAAATTGAGTAGCAAGAATCATAATTAAAAATAGAATGAGCGATTTTGGCTGTAATGACAAAGTAACCCAACCCACTGAAATCAATAGGCTGTATCCAAATGGTTCAGTATCATTAAAACTTCCCAAAAGTTACACCTGGATCAGTGTAACACCGATGAGCTTCCTCTTCTAATCAAACTCACCAGGTTTGCCCCTGTACACTGTATAGTTAAGATGGTGAGATTAAGTGTACCTCAACTCACCTAATACAAGTAAACAAAAGGATGCCACCTACTACATGGTATATATCATTACATGTATGTTATCCTTTTTCTTACTGTGCTGGCGCATGTGATAAAATATGTGTAAATGCGTGGGTGCTCTTCAGGAATTAATATACTTTTTTGAACATGAAGCAAAATACTCCTCAGGTTTGTGAACCCTTCATACTCATCCATTATATATACTGTAAAAAAAAAAAAAATAAGTTAAGGCGCGCAAGAAATAGTATAAATATGGGTCAGGGTTTGTTTGTTTTAAACAGAAACCCTTTCCTTCGGTTGTTCAGCTGTTGTTAATGACCAGCTCGCTTCAGCTCTTGTTACCATGGTTACTCAGCCAGCCCCTTTGCTACTCAGTCCTGACAATTAAGCACCAAATCTCAGTATCTCTTTGCCCTTTTTTCCGGCACATGCATTTCCTGTGATTCCTCTCTTTAACCTTGCTCAGCTGACTTTGATTGGGTAACTAAAATAATAGATCAGGGTGGTGCAGTAGACATTGCTTACCTAGATTTCAGTAAGGCTTTTGACACTGTCGCACATAGAAGGCTTATCAATAAACTGAAATCTTTGAGTTTGGATTTCAATATTGTTGAATGGATTAGACAATGGCTGAGTGACAGGCAACAGAGGGTTGTAGTCAATGGGGTATATTCGATGCAAGGTCTTGTTACTAGTGGGGTACCTCAGGGATCTGTTCTTGTACCCATTCTCTTTAATATTTTTATTAGCGATATTGCAGAAGGTCTTGTTGGTAAAGTATGTCTTTTTGCTGATGATACAAAGATTTGCAGCAGGGTTGATATTCATGGAGGGATAAGCCAAATGGCAAATGATTTAGCTAAACTAGAAAAATGGTCAGAGCAGTGGCAACTGGCATTTAATGTGGACAAGTGCAAGATTATGCACCTTGGGCGTAAAAACCCAAAAGCAGAATATAGACTATTTGGTACAGTCCTAACCTCAACATCTGAGGAAAGGGATTTAGGAGTAATAATTTCAGAGGACTTGAAGGTAGGTAGGCAATGCAATAGAGCAGCAGGAAATGCTAGCAGAATGCTTGGTTGCATAGGGAGAGGTATTAGCAGTAGGAAGAGGGAAGTGCTCATGCCATTGTACAGAGCACTGGTGAGACCTCACTTGGAGTATTGTACGCAGTACTGGAGACCGTATCTCCAGAAGGATATTGATACTTTGGAGAGAGTTCAGAGAAGGGCTACTAAACTGGTTCATGGGTTGAAGGATAAAACTTACCAGGAAAGGTTAAAGCATCTTAACATGTATAGCTTGGAGGAAAGACGTAACAGGGGGGATATGATAGAAACATTTAAATACATAAAGGGAATCAACACAGTAAAGGAAGAGAGTATATTTAAAAGAAGAAAAACTACCACAACTAGAGGACATAGTCTTAAATTAGAGGGGCAACGATTTAAAAGTAATATCAGGAAGTATTACTTTA